>CM055730.1:5348800-5553800 GCA_029465975.1 Dallia pectoralis | reverse complement strand
AAGAAGATCAAGACAGAGGGTGGGAGAGGAAGATGAAGAGAGAGAGGGGGATAGGGAGGGAGGGGGAGGGAGAAAGGGGAAGAAGAAGAAGAAAGAGGGGGGGATAGGGAGGGAGAGAGAGGGAGGGAGAGAGAAAGGGAGAGAGAAGAAGAGGAAGATGAAGAGAGAGAGGGGGATAGGGAGGGAGATAGAGGGAGGGAGAGAGAAAGGGAGAGAGAAGAAGAGGAAGATGAAGAGAGAAGGTGGGAGAGGAAGATGAAGAGAAAGATAGAGAGACAGGGAGAGAAAGAGGGGGAGAGGAAGATGAAGAGAGAGATAAACAGACTCACACTGCATCTCTCAGTCTGGTGTCAACCCCCAGTACACAGACACGGTGAATATAGAATATGTTGATTGAATTTCCCTTGTTCACGTTATATAATACAGTTTACTAAGACACATATGACTCATCATGCTCTGAGTCAGTCAGGGGGGTATTTCTACAACACAAACGTCATATTGAAAAACGTATGTTTGCCTGAAGTAATACATCCAATTGGAATCATTGATCGCTGATAACAGAGAGCCGCTGCACAGGTCGTTCTGAAGGTCCAATTCAAAGTTAGCATGATGGAAGTTAAGTGACATCATTTAAATGATAAACTCCCAGTATCCAGTATAATTAGAGTATGATTTAAACAAACCTTGGGTTTGGACCATTGGTTTTCTTAAGTGATAACACATATTTCACCAGTAGGGCACAGGACAGGACTGCCTCAGAACAGACAGCCATGTAAAACTCTGAGTCACTACACCCCCAAAACCCAAACACTGTAATCTTCCACTGCCAACGTGGCACCGTTAATGCCCGGCTGAAACCAGAGTGGTACACAGCAAACGCTCCTTCACTCTACCCTAATGCCTTCTGATCTGATCATGTTCAGCTGCTCTCACCATGCCGTTGCCACATTTAGTGCCCGCCATGACCAGACCGGGATCGGGCATGTCGTCCCCGAGGTACACGTGGGTTCCCCGGCACAGGATACGCCCCCCCTCCTGGAGGGGTATGTTGGTTTCTATAGAAACAGCGTTCGTGCCTATCACCGGCCGGTTGGCTCCTCCTTGACACTGTATTTTGCCGCACTTTGCATCTCTGTAAACAACAACAAACAAACAAAACGTAATGAATGAATAGATCAGAACATGGTTTGATGTGTTATTCCGGACGCATTCGGCTGTGTGAGTGGCTGTTCCAACTAGTTCCCGCAGTTTGTTTGGTGACCGTAGCCTCTCTGTTATAAAACCTGAGCGTAATCCAACTTGACCACGGAGAACGCTAGACACATTAGTCTGTCGGGGACCCTTATAAAACCATTGTATAACTCAGACCCATTCAGAGTGGAACCCCAGTTCAACAGACCACAGACAGACATACAGATTGATAGACAGACAGTGGTTCTAGCCAAGTTCCACCCTTTGGCACGGTATAACAGGGGTTTTGTCTATAAAAGCATGTCCAATTCCCTGCAATTACAGCAATTAGGAGCTGCTGTATGAGTGATCGAATGCCTCTCCTGCCATGCAAAGACATCGAGAGACAATCTTCACAAAGAACAAAAAGCCATATTTTTTCATTTATTTAAATTACTTAAGGACCAAAACTCCTCCCTCAACGGCCCATGTTGTGCAGTGTGTACCGGTTATTCGGAACTGTTCCAATTCAAAATCAAGGGCTTCAACTCAATAGTTTGCTCTGCTCTTCTCCTTTATATTGAGTCCACCAGCTGCTGGTTCACCACAGTCTCTTAAAACACCCCAATATCGGTACATGAAGAATTCAGGTCAACTACTAGCCCATTGGACCCAATTTCCGCAGCACTAATAAAATCCAGCTTTTCATTAGGTGGGTCGACTCTAACCATAATCAGAAGTTACTGGTATTTCAGGCACATATTCCTTGATAAGTGGCTCTATTGCACCAACCTGGACAAACTCCAAACTAAACTACATTCCAATTTCCAAAATGCCATTTCTATCAAAGGGGTTTCAGAGTGTGATCCCAAAACAGTTACACAACTGGCTTTTACTAAAACCCTCCTCCTGAGCTCTGCCAGTCTCCTTTACGTGAACCACGGAGAACAGAGAAAGCCCTGGTAAGAAGAACACATGACTTGTGGACAACAGGAGATTGAGGAGACACTAACGTCCTTTACTTCTGGACACAACTGTCACCTTTGACCCCTTTGAATTATCAGAAATGTAAAAACACACTCAGGAGTTTGGATTCCACTGCCATCATGCCGATTTGTACATACAGACCAGACTGAGTGGCCTTTTTGGTATCAAACCAGAGAGTCACTCATGGGGTCCAATACATTGTTAAACTAATACGTGGCATTTTCTGTTTGTAATAGTTTCTGTGACAGTTCATATGTGTATTGGTATGTCATCTGGTCCTCTACTTACCGAGCTTCACACTTTGCAAACGTTCCCTTGGAGTCCTTTCCACAGTTTCCATAAGGATCTCCCGCAGAATTGACTCTTTCAAAGCAGATCCCCGGGGCAGGTTTGGCTCCTGTAACACACACATGAATAATATCAGACCACACACACACTAATAACATGTAATATCAGACCACACACACTAATAACATGTAATATCAGACCCACACACACTAATAACATGTAATATCAGACAACACTAATAACATGTAATATCAGACCACACACACTAATAATATGTAATATCAGACCACACCCACTTATAACATGTAATATCAGACCACACTAATAACATGTAATATCAGACCACACACACTAATAATATGTAATATCAGACCACACCCACTTATAACATGTAATATCAGACCACACTAATAACATGTAATATCAGACCACACACACTAATAACATGTAATATCAGACCACACTAATAACATGTAATATCAGACCACACACACTAATAACATGTAATATCAGACCACACACACACTAATAACATGTAATATCAGACCACACACACTAATAACATGTAATATCAGACCACACACACGAATAACATGTAATATGACACATCCCACCACAGTAATAACACATCCCACCACAGTATTGACACAACATCAGACAGTACTGCTTGGCTTTTTGATCTCCATCTGCTTATCCCAACGATACCTCACCTCCTCATTCCTCCCCTCCTCTCTCCTCATTCCACCCTACTCCTCTAGCCTCCGCCCTACTCCTCTAGCCTCCTCTTACCCTGGCCCCAGAGAGTGATGCACTGCTGCTCGTGGGTCTGGCAGATCCCGTTGTAACAGTGGCCGTCCACGTTGTGACAGGCAAACCCGTCATGCAGGTACACGTTGGCGGGGCAGTGTGGGTCGGTGCCGGTGCAGAACTCGGGCAGGTCACACGAGTTGCTGGAATCTCGACACGGGGTACCCGCCGGCTTCAGCTACAGACAGACGGACAGGTAGGTAGACAGACACACAGACAGACATGCAGCCTGGCAGGTGAGGCCTTGAGAAGCATGGAGGTCTAAAGTCTGAGAGGAGCAGAAGAGCACAGCCTGTTGAGCTTAGCTAGCACGTTGCAATATGCCGGAGATACAAGTCAACTGGGTACAGCCTGACCACCTTTGGTGACCCCTACATCTTAACGCTAAACTTGCCAGTCAATTGTGTGCTGTGGACGGTCAGGGTCAGATGCAGATTTGGGTCGTCAAAGTGCAGAGCTGGAATCCATTTAGATGTGAAACGCGGTTGTTTTAAACCCACCTGGGCAGCAGCTTACCTGGCACTGGTGGCAGCATTGACCGTGAGCACACACAGCATCTTCCTTCAGGGAACAGGTTGAGGCATTACAGCAAGGGTTCATACACTCCTGGGATGGGAAGATGTAGGAGGAAGACGTGGGAGCAGAAGAATGGGAGGTGAAGGATCGGGAGCAGGCAAGAGATGGGGAGACGGGAGCAGGAGGAGCATGGAAGAAAGGAGGGGGTGAGACATTGGAGAGCGGAGAACGGAGAGGTGGTAGAAATGAATGCAGGGAGAGACACAGAGAAGTTGTCTGGGGTTATACTGTAACTTAGAAGCTAGACAAATTGTATTTCACCTGAGTTCACATGCACAGATGTAACGTTACTAAAGGAAATCAGCAGATCTGGAACCCTGCATTTCATCAAGTTAGGGATCTGGAATCCTACACTTTATTAATCAGCAGATCTAGAACCCGTAAGGACGTAGTGGAGCTGAGGGAAGTTTAGGGCTTAATGGGGAACTGAGTGAAGATTAAGAGCAGCTGATAGGAACAGAAGGTGGAGAGAAGCTGATAGAAGCTGAAGGTTGAGAGGAGCTGGGATGAACAGAAGGTTGAGAGAAGCTGATAGGAGCTGAAGGTTGAGAGGAGCTGATAGGAGCTAAAGGTTGAGAGGAGCTGGGATGAACAGAAGGTTGCGAGGAGCTGATAGGAGCTTAAGGTTGAGAGGAGCTGATAGGAGCTGAAGGTTGAGAGGAGCTGATAGGAGCTGAAGGTTGAGAGGAGCTGATAGGAGCTGAAGGTTGAGAGGAGCTGATAGGGGCTAAAGGTTGAGAGGAGCTGATAGGAGCTAAAGGTTGAGAGGAGCTGATAGGACCTGAATTAAAACCCAGTTGAGCTTTCGGTGAGACGTGGCGCTATGCATGTCTTCGTTTCACGTGATAGAAAAGGTTCCACATGGAACCCAAATCGATTCTACACTGTTAAAAGAAAAAGATCTTTGAGGAACTTTTGGAGGTTCTTCAATTTGAAACTGTGGGGGAACCTTTTATGGTGCTTGGAGGAACCTTCATGGAAGGGTTCTTAGAAGAACCCCTTCACAAGGTTACTTGGGGAACCTTTGTTAGTTCTGTGAGGAACCTTTGGCAGTTTTGTGAGGAACCTTTGGAAGCTCTGTGAG
Source organism: Dallia pectoralis (assembly GCA_029465975.1). Taxonomy (NCBI): domain Eukaryota; kingdom Metazoa; phylum Chordata; class Actinopteri; order Esociformes; family Umbridae; genus Dallia; species Dallia pectoralis. The sequence continues at coordinate 5,548,888 of CM055730.1, read as the reverse complement.
GAACCTTTTGAAGCTCTGGGAAGAACCTTTGGGAGCTCTGGGTAGAACCTTTGGGAGCTCTGGGAAGAACCTTTCCTCTAGTAGTATACATATATATATATATATATATAGTAGTAGTATATATAGTAGAAAATATAGTAGTAACAGTGGTAGTAACAAAAGTAACAAAAATGATGAAACCTCGGATGTTTTTAAGCAAGTTTTAATTTACACACCCGATTTTGAACAATACAACAATAATGATTGCGCGTTGAGCATTTTTAATTTGCAACAATAAATATTTACATATAATACAAAATACTAGATAATACATTCAGAGCAAGGCTTTTACCATTTTAATTACCCCTATGGGTACTTTATCATTTGAGTTGATACCAACCATGCACTGCAAAAAATTTAGAGTCTTCTTTACATTTTCTGCATATTTAACTCCAAATATGAAATAGATCCCCAGTAGGGCACCAACTCCCATTGAGATGTCCTCTGGCTTCACAATGTCCATTCCATCTATGCGAAGGGACATTTCACATCCAGCACTGAAGGGGTTCCCACTTATCAGCAGCACAGGGGTAGGAGCATTTGCCACCTATTAAAAGCACACAACAAATAAATTAATGACATTTGCAATGTGTCTTTGCAATAAAAAAATACATCCCTTATACTGTGAGAAATAATTAATTGCCAAGGTTATTAAGCATAAAATCCTATAAATGGTAAATGTTGCACCGAATGATGGGAATGAATCACCAAAGGAGTACACTCCAGAATTCCATTAAAACAAACGAAACACAACAGAGATACAACATCCCTACCTATGATGGGCGGTGAATGACTGGTAGTGCTCTTACCTTGTCAATTACATAGAGCCTGTCTGGATTTTCATGGAACAGGTAGGGGAGCAAGAGTATTGCAGCACAGACGGTGTGTCCTAAAAGGAAGAAAAAATACGTTAACAGTATTTATAGCAATTGTGGCAAAATGTATTTGAAGAATGTCAAATAGTTCTAAATACCTTTGTGTGTCTCCTCACACTCCTGACTGAGTGCCGTCTGGTACTGGAGTAGAATCTCCTTGCCCAGCCTCCTCCTTTTGGCCTCTGCAATAATTTTGTCTGCTGCTTTCCCAAAGCCTTCCAGCAACCTCTTGTCCACATCAACTTTGAAGATGTGCTCAATTTCAGTTAAAATCTAAAAGAGTATTTCTATACATTACAAATTTGTCAAATTTAAGAAAACGGATTAAAAATTAAACTGTACTACTACATTGAACTCACAATGCTGATATGCTGTAAAGCTGGGAACTCCTGAAGAATGTCACTGGTGGAGTGGCTTTGAATGAAACCGACTCTCTCAGCGAATGTCCTCTTCATTTTCTCCTTCAGGATGTCGATGTTTGGATTGGCTTTTTGCACTCCTCTTTCATTCTTGCGACATGCATCTGAATGCTATAGCTGTCTTCAATTCCCTGTAAAATGCATATGACATCTTCTTAATATAGAAGAAAAGGTCGGATGTCCAGTAGGCTACTCTGAACACAGCTTTGGTCAGAAGCTCGTAGTGTGCAGCAGGCTTTACGGTGGTTACCTTGATAGCAGAGGTTGCAGATGTGTGGACTTGAATCACAGCTTCCTTGCCATCAGACATCTGTGAACGAAAAAGAAAATCAGATAAAGTAAACTGTAAGGGTTGACAACAGTAACAATGTCATAATGCGAGCTGTAAAAATCAGGCAAAACAAACTATGGGTTTAATTTCATCAGAGGTTATTCGTAATTTTAATTTCCACTTGTAAAGAGAATAATGAACACTTACCATGGCTTTCTTAGCTGGTTGTTGTGCCTGTGATGAGTTCCCTTCTGCTGGAGACATTGACAACCTCCTTTTTCCATGCTTTGCTCTGTGAAAATCTACCTCAGGACTGACAAGTGGGATTCGCTCCTTTTTAAACTTATTTTTAAGCATTCCCAACCAAGACTCCTATGAAAGATAGTACATGGAAAATAAAAGGAAATTCACAGCAAATTGCTTTGGTATTAGAGATCCTACACACTGGACCTTTAATAGTTGACTTACATATCCTTGTCCTGTCCGATCTCGGAGAAAAGCATGTTTAGATACAAGAGTAGCACAAACATCATGGTACTGCCTACTGGTTGGATACCTTTGAAAAGAACAACAGAGCTTATTATTTAAATGACTGATTAATCAAAATGTTTAGCTTGCTGTATAGCTGAATTAAGGAACGTTCAATGAGGCTAGTACAGTTCTTATTTGGACACTTGATCATGATTAAAGCACCAGTTTAAGTTTAAGACATGCTTTTGATATACATTGACCTGAAATATGCAGTTTTGTTGAGTTCTCTATTTTTCTTAGCTGTAGTTCTAATTATTTTGCCGTGGCGAAACCCAGTGTCACTACAAAACATTGCCACAGACTATACGTACCATGTGTACATACACATTGTGTCAAACAGAACTTGTATGATCTGGGACCTCCACTTTGATCTGTAGGCAGGGGTATGAAAGTCCAAACTCTCTTCCATGAGTTTGCGCTTCAGGACAGTTGGAAACTCTGGTAGTTGAAAGAAATTAGGCCATGCTAATGCTGGACTTTCTTCAGGAGGAGGTGAGCTGAAACATTATGTATGATTAATCTTAGTTGTCTTACTGTATCACGTTTCTGTGGAATGAACATTGTATTTATGAGTAAAACATGTAATCACAATTGCAATATAAATTTCACCTTCCAGTGAATTTGGGGAGATCTTTTCCTTTTAAATTAGCAAGTAATTTGATGAATTTTACTTGTGTCTTGATGATAGGGAATAATTTGTCAATCATTCTCTCACTCAGGGAAAGGAGGGTCTCACCATCGATAATGTGATCTGCAAATGACAGAAAGAAATACTGGTAAACATGCAATAGGCGTACTTTATGATTCCTGCATTTAAGCTGAAATGGTTTCTGTTTGTTTGTATGCCAGTAACATTAAGGTATATATAATTATCTTAAATGACTAATTAATTAGTTGAATAACCTTTATATACTGTGTCGAAGTGTAACTGTGAGTCTGCCATCCAAATTGAAGTAACTATCCAGACCATGGAAAGCTAGCTCTTCACCGGGCAACACCACTATCCAGTGAGTGTCTTCCTCAACCATGTAGCAGTGTAGATGGCCATTAAAACTGGAGGGTCTTAGGATTTTTCCGCATATATGCCAGCTGCCCAAGACTCCAAAAATGTGGTAAATCTTCATAAACACTGGAATACCCTCTGCATGGGCAGTTTCAACAACAAGACAGCTGCCCGTCTTGTATGCTACATTATCCACAGTAATGGACCTGGTTTTAATGACATGGTGAAGTGTTACATTTTCTCCAAGGTTGCACTGCAGAGCTCTGGTGAGGGACTCTGGAAGGGAATGTACGGGTACATCTCGGGTATCAGCAGTGAGCAAGAACTTTTGTCCTAAGCAGCTATTGTTTGCCTGTTCCCAACACTGTCGCATCTGATGTCTCCTGGCAAGTGTTTTGGCAATATTCTTAAAGTTGCGGCCTGCCTGTGCTATAGTTTTGAAATATTGATGCTTGGCCTCAAACCGTAAGCACGAGACATGGATCAGTGGTCCATATGCCATCAGAAGTCTCGGATAGTGCATGAGGAAGTGCATTTTTGGAATATGTTTCCCAGGAAATACATCTTCAACAAGGGCAAGAAAAACTGTGATGCTCTCCTCCAAGTATGGTAACCAGCTTTTTCTCACAATGGGGGCCATGATGATGTCACCAATCTCTCTCAGAAGTAGATAAACATCCCATGCACCACATCCATGAATCTGGTTACCAATCATCTGTGGCAGTAACCTAAAGAGGGTCCATTTCTCTGTGGCAGTGCCTGGAAGACGTCCAGTGGGTCTCAATGCATGCTCAGGTATGGTTGGGGGTTTGGACGCTCTGTCGTTCACTCCATAATGGAAATGTTGTAGCTCATAGTTGAGCTGGGCCAATTTTATTTGTTTCGCCTTCACCAGCTGTTTTAACACTAAAATGAGAATGGCTGGGATAATGCCTTCGAGGAAATCATGCATTATATCTGGTGGAAACAAATAAACAATGGGAGAAGGCACAAACTTCAACTTTGAGAAGCAGCATGCATTTCTAATTCCATAAATGACAGCATTCTCTGGATTTGCTTCCACTGCCTCTAACTGGTAACTATAATTCGCTGAGTTTCGCATTATAAATTTATCTTCAGTAAATTTCTTAGAAATGTCCTGCTTGGTGGCGTTACAGAAACGACAGATTCTCCCTGAGCTAAATGTTTTAGTTAGGCCAGCAACTGCGTGTGCTGACAAGTTATCCGCTGAGACAGTAGCTATGGTACCACGAAAGATCCTTTCCTCTCCATCACATTTCAAAGACACTCCCTGTGTTTCCAGAATCTTAACATCAGACAGTAGCGGTTGAAATACTTCATCATAATCAGTAAACCCTGTTTGAATTAGCTTGTGTTGAACAAGAGTAGATAGGTATGTGTTTTGTAGCTCTGATAAAAACTTGCTATCTAAGTTTCCAATTTTGAAATAAACTGCTGTCAGTTTGTGTTTTCCCTTCTTTGACCCCAGGGGATTTGCCACCTCAAACTCATCCAAATAGAATTTAAGTTGGAGAGTGTTTTTAGACAAAGCAAAGGGTTACTCTTGCAGATATCGCCATCAGTGAAGTCTCGAAGTACATCATCATTGCTAGGGTCATCATCTTTGTTTAGCATTGCCCAGACATCTTCACTTTCAGCAACTTTCTGTAAAATGTTAAGAAGCTGGATGTATTGAAATGTGGCCCTGCTTGTTTTATCTTCACTTTTTAAATGGATCTCAATTGGCTTTACCATCCCAAGTTCATGGCAGCAATATTTTTCCAGGGCCCACTCAGTATTTATGGCTCTAATACATTCCTCAAAAACTTTTGTTTGGCTTAAAAGTTCACTCAAATCATCCTCGTCGTCAACATTGATGTTGATCTTATTGAAATGAAACCTTATTGCTTCAGTGTAGTGAGTCAAAAAAGAGTCAAAAATTGTCCGAAGATCTTCTACTATGCTTGCATGCACAACAGCGGGAACACAGTGCTTCTCTCTAACTTTGAGAATGAAAAGGCAGAGATTACGTTTAAGGCCACTGACAAGGTCCTCTGTTTTGTGGCTCACAGATTGTACAACATTGTGTTTAGGCAGTTCATGAGCAAAATCTTCATTAGGATCAGCTGTAGTGTCCTCTTGAGTTTGATGATCCATTAAGCATTCAGAGTCAGATGGATTGGCACCTAACACTAATTCACTGTGTCTTCTATATATATGGGTTCGATATGAGGCGAAGCAACGGCAGGATTTCATACATCCATTTAGACCACATGTTAATAAAAAATGTGGCTCATTTTGGTGATACAGCCCGATGTGCCTGATTTGTTTTATCAATGAAAAGAAGTTTTTGTTGCATAAAGGACAGTTAAATGAAGTTGCCATGATTTCTTCAAAAAACCTTGGAATGTTGATATGTGATCCTCTAATCCATTCATCTCAAGCCAATGTATGACATCTTCGAAAGTCCATTTAGAAACATCAGCCATGCTAAAAAACGAAAACAGAAATCTGTGTAAACAAATGGAAAGACTTAGTTGATTTTATTGACAGATAAACCATGTTTGCAAAAGCACAGGATATGTCACTTATTGGACAATGTACCGGAGTGGAATTAAAATTTTCTGTGGAATAAGTCAGACATTTGTAATGTGTAAATGACAATTTGTATTAAACAATTTAGCATTCATAACTATAAAAGAAAGATACAAATTGATGGGAACTATTTAGATGACTGCCTTTAACTTCAAAGAAACTCCCGCCACTCGCACGAGACTGCTAATTTGGTAGCAACGGCTTATTAGAAATACCGTTGCCTAACTATAAGGCATAGCCTACATTTTAACTTAAATAAAAACATAAAATTGAACATAACAGTAATTAAATCATAACTACAAAATAAAGCTACAAAATCAAAGGTTACATAATGTGTCACACTAGCCACCGCGGTGCTACTTTTTATCAGAGCTTCAGTAACTGATACTAAAGTGGCTTCTCTCAGAGGAGCTGGGCTGACCGAACTGCCCGAACTCGTTAAAATACAAATAACACTCACAAAAGTATTTACTGTTATGTTAATCATGTAATGATTACAAATCCTATAGTTTTTAAACGAAGTCTAAATCAAAACCTTGAAACATTAAACATATTTAGTTATAACGTCTTTGTAACAGCTTGTTAAATAGTTAAACTCACCTTCGTTGTTGTGTACCGAACTGATGCTCGAGCACTGCTCCACTCTTTTCAAAGATTCCATGCGCGCGAAGTGTTTTTGAAAGACAATGAAATTCGCTGGAGCCGATGAAAAATAAATGCTTGCCTCGCTTATTTTCATTTTCTTAGCACTCGTTCAAGTGCTTCAGTATACATGCGGTTGCAGTTAAACATGCACCTCTGTGTGGCCAGTCTCAAGTTCACAAACTAATACCGATATCGACCAGTTTTTACACTCAATAATCTAATGAGAATGAAGCATCTCTTTTTGAAAAAAGCAACAGACTATATTTCGTACAAACAGGGCATTCCCTTGTTTTTGGAAAAGGTGGACTATAGACTATAGAGATGGAATCTCGCTTGTTACACTTATTAATAAGGGCTTACAATAAAACATTAAGAAGCAACACGTTTTCAAAATAAGAAGTAATAATAATATTCAAATCAATCAAGGTAGCTTATCTGTCATGCATAACATTTAAAAATCAGCATATAAACGCTTTGCAGAGCAACATTTTATTTGGTTGAGATAAAAATATTTTCTTATTCTTATAGGCTTTTGTCCATATATTCCGTACGGCTGTATATGTTACCCATTCCTCTATATATAGTCATTACTATTGAACATATAAATGTAACAATGTATTGGTCTTATGCTGGATATTGCAAATATCTGTAAATGTTACCCATTCGTCTATAGTCATTATTATTGAACATATAAATGTAACAATGTATTGGTTTGGACATCCAAATGGAGCCTAAAGATCCTCTAGGAACCTTAATTCAAATGGGTTCCTTGAGGAACCAATTTTCATACTGAGAAATCGCAAAAGTTCACGCAGGCACCTCTAAGAGCATTGAAGAACGTTTGAGTTCTTGGAGGAGCCCCCAGGTTCCTCTAGGACCTCCAAAGGTTCTTCCGAGATCTTGTGGTTTTAACAGTGTACTTAGAGCAAATGGGTTCTACCTGGAACCGGTTACACAAAGATCGTCCCCAATGTTTTTTTTGATAGTTATGGATTTCATGTACTTCCTCAAAGGCAGTTACACTTTTTGAAGCCCTTTTTATGTTTTCTGCTAACTTTAAAAGAACATACCAAATGATCCCACCAATGGGAAGCTCATATTTCTGCCATATGGTTTTGTATTTTGTCTGTGCATCCGAATGCAGAAACCTGAACGTCCCACCACTCTAAATGCATGGTTAAGAATGATGGTAGGGCACATGGTTCGTGTAACGCCTGTCTACAGGTTCAACTCCCATGGGCGGAAAGTAAGAACAGAGGCACTCTGGGTAGGAGCGTCTGCTGAAGAAATTTACCAAAAGGTCATCTGTGAATAGTTGTGATAACGGGGTAGCATGTGCTTCTCCATCCCGTTTATATCATCTGGAATCGGCCAATCATCTGTTGTCTGCATAACGATCCAACCTATAATGTCTTAGAAACTGACTGACAGGATCCATCTTTATGTCACTGTTTCTTGCAATTTTCACAATGTTTGAGTCTAAAACAAGATAATGTGCTAAGGAACTAGGAATCTGGTTTATTGAGCATTTCTCATTTAAAGAAAATAAATAATTCATTATAATATGATACGGTTGGTTTATCTAGATCTGCACCAAAATTGTTAAATGGGGCATAAAAGAACACCTGCATCCGATTACAACTGCACACTTTCATCATCCCTCTATCATCTCAGATCTAAACCATCCCTCTGTCATGCCTCCGTCATCCCTCCGTCATCCCTCCGTCATCCCTCCGTCATCCCTCCGTCATCCCTCCATCATCCCTCCATCATCCCTCCATCATCCCTCCATCATCCCTCCATCATCCCTCCATCCTCCCTCTATCATCCTTCCATCATCCCTCCATCCTCCCTCTATCATCCCTCCATCATCCCTCCATCCTCCCTCCATCATCCCTCCATCATCCCTCCATCATCCCTCCATATTTCCAGGCCCAAAGCACCCCCATACCATGCTTGCATCATCCCTCATCGTTGTAAGACCATTTCCTACCTCCAGTTCTCCACAGTCACACTCCTCTCCCTCCTCCACGTATCCATTGCCACATTTCTGTCCCCCGTAGAGCACCTTGACCTCGGGCATGTTGAAGAGACACATGCCCACCCCCTTCTCCAGGCTGGCCGTTAGATCCTTCTTGCTACAAGAGCTGAACACAGTAGGGAATGGGTACCTGGGGAGAAACAGAACAGAAGATTGATAATGTTATACATTTAGTTCCATATGGTGTGTAAAAGACATTTCTTCATCTGTTTATTCTCAACACTCAGCCACTTTGGTTAGAAGAGGGCATAGAGAGAAAAGAGGCAAAGAGAGAGATTAATTGAGATGAGAAAGAGGGAGAGAAAGGGGGAGAAATTAGAGTTAAAGTAGGCATAAGAGTTCATTTATCTCTGTCAGATGTAATCAGTTCTAATGAGCGCTAATTACAAAATCAATTAATGAATCAATTAACCAGCAGAGCTGAACTGCCTCACTAATGAGTTACATCACTGTCTGAACAACATGCGTCTTGGAACAGCCAATGCAGAGGACAGGAGGGAGACAGAAAAAGCGGAACTAGAGGGAAGAGGGGGAATGAGACACAGATGGAAAGGAAAGAAGTAAAAGAGAGATCAGAATAGACATCCCTCCAAGGGTTGTGCAACCCATACATTCAGGAGAAAGTGGAGGAGAGGAACAGGATGTGTTTTTAGGAGTGTTGGACATGGAGGGTGGTCTAGGCCATGTCCGATACACGCACACACACTGAAAACGACTCATTAATGACTCCACAGTGATTCATGAAAACAACTCATCAATGACTCCACAGTGATTCATGAAAACAACTCATAAATGACTCCACAGTGATTCATGAAAACAACTCATAAATGACTCCACAGTGATTCATGAAAACAACTCATCAATGACTCCTCAGTGATTCATGAAAACAACAAATCAGTGACTCCTCAGTGATTCATGAAAACAACTAATCAGTGACTCCTCAGTGATTCATGAAAACAACTAATCAGTGACTCCACAGTGATTCATGAAAACAACTAATCAGTGACTCCACAGTGATTCATGAAAACAACGAATCAGTGACTCTTCTTCTCTGATGAGACACTAAACTGATAGATACTGTTGTCTGAGGGAGTGTGTTTGTGGTCACCTTCACTATTCACAGCGTCAACCAAGTCTCCACCCGATCTTCACCCTCCACCATCTCCACCCATCTCTGACCATCTCAACCAAGTCTCCACCCGATCTTCACCCTCCACCATCTCTACCCATCTCACAATCACCACTATCCCAACTCATCCTGAATGTTAACCAAACTCTGAGTGTTTTCTTCACAGCTTTTGCAGTGTTTATTGGAACACAAACAAGGCGACCAACATGTAGACACGAACAGAGAGCTACCACATGAATCCAGCCACAGACACAGTCACAGACACAGTCACAGTCACAGACACAGTCACGGCCGACAGTCAGAATGGAAAGGTGCGTGGGTAGCCCACCACATAAGCTAAACCACACATTCCATCTGGCCATTAATGTGTCTGTGATGCCACAACGTCTCTGTGAAGACCACTAAGGTGTCTGTGATGCCACAATGTCTCTGTGAAGACCACTAAGGTGTCTGTGATGCCACAACGTCTCTGTGAAGACCACTAAGGTGTCTGTGATGCCACAACGTCTCTGTGAAGACCACTAAGGTGTCTGTGATGCCACAACGTCTCTGTGAAGACCACTAAGGTGTCTGTGATGCCACAAAGTCTCTGTGATGGCCACTAAGGTGTCTGTGATGCCACAAAGTCTCTGTGAAGACCACTAAGGTGTCTGTGACGCCACAACGTCTCTGTGAAGACCACCAAGGTGTCTGTGATGCCACAAAGTCTCTGTGATGGCCACTAAGGTGTCTGTGATGCCATTAAGTCTCTGTGAAGGCCACTACAGTGTCTGTGAAGGCCGCAAAGGTCTCTTGTGATGGCCACTTTAGTCAGAACGGGAAGGATTCACAAATGACACCATTTTGAGTGTACTACACATGAATACGACTCCAACGGGAAGACGTGTGGCAATCAAAGGATTCCACTAAGGCTTTGATTTATTCCCAGAGATTTGATGAAACACTCAACCCTGATGTTGCTTTGCGACCGGGAGCAGCAGAGAACATTTCCCTTGTGCCTCACCTCAGTCCGCTTCTCCACCTCCCGTTCGTTCTGCTCTCCACCCCTCTTCTCACCACCTCCTCACTTATTTCCCCTCTATATATATATATATATATTCTCCTTATCTCATCTCCTGTCTTCCAGAGTCCTTTCTTCTCCTTACCACATTGGAGCACCAAATACGCTTCCCATTTACCAGATACTCCTAATGCCACGCGTCTTCAGACACGTCAGACAATCTCGCAAAAAGCCTGTTTGGTTTTTAAATCGCCCGACGTATTTTGAAATTATTTCAAAGGTGCTTTTGATTCTGAAGTTGTGCGTTCTTGTGTCAGGATCTTGACCTTTTGGTCCTGAGAACGTGGCCTCAAACACACAGCCTCCGTTCTAACATCAGTGCTCACCTCTGAAAGGTTACGCTCTCCTCAGGAGGAACTACAGGCGTCTCTACATGCTCCGGAAAAAAGATCAAAAGACCAAATGCTTGTAAAGAAACAAAAGGAGAGTAGAGAGAGAGAAAGAGAGAGAGAGAGAGAGAGAGAGAGAGAGTGGGGAATGAAGAAGAGAGTGCTGGAGACTGTACTGTGGTAACAGCCATTACATTCATCCTCCCTCCTCCCTCCTCCCTGTACTCCTCAACCTCCTGGGCTTTCTCGTCTCCCCATCTTCTTCCTAAAGCAGTTTTTCTCTTTCCTCATCCTCCTCTTCGCCTCATTCCCCAACACCTTGAGGGGTCTTAACTAGTTTTTCCTAAATTACCGCCCTTCCACACACACACACACACACACACACACACACACACACACACACACACACACACACACACGCACAGACACACACACACACACAGACACATACACACACACACACACAGACACACACACACGCACGCAGACACACACACACAAACACACACACACACACACAGACACACACACACGCACGCACAGACAAACACACACACACACCTCAACCTTTGCTCTGATTTATATGTTTGCTTTCCATGAATTCACCCCAGTCAAACCAGACGATGACATGCTTTTGGGACCTGTTGTATAGATTTACATAGTCCTAATTTACATACTCCAATCTGTCTGGAACCAGGGAGAGACTAACGCAGAAATAATTAATGTACTCTACATTAGTATACTGGGATAGAAGAGAGAACAACCACTACAAGCTGGGTTCCCAGAATCCTTGTGGGGTGACGGGATATTTTGGGCTTGTTTACACCATGCTAACATTTTCTAAGACATTTTGAAGGCTCCAGACGCTAGATGATGTTGTTTTGTAAACCTGCAGGTATTGATTGATAGAGAGACGCCTCTTTACAAGGTAGCGCGTGCCATGCTTCCATAGAGCCCACACAGAGTTTGGCAAGTGGCAAGACAATTATGTTGGAACCGCATCTAGTTCCTGTGTAGTGGGAACGCATGTCGTTTTTGTGAGGGTCAACCTCAAATGTGGTGTGTCTGGTGGTGTGTCTGAGGACCTGAGACCTGTAGAGGACAATGTTAAGGATTATGCAAACTTGGACAAGTCGATCTAGAGTTTTAGCCTTTCAGAACGGGAACAGGCCATAAGGCTGTCAGTGGTTGACCGGAGCATGTGCATATGTGTGTGTGTATGTGTGTGTGTGGGGGTAACTGGGCATATGTATGTGTGTGTGTGTGTGTGTGTGTGTGTGTATGGGTAACTGTGCATATGTGTGTGTGTGTCAGTATGCATGTGTGTGTGTGGGTAACTGGGCATGTGTGTGTGAGTGTGGTTAACTGGGCATGTGTGTGTGTGTGTCAGTATGCATGTGTGTGTGTGGGTATGTGTGTGTGTGTGGGTATGTGTGTGTGTGTATGTGGGGTCAACTGCCATCTCCTCTGTCACAAACAACGAAGCCCCATCTTGACCTCCTCACCTTTGACCTAAGGAAGAGGCCCTAAGCAGTCGTTTCTAGGTGGTTTCCTGACATTTTCACTGACGTTTACATTACAGTGATTTTGGAGTGACTTTTGAATGGTTATTCACGTCAGCAGTCATTAAGCAGTCATTACCTTATCTCACCCCAAATTCAGACTAACAGCTATAAGAGGCATTTTAAAGTGGTGTTTCTCACACCTCGCATCAGGGCGTGCTTGTTAAGAGCGCTACAGTTTTAGGGGAATACCCGCGTTGTGACCTCTCTGTGCAGGGTTTTTTGCGATCCTCGTCATTGGGAACAGATGTAAACGAAGTTTCCGACTCTTTCAGTGAGTATCGCTTTCTACTGCTCGCGCTCAGACTTAGCTTCTCTGAACTAAAATGTACCAATTCCCTAATCAACACACCTAATCAACACACCTAATCAACACACCTAATCAACCAACACGATATCACAGGTTTTCGTGAAATAGACTTGATTTTTGTACCCAAAATTTGGGACATGCACACGTAAAAGTAATTTTTTTCATGTCCTAGACACGATTTGTTTTTTGTGTACAGGACACGTAATATTTAGGACGCAATAAGTAAATCGATATGTTAGGTATTGGATAGGGTTAGGGCAAGAGTAAGGGTTTCATTTAATATTTATAGTAAAAAAAAAGAGTTATATTCCAGAAAGTTAAGTCTGTCGCGTTTACAATTCAAGCTACGCCCACTTCCTGGTCAAAATGCAAGTCGAGTCAACCAATCAAGACACTTTCTTTCAACACCTCAAGACAATCGTGAAGAAAAAACCTTTTACGTGTGCATGTCACAAATTTTGGGAACAATAACACACCCTGTTGGACACACTTCAGACCCCAGACATGCAGTAGTTATTGCTGCAGGAGCAACAGCTAACAGTCCAGATCCTATTTGATTTATTTTGCTCTTCAGCGTGTACCCTGGATCTCTGAAATGCCGGGGAGTGAGCAGACAGGAGGCTGGAACAGATAAGACTGGGCCCCACAGTCTCTGCTCTGTTAGAGGCTGTTATGGATCCTAGCCATGAACCAGGAACTACATAACTGAAATACCCAGTCCTCTCCAGTCAGATAAGGAGCGATAATGGGCCCTCCACCCATGACAACCGTGGTTACAAAATACGTCCTGCCGAAACACGCTGACAAGCTATGATCCAAGCAGCCTACATATCTTGTAGATATCCATTTAGATTGTACATGGATTAATTGGAAAATTGGATGTACATTGGTTGTAGATTGGTTGTAAATTTGCTGTAGATTGGTTGTAGATTAGTTGTAGATTGGTTGTAGATTGGTTGTAGATCATTTGTAGATTGTATGCTCGCTTCCAGAGCAGTTGAGCAGACAGTCTTCAATTCCACGCATGGAATTGAAGGTACGTGATTTGTTGTTCCTCAAGCTTTTGTCTGTGATTTGGTGTTTCTCACTCTTTTGACTGTAATTTGATGTTCCTCAAGCTTTTGTCTGTGATTTGGCGTTCTTCAATCTTTTGTCTGTAATTTGATGTTCCTCAAGCTTTTGTCTGTGATTTGATGTTCCTCAATCTTTTGTCTGTGATTTGGCGTTCCTCAAGCTTTTGTCTGTGATTTGGCGTTCCTCAAGCTTTTGTCTGTGATTTGGCGTTCCTCAAGCTTTTGTCTGTGATTTGGCGTTCCTCAAGCTTTTGTCTGTGATGTGGTTTTATTTCAGAAATGGATATTCTAGATGACATCAATCACAAATAATATTCCAGTCTTTGGTGTCGTGCAATGGTTAAAATTCATGGGATAGCCCACGTGTGGTTTCAATAGATATGACATAATAATATTAATTCTAAAATGTGAGACTTATTTCAATCTGAAGTCACAACAACATGTTTAGATTTCACTGACTTAGCGTCACTCATTCTGCATCGGTTATTGTGCTATAATACAGTCAATATCTGATGACTTTCTCAAACAGATTTCATTATGTTACTTCTTCAATCAGCTGCTGCATTTATCAGAACGACATTTCTCACCTTTCACACATTTCTGACGTCCGTTGCTGGTAGAACTCATGTACATAAAAAGGCCCCTGTCTGTCCATCTGGTTTACATCACAGTCAGCAAATCAAGCTAAGGACTCCTTTGAAGCTACAGCCTGTGTCTGTCACATTCAGTCCATTCAGCTATAAACGCTTATCACCCCCGTTCGACCACACAGCCAAGATAACCGCCGGGAACATTCTGGAAACAGTGGGAGAGATGGGTTTGGAGAACTCTCAAAAAGTCCCACGATGATCACGTGACTTTATTGATGTGTTTTTCTCTTTAACTGTACTTCAATAGCAGTCTGTGGGAAGACATGATCCATCAGTGATATTCCATTTTAGCTTTGTAGTGAACGGCCAAAGATTTAATTGCACTGACTCTGTCACGGGTGTGGTGAGCTTGGTTGCGCACGGGAGGTTGAGTGGGTGCACTTCCTGTTCATTCTTGTTTTAGAGTGGGGTTATTTAGTTACAGGTAAGTGTCACCGCTTTGTCAGTTATTAATTGAATGTCACGGACGTATGTAGATGAGGGTTGGTTGGGTGGCGTTATAAGCCACTGTCTTGTTTGTGTAGTCGCTTTGTATAAGCGCACTTTGGTTTCACTCAGTGCCTGGCTCACTTATACACTACATCTTGGAAATGTGTGACAGACTCTTCTTTGTCCGCACAAACCCATTGGTTGAGAAGGTTGGAAGGGACATCTGATCTTGAATAAGCAGGAACAAAGGAACAAAATATCAAGAAAATGCTATTAAGATTTCCCTCTTTGCTACGAGTACGCGGCCGCGTATAGCTATGATTTTTATAGCAAGTCATTAAGATCTGATTTGCTCTCTGGTGACAGTTTTGCAGTCTGGTCTGGTCTGGTAGATGGCCAACGGTGGAAGTCTGTCCCTCTGTGAAAATCACCAGAAATGTCTTTATTTATTCAGTTTAAAATTTTGTTAAAAAGATGTAACTGGATTTGATTGGCAATCAATTTTCCACGTTGATTGAACAGGTTTCAACGTTCAGACTGAAGCGCTGCGTCGCATTCTTTATTATTTTGTCAACCTTACGCAGTACATGTGTTGTACTAAGGTTTAGCTTAGTGGGTGTTGATTAAAAGACGCATCTCTGGCATTTCACACTTGACTGGATTACTCCTTCTACATCATCACAATGAGCCGTTACACATGTAAAGTTTTTATTTTTCCCCCTCAAAGATTTCAGTTAGTTTTCAATTGAATATTGTTCATGTTATAGGTCACATTATAGGTAAAACGGTTCTGACATGATTTATCTTTGTTGCATTTTTTCACAAACCTGGCATTTTAACTTTTTCAATATTTGCTGTATGTGTTAAAACGTAGATCTGAGGAAAGTTACAAATAAATGCTTATAACATTGAAAATTCCACGTAGCACAGCGGACGTTTCCTTGAGCTAAACTATGTAGCTGGACTAGGGGACCCAGAACCCAAGGCCACTCTGACAGTTTCAGAGTTTCTTTGCAGAGATGGGAGAACCTGCCAGCAGACTAAGCCTGTCTGCAGCATTCCATCAACTAGGCATTTATGGTAGAGTGTCTAGATGGAAGGCAATTCTGAGGAAAAAGGTATTTCAAATGCCGCCTAAAAAACTCTGCAATCATGACGAAAAATATGATCTTTGATGAGACCAAAATCAAACGATTAGGCTTGAATTCAATGTCTGACAGAAGCAAGGTACCACTCATTACCTGCTCCTACAGGGAACCGTGGTGGTGTGAACATCTCAACATGGGGATGTATATTAGCAGCCGCGACTGGGAGACTGGTTGGTATTGTGGTAAGTGTAAACGGATCAAATTACAGAGGACCTCAGACTGGGGAGAAGATTGCTCTGTCAGAATGACAACGTCTAAAAGCACACAGCCAAAATAATGAAAGTGCTTCAGTGGCCCAGGGAAATCTCAGTCTTATAACCGATAGAACATCTTCAAGGAGACCTGATGATCTACACACACACACCCACACACACACATATATAAACACACACACACACAGAATGGGATGAGGTATGGATATGGGGGGTGAATGGAGAGATTGAGGTGGGGGTGAGGAATGGATAGAGGAGGGGATGAGGAATGGATAGAGGAGGGGATGAGGAATGGATAGAGGAGGGGATGAGGAATGGATAGAGGAGGGGATGAGGAATGGATAGAAGAGGGGATGAGGAATGGATAGAGGAGGGGATGAGGAATGGATAGAGGAGGGGATGAGGAATGGATAGAAGAGGGGATGAGGAATGGATAGAGGGGGGGATGAGGAATGGATAGAGGAGGGGATGAGGAATGGATAGAGGAGGGGATGAGGAATGGATAGAGGAGGGGATGAGGAATGGATAGAAGAGGGGATGAGGAATGGATAGAGGAGGGGATGAGGAATGGATAGAGGAGGGGATGAGGAATGGATAGAGGAGGGGATGAGGAATGGATAGAAGAGGGGATGAGGAATGGATAGAGGAGGGGATGAGGAATGGATAGAAGAGGGGATGAGGAATGGATAGAGGAGGGGATGAGGAATGGATAGAGGAGGGGATGAGGAATGGATAGAGGAGGGGATGAAAGTACAATGTCTTCTTGTCTCCAGGACAGACTGGTGGTTTTACATCTATTATCTCCTCCTCCCTCTCTCTCTCACTCTCCCTTTCATTCTCTCTCTATCCCGCGTCTCTCTCACTCTCCCTTTCATTCTCTCTCTCTCTATCCCGCGTCTCTCTCACTCTCCCTTTCATTCTCTCCCTCTATCCCGCGTCTCTCTCACTCTCCCTTTCATTCTCTCTCTCTATCTCTCTCTCACTCTCCCTTTTCATCACTCTCCCTTTCATTCTCTCTCTATCCCGCGTCTCTCTCACTCTCCCTTTCATTCTCTCTCTATCCCGCCTCTCTCACTCTCCCTTTCATTCTCTCTCTCTATCCCGCGTCTCTCTCACTCTCCCTTTCATTCTCTCTCTCTATCCCGCGTCTCTCTCTCCCTTTCATTCTCTCTCTCTATCCCGCGTCTCTCTCACTCTCCCTTTCATTCTCTCTCTCTATCCCGCGTCTCTCTCACTCTCCCTTTCATTCTCTCTCTCTATCCCGCGTCTCTCTCACTCTCCCTTTCTTTCATTCTCTCTCTATCCCGCGTCTCTCTCACTCTCCCTTTCATCTCTCTCTCTATCCCGCGTCTCTCTCACTCTCCCTTTCATTCTCTCTCTCTATCCCGCGTCTCTCTCACTCTCCCTTTCATTCTCTCTCTCTATCCCGTCTCTCTCTCTCATTCTCTCCTCTATCCCGTCTCTCTCACTCTCCCTTTCATTCTCTCTCTCTATCCCGCGTCTCTCTCACTCTCCCTTTCATTCTCTCTCTATCCCGCGTCTCTCTCACTCTCCCTTTCATT
Organism: Dallia pectoralis; assembly: GCA_029465975.1. NCBI lineage: Eukaryota > Metazoa > Chordata > Actinopteri > Esociformes > Umbridae > Dallia > Dallia pectoralis. Next base: position 5,531,005 of record CM055730.1, on the reverse strand, counting down.
CTCTCTCTCTCTTCTCTCACTCTCCCTTTCATTCTCTCTCTCTATCCCGCGTCTCTCTCACTCTCCCTTTCATTCTCTCTCTCCGTCTCTCTCACTCTCCCTTTCATTCTCTCTCTCCTCTCCCTTTCATTCTCTTCGTCTCTCTCACTCTCCCTTTCATTCTCTCTCTCTATCCCGCGTCTCTCTCACTCTCCCTTTCATTCTCTCTCTATCCCGCTCTCTCACTCTCCCTTTCATTCTCTCTCTCCGCGTCTCTCTCACTCTCCCTTTCATTCTCTCTCTATCCTCTCACTCTCCCTTTCATTCTCTCCCTCTATCCGCGTCTCTCACTCTCCCTTTCATCTCTCCCTCTATCCCGCGTCTCTCTCACTCTCCCTTTCATTCTCTCTCTCTATCCCGCGTCTCTCTCACTCTCCCTTTCACTCTCTCTCTCTATCCCGCGTCTCTCTCACTCTACCTTTCATTCTCTCTCTCTATCCCGCGTCTCTCTCACTCTCTCAGTCTATCTATCTCTACTCTAGACTCACATCAAGGCCAGCAACACCTCCCAGATGTCTTCTATCTCCTCATGAATATGATTTGCTCCCTCCACCCATCACGTCATATGGTCCCACCCTGGAAGACCAAAGCCGGGAACATATTAACGTTGGGGCCCTCACTGAAAGGCCAACAGCCAGAACATTTATATTGATGACACCAGAGATAGTGTGCGACAGAGGAGACAGGCACGACGTGAGACCAGCCATGACACGGGTTAGGATCGGGAGGGTACGTGCGGTGGTGAAGGTTATGGAATGTAAATGCATTGAGTGTGAAGGGCTGATGTGTGAAGAGGTGTGTGAGGGAACCTGTGAAGGGGTGTGCGGGCTAGGCTGGGAAGCAATGTGTGCCGCGCGTTTCAACCCAACTCATTGAAGCTCCGGCCTTGAAGACACCATTATTATTCTGCATCATAATCACTTTGTGCTGCTTTTTTGAAAGACCTTCTCTGTGTGTGTGTGCGGGTGTGTTTGTCTGAACGTGTGTGTGTGTGTGTGTGTGTGCATCTGTCTGAGTGTGTGTGTGCATGTGTCTGAGTGTGTGTGTGTGTGTGTGTGTGTGTGCATGGGTCTGAGTGTGTGTCTTTGCTCATGTACATGTACCTGTGTGTGTGTGTGTGTGTGTGTGGTGTGTGTGTGTGTGTGTGTGTGTGTGTGCTTATATCAGGATGCTGGGCTCCTGCCTGGAAACACATGGCTGCCGGAGCTATAAACAATAATTGCCTCCCTGGGCTGATGAATAGCACTCAGGTGATTTGTCTGTGTGTATGCATGTGTGTGTGCATGTGTGTGTGTGTGTGTGTGTGTCTGTGTGTGTGTCTGTGCGTGGGTGGTTTTGTCTATGCGTGTGCGTATGTCCCTATGCTTGTGTCTGCGTGTCTGTGTTTCTGTGTGTAGATGTCTGTGTGTGTGTCTGCGTGTCTGTGTTCCTTTGTGTAGGTGTCTGTGTGTGTGTCTGTGTGTATGTCTCTGTGTGTGTCTGTGTGTGTGTGTGTGTCTGCGTGTGCGTGTGCTTGTGTGTCTGTGTTTCTGTGTTTCTGTGTGTAGGTGTCTGTGTGTGTGTGTCTGTGTGTGTGTGTCTGTGTGTGTGTGTGTACAGTTTAGAAGGAACTAAACTATAAGAGTTTGAGCTGCTTCGCACATGGGAGACTGAGTAGTTGCCATAGTCTGGAAGCATGTTCTCTATTCTGACCTGAAATCACAAGACAGAGGGGGGTATAAAAGAAAGAGAAGAGAGAGGGGGATATATAAGAAAGAGAAGAGCGATGGGAATATAAAAGGAAGAGAAGAGAGAGGGGGATATAAGAGGAAGAGAAGAGAGAGGGGAAGAGAAGAAATGGAAATATAAGAAGACTAGGAGAGAGAGAGGAAGAGAAGAGGAAGAGAGGAGAGGGGAATATAAGAGGAAGAGAAGAGATAGGTGAATATACAAGGAAAAGAAGAGAGAGGAAAGGTATAAAATTGAAAGAGGAAGGAGGAGAGCAATTAAATAGGAAGAGGAAGGAGGAGAGGAATAAAATAGAAAGAGGAGGAAGGAGAGGAATAAAATAGGAAGAGGAGGAAGGAGAGGAATAAAATAGGAAGAGGAAGGAGGAGAGGAATAAAATAGAAAGAGGAGGAAGGAGAGGAATAAAATAGGAAGAGGAGGAAGGAGAGGAATAAAATAGGAAGGAGGGAGGAGAGGAATAAAATAGGAAGAGGAAGGAGGAGAGGAATAAAATAGGAAGAGGAGGGAGGAGAGGAATAAAATAGGAAGAGGAAGGAGGAGAGGAATAAAATAGGAGGAGGGAGGAAGGAGAGGAATAAAATAGGAAGAGGAGGAAGGAGAGGAATAAAATAGGAAGAGGAGGGAGGAGAGGAATAAAATAGGAAGAGGAAGGAGGAGAGGAATAAAATAGGAAGAGGAGGGAGGAGAGGAATAAAATAGGAAGAGGAAGGAGGAGAGGAATAAAATAGGAAGAGGAGGAAGGAGAGGAATAAAATAGGAAGAGGAGGGAGGAGAGGAATAAAATAGGAAGAGGAGGGAGGAGAGGAATAAAATAGGAAGAGGAGGGAGGAGAGGAATAAAATAGGAAGAGGAAGGAGGAGAAGAATAAAATAGGAAGAGGAAGGAGAGTAATAAAATAGGAAGAGGAGGAAGGAGAGGAATAAAATAGGAAGAGGAGGGAGGAGAGGAATAAAATAGGAAGAGGAAGGAGAAGAATAAAATAGGAAGAGGAAGGAGGAGAGGAATAAAATAGGAAGAGGAGGGAGGAGAGGAATAAAATAGGAAGAGGAGGAAGGAGAGGAATACAATAGGAAGAGGAAGGAGGAGAAGAATAAAATAGGAAGAGGAAGGAGGAGAGGAATGTGAGAGAAATAGAGAAAAGGAGAGGAAAACTAGTCTTTTTAAAAAATGATGAGAGTAATCTGAATGGTTACATGACAAACACAATGGTTCTGCTGAATGTTTTTGTTGGCTGTCTTTCAGGTTATGGCAAGAGGCCAGATATGTTGCTGCCAGAACTGCAGATTTTGACTAAGCACCCAATAAATATTTGATTTTGTCTTCATCATTTCTCGTGTCAAATTCTTGGTAGTTACTGATTTACTTTGTTTATGTATTTTTGGACATTATATTGATAGGGAGGTGAAAGCATACAGAAGGGGTGCTGAAATACACCGAGTCTGAAACTGAAACCTGCCTGGGAACAGAATTTGCAGAACCTGTACTCTGTGGACAACCATGTTAGTCTGTGATGAGAGATCTCTAGACTAGGCTGCACGGACCACCTCCTTACCTAGTCAGGATTTTCCTCTATTTTCCTCATGGAAACCCTATATCGCAAACCTCCCCACGTCTATTAGCCGTTCTGAAACTGCCAAATGTAATTTTGTAAAGGGACAATATTTTTGTCATACCTGCAATTCACAGTATGTTATGTATCAACGTTTGTAGAAATTCATGGTCCGAACAACTCAAATAACATGTGTTAGGATTGAGTATTCAGCTATTATAGACGTCCTTCTGGTCACAAAACTCTATTTTTGGGTGTTTAGCTTACCTTTATTCTGTATTAATTGTGAATTATTTAGTTTTAAGTGAAGTGGGGGCTGAGAAGGAAGGACTCTGGCTTCAACCTCCTGAGGCCTCAGATCACCAAGTGGTCCTGCATGGGTTGGTTTGGTCCAGTAAACTGATCGCCAGAACCAACTGGTTTAGGAGAGCCTTTATCTGTTGATGAATATGCAATGTGATAATAGAATTTGTGGTCTGTTGTTTCAGGACGGTTGTGAATTGAAATGGCTCTTTGTTCTATACAAATACACATTATGTTATTTTATATTCTTGATATATTCACTGCTATTTTATTATTTTCACTGCTATTTTTACCTGAAAAATAGTACAAATCTAAAAATAAAAACCTTTGAATCAGTTGGTGTGTCCAAATGGTACTATAGATCTATTAAATCAGATTTAATATATATTTGAATATTTTTATTTAACCTTTATTTATTCAGATAGACCAATTGAGAACATATTCTCATTTGCGACCTGATATATTTGATAGCATTGCCTATATTTGATCCCAATTGGAGTTTCTTCTTGCCTCGTCTCTTAGCTCAGAACCATGTAAATTCCTGTCGCCAACATCTATCTGTGATCCTGATACCTAAATGTCATCGGGAAAATCATAATGCTTGTTTATTTTGGGTTCATTGTCAGAGTCCAGGTCTGACAGAGACTGTAGAGAAGAAGCCCTCCCTAATGAAAGACAGCAGGACCAGGTGATCAGAGTGGAGCAGAAACTCTCAGACCTGGTGCTGCAGACTGGCCAAATGATTTAGCCAATTCATTAATGTGGAATTACATTACGTTAGTTTTGTACTAATTTAACATCCTATATCGCTCCACAACTTTGAAAGAAACATCTGTGCATGTTGCCCAATTTGTTTTTTTCCCCCCTACAAATTCATATTAGTTCATAAGAAAACGTCTTGGTGCCAAATTCAATCAAATGCTGTTCTGAACTATACAAAACATGGATTTGGTGTTGCCTGGTAGTTTCCTGGCTTCTGGTCGGGACATTGAGTTCCTCAAGGAAATCAAGTAATCAGCTCTGTATGGTACCAAAGTAAATTTTCTTCAAACGCAAATTCCCCAGTAATTGTATGGGTCAAATTTGTTTCCACATCAAAAGATTGTTATGATCAAACTTTGGTTTCAACTGAAAGGGAAAATCCCAGTATTGTGGATAATGTTGTATAATTTGAGCTGCCTTTATGTTGGAGGTTGAAGTGTATGGAGTTACATTTGTCTCAAAAAGAACAAACAAAATTATTGCTATTGCAACCAAAAAATATGTATTGCAAACAAAAAAATAAAAATTGAATGCAAAACATCCACGAAAAGGTATCGAGATCCGCAAGAAATGCAAACGTTTTAAATGCAAAGACAAATGTATTGCAGTTTTTTTTCTATCTCTGCTTATGTTGACATGGTTTTTGCTCTCGGCCTTTTTTTGCAGTTGCGAGTTCAGGTTTTTGCTCTCGGTTTCTTTTTTTGCAGTAGATTGCATTGTCACGATGGCTGGGCAGCCGGAACGTGGCTTTTTGCAGCCTCAGGTGCTATGCTCACAAACTCACCTTATAGTATTGGGTTTTGTTCCTAGACATTTTACATTTATACAGTATGTCTGCCATCGTGACATAGACGAATGAAATTCAAAGAATACAATCAACTGCTTGAAATCCGACTGACCAATGGAGACCCGTCTTCTTGGAAGCCATATAAACCCCGCCCACACGTTACAATTGTGTCAATAATTCGCAACTGCGAAAAAAGAAACCGAGAGCAAAAACTTGAACTCGCAACTGCAAAAAAAGACCGAGAGCAAAAACCATGTCAACGTAAGCAGAGATAGAAAAAAAACTGCAATACATTTGTCTTTGCATTTAAAACGTTTGGATTTCTTGCGGATCTCGATACCTTTTCGTGGATGTTTTGCATTCAATATTTATTTATTTTTTTGCAATAGTAATAATTTTGTTTGTTCTTTTTGAGACAAATGTAACTCCATAGAAGTGGTGATCTTATTTACGGACACCACCAGCTTATCACAGAGTTTCAGGGTCATAGGATTTTCCAGTCTTTGACTTCCACCATGTGGTTATGAATGATCTGGTTTTCATATTGCTGTGGCGGTTTCTCACGTAATTCATCTATAGATCACGATTGTGGACAGCCAGTTTGAAATGTTGAGGTTTGATTTGAGTTCTACGGGTTCTCCAGTGGAACCCTGCAGATGTCGTATTCTGATTTAAGGGTACGTTTTACAGTGTTTACCGACACTGACAGAATTTCTGACATCCACGCTGGATCTGTGTTTGTAGCTCCATGCATCTCTTTTGAATAACCAAGTACGAACATTTATCAAAAATAAATATTATGTCTGACGTTTACACAGCCTTTGCTCAAGGAGAAATGCTTCGGGTAAAAACGGTGTGTTCTGTAGTGATTAAACATTCCAGGTACGGAACCGACTGTGGAGGATCTGACAGGGAAGGATCTTAGAGACTATGACGGCTTTCACTTTAAAGGCTCTGAGAGATTGTGAAGGGACAAACTGTGTAGGCTCAAACTGTGAAAGCCTAGAGAGAGAGTGTGTATAGTCTGACTGTGTAGGCTCTAACTGTGAAATCCCAGAGAGAGTGTGTATAGTCTGACTGTGTAGGCTCTAACTGTGAAGGCCCAGAAAAACTCTGAAGTGAGCGACTGTGTAGGCTTTTACTGTGAAGGATCAGTGACTGTGAAGGGACTGTCCAGCAATACTGTAAATAGAAGGACCAGACAGACATGGGATTGGTAAGGGGGGGGGTGCTTCTTCCCAGTAGCTGTTGATCTCCAAGGCGGATAACAGTGTTGGTTGGTTTTCTAGTATTAAAGTTTCAATAGACCAGTGCATTTCCTTGGGCCAGAACAGGACTTATCTTTCTTTCAGAATGGGAACACTCTCCTAATTCAAACAACTGAAGATAAATGAGGAAGAAATCTTGATTTCTTAATGTGGCCTCCTTGTTAATTAGCCATTTTGCCTTAAGTGCCTTCATTTACATTTGGTTGATGGAACAATTATTTCCTTATGAACTATGCCCCTGTAGCTTCCTGTAGCACAAAACATTTATTTCAGGAAGTCTTGGTTTCTGGACAACCCTAATACCTTGAGAATTCAGAAATATAATAATTACAAAGTAAAGTATTTCTTTCTTATTTTTCCCTTGAGCCTCACAAATACACAAACACGTGTTTCCCTTTATAAGGTATCACATGTGTCACTCTATTTGGATCACTGGAATGTGAGGATGGCTGGATGGACGAGTTCTCAGAATGGCTGTTACCATGGCGCCTTGCCTATCAAATGCGAGCACACAGTAGCAATTGGAATGCGAATGATATGGTTGCCGTGGGCGTGGCCTGCGGCTGCTCTCACAGCCTGTTTCTAGCTCTGTCTGATGTCCCGTGGTTCCTGCAGATCTGGGTTTGTTGTGTCCGGGAGGGGTGGAGCTAGTCTGTTGTTCTGGGGGTGCGGGGCTGAAGCTCTGTGCTGGACTGACAACTCTAGTTAGAAGACTTCACTTAGTTGATTTCTATTGAAATTTATAGTATTGGTCGTTCATTTATTTTAGTGTCAATTTATAAAAAATCTATTTTCCATTTTAAAACTGAAATAGATAAATAAACATGAAGCTCCAGCTACACATATCTATCTCTCTCCTTTCCTCTCTCTCTGTCTCTTCATCTCTCACTCTCCTTTCCTCTCTCTCTGTCTCTCTCTCTCCGTTTCTTCATCCCTCTCTCTGTGTTTCTTCATCCCACCCTCTCTCCTTCTCCCAGTATAGCACTGCATAATAGAAGGTATTCAGGGTTGATTAAGTATTTATCACAAGCTGCTCCAACAACCCCCCCCCCTAAATATTAATGTTGCATGTTTAAAAAGAGAGAACAGCATTACTGTAAATAACAATGAGAGAGAGGTAGAGAGAGAGAGGTAGAGAGAGAGAGGTAGAGAGAGAGGTAGAGAGAAGTAAGGAGAGGTAGAGAGAGAGAGTTAGAGAGGTAGAGAGAGAGAGTTAGAGAGAGAGGTAGAGAGAGAGAGGTAGAGAGAGAGAGGTAGAGAGAAGTAAGGAGAGAGAGAGGTAGAGAGAGAGTAGAGAGAGTGGAGAAATAGAAGAGAGAGAGAGAGAGAGGTAGAGAGAAGTAAGGAGAGAGAGAGAGAGAGGTAGAGAGAGAGTTAGAGAGAGAGGTAGAGAGAGAGAGAGAGAGAGAGAGGTAGAGAGAAGTAAGGAGAGAGAGAGTTTGAGAGAGAGAGTAGAGAGAGTGGAGAAATAGAAGAGAGAGAGAGAGAGAGAGAGTGTGTGAGAAGGATTCCAATAAAACAGCAGCCTTTCATTTCCCCCCTCCCCTCTCTCTCACCCCCTCATCTCCATCTCTCTCTTCACTCCTATATCCTCATCTTCCTCCCCTCTCTCTCGCCCCCCATTTCCATCTCTCTCTTCACTCCTATATCCTCATCTCCCTCTCCTCTCTCCCACCCTTCCCCATCTCTCTCTTCACTCCTATATCCTCATCTTCCTCCCTGCGCTGGCCATTTGAAGGGCTGTGTTTGACAGAAGTTGCCCTGAAATATATTAAAGCTTTCCTTCACGGCTTGCTGCTTTGCATTTTAATGGGAGGATAATCAGGAATAGTGTTACCCCGTTTTTAATGGACCCAATCCAACTCAAACACTCCAGCCTGTTCTCCCGGCGAGCCACGGGTTGGCTGGAACCGAACATCTGACACAGAACATTTTGTCTGTCTCCTAAAATGCACTTAAATTCCCCTTTTCAGGGCACTGCTACGCACTTGGGCCTTCGTCACTTCGGTCAAAAGTTGTGAAACAGAGCGCAGATTCCCTTGCCAGTGTGGAAAACACCATCAATTCCTGCTGACCTAGTCTGGAAGTGTTACATACAAAAACAAAGAGTGGAGGGTTCCCCAACTCCAGTCCACTGGGTGGTTGCTACCTCTGCCCGGGTCAGAAGACCCAAGACCCGTGCACTAGTCTATCGAGGAACCTAACAAAGGACATATTGTTCTGGCTCACCTTCTGACCTTCTCATTTGTTTGTGAGAGCTGCCGAGCCAGGGGTTAGGAGATCTTAGACTAGGGTGGTTTTATTTTTCATGTAGAACGGGCAACTAATTTGCCTAACTCTGAACGGCCGAACATTGACCATTAAGCCAACAAAAGCATTTGAACATGTCAGGGAATAAATCCCGGACTTCTCACCACGTTTTCCAGTAAAGGCAGGACATTAGTTGATTTCTTTCATAAAAATTGTGGATAAAATGCTACACACACACGGTTTGCAGGCACGCACACTGGGACCTATACACACACACACACACACACACATACAAACCACCACAAAGACACACAAACAAACAGATAGCAACACAGAGATATACACACACACACACACATAAACACACACAGAGGCACGCAAACATACAGATAGACACACAGGGCCCTATACACACACACAAATACCTACACACACTGACACAAACACACATAATGACTCACATATTGCCACAGGCCCTCAGAACAGATGGTGGTTCTCACATAAACCCTATGGTTCAATGCAATGCGTTTGCACAACATTTGGCACATAATACATTAACCACGAACCAGGCTGCACCAGCACACATGTGTGCACACGATCTGGTCTCTGTGAGTGACGTTCTAGTGCCGACTCAGGAACAAGTCAACCGGCGCGCGAGGTTAATGAGGGTTCCGCAGTGACGGCTAATTCAAACAGACCGTCCAGGGAGACGTTGTTTGTAGAGCCGTGACCAAACGGGCCTCGTTCGGACGTAACGACCCGGGGAATGGTGATGTATACGAGGCCCCGGGGCAGCGATGGCCCACGATAAATTAGAAAGCCGGGTCGTCAGGCGGTGCCGTGTTTTCCGATACCGTAGCGTTTCGGACGCGATCGTAGTGAGCTGTCAATGCTTCATAACGCTTGTGTTGTGTGGGGGGTGGAGGGGGGTCACCACTCACCCTGTGGAGGGGGTCATGATACATCCCCCGCGGTCCGACGTTACCCGGCAACCGCAGCCTCTCTCTGGGGTGTCGTGGTTCATCCCGAAGTTGTGGCCCAGCTCATGGGCCAGGGTCACCGCAGCTCCGAGCGGATTGTCCGAATGGTCCTGGAGGACAAAGAGGAACCGGCCCGTCAATCCATTACATCAGTCGGATGACGTCCACCTGATCTTCTAGCAAATAAATTAGTACGGTAAATAGTCATTTAGAGTCAGGGCATATTTGCACAAAAACATCCAAAAACTAAGTGAAAGACAAAACTTTTTTAAAAGCATATTGGTAAAACATCACTCAAGAATTAGGCTGTACTGAATTAGTAATTGCAAAGTTCCATACATGATCCAGCTGGGTCGAGCCGAGGTTAATAAAAACAGTTCTCCATACTCTACAGAAAACAGCGGAATGGAAAACACTCACACATTATTCAGGCTTAAAAATGCATTTGCTGAAACTCTTCTAAACACCCCCGAGTAAATTCACACAGTGCAAACACGTCAGACAGACACCTCAGACAGACACCTCAGACAGACCGATAGACAATAGGTCAAGACTGTCAAGCTTAAATACAGAGAAATATTAACAGACAGGGATGTAGACCGTCTAAAATACAGAGAGAGGAAAAGACAGGCTAAAATACAGAGAGGAACAGACAGGCTAAAATACAGAGAGAGGAACAGACAGGCTAAACTACAGAGGAACAGACAGGCAGACAGGCTGAAAGAGAAAGAGAGGAACAGACAGATAGAAACAATAACAGACAGACAGAATGACAGACACAGCAACTATGGACATGTCAGGGCTACAGACAGCGAAAGCAGGAACTACAGACGCAGTAAACCGGAAGCCGGCATGAACAGACAAGGTTGAGCTGCGATGATGTGTGAGAGTGTGTCTGATGAAGTGTGTGTGTGTGTGTGCGTGAGAGAGCTCTGTTGTGTCTCAGTGCTCTGAGTTAGTGATGTGTTCAGTCCCAGTACATTATTTCACAGACCTAAACTGACAAACTGCTAAGCAATAAGTCTAACAGAACCCCGAGCCAATGGTTGCTCAAGCAGACATCATTTGGTGCAGCCAAGAAAAGCCTGTTATTTGTGTGTCATCTTCCCTGCTTCTTGGTTTGAGTGAATGTAACCATTAGTGTGTGTGTGTGTGTGTGTGTGTGTGTGTGTGTGGAGGGTACAATCCCAAGCTTGAGGTGATCAAGTGATCCACTGTCAGCTGCAGAACACAGAGAGTCACTAGACCAATGGACCCAATAGGATCCGAACTGCAATGGGGAGCCACAAGGAACCAGGCTGCAATACAGAACCAGTTAGATCCAGTGAGATCCAGTGAGATCCAGTGAGATCTAGGGAGATGTTTATAGTGGCCGTGACAGATAGCTGACCATTCAAAGAAAGGACACTTGTTGTTCATTGTTGTTCATTTACGTCCAAAAAAATGTGTGTTCTAAACGCTGCAGCTATGAGTCAGAACAAATTCCTTGTATGTGTTAGAAAAACTTGGCAATAAACCTGTTTCTGATTCTGAAAATAACATCAAACGGATCACAAATACACTGTGAATGTGGTCAATGACTGTGGCAGCTCCAAATTATTTTCTGCGGAAAATCTTCATAGCTGTACAGAGGCCCATTATCAGCAACCATCACTCCTGTGTTCTGATGGCACGTTATGTTTGCTAATCCAGGTTTATTCATTCAAAAGGCTAATTGATCATTCAGAAAACCATTTTGTGATTATGGCTGCACCACTGAACACTGTTGTGCTGATTCAAGTAGCAATACAACTGGTCCTCTGGCTAGTACAGGCATCTGGAGCATCAGCGTTTGTGGGTTCAATTACAGGCTTAAAATGTCCAGAAATAACAAATAACTTGTTACTACTCTTGTTCCGAAACAATTAAGGCATTTACAACATTTACAATGTCTACATTTAAGCAAATGCCAGTATGTGTTTGCCTTGCGTTGAAAATCAATTAACTCTTTAGAGTCCAGTCAAACCTGACCAACAGCAATAGACCAACACTTAACAAGACAGTTGCCCAACGCCACATAATGAACGCCTGGGAAACTACAGCATTTAAATCTGCCCATCTGTAAGCCACTCTCAATAACAACTGGATGATGTATGGCACAGCAGCTAATGAAGCAGTCCAATGAATGTATTCCAGCTGTTCTGAAGGCTGGTTTGACAGGTTGTTGATATTAATATATATTAAGATATTGCAATCCCGCTACGTATGTATTTCTGAATGTATAGCTAAGGGCATTTAAAGGAACAGTTAGTTATTTGAAAACTCCCTCTGTGCCTGTGACAGTAAGTGTCCCTGTACGGGGGAGTGAACACCAATGACTCCAATATAAACACTGAATCCAATTATTTCTTATGTTGTGGTACAGGAACTGGTCATCTCCCAAACAGAGCGATAAAAGAGTGAGAGATGAAAAGGAGAGAAGGGAAGAGAGAGATGGAGAGAGTGATAAAATAAATAATCAGAAAGGGAGAGAGCGATTAGGTTGCCATGCGAGAACAGAGAGTGCTCATGTGTGTGTGTGTGTGTGTGGGTGTGTGTGTGTGTGTGTGTGTGTGTGTGTGAGTGTGTGTGTGGGTCATATGGTTTCATTTGACCGCCTAATAAGTAATAAGTCATAATTTACGACGTGATCCAATGCCGGTGAACTCCCTGTTTCTGTCAGATATATATCCTCTCTCTAGCTCGTTTCTTGTGCGTCGTTAAAGTGGTGAGGCCTTGACCCGTGTAATAAATATGTTTTTGCTGGTGTACCCGGGAAAATGAATTCTCCGAGTGTGGTGGATCATGACATGTTCACTAGAGCTGACATGGTCCGAGTTTGACGGACTCATTAATGTGCCTCATTCACGATGTAAACAATAGTTAGGGTTCATTCCAACCAGTAGCCTCTTCCCTCTGAGGTGCACTTTATTTGACCAGATCCCATAGTGTCCTGGTTAAAAGCAGTGCACATTGTGTGGAATAGGGCGCTATTTGGGACGAAACTACAACACGAGTTCCTCAAACCCTCGGTTCACTCTCAGTTTAGCCTCCACTGCCGCCCGGCCCAGGAGAGAAACATGAGAGACATACTGTATGCCCTCTGGGATGGGGTAGAGAGGGAGGATTAATTAGGTCAATTACAGCCGGGTTTATGACACTGTTAAACAAGGTGACAGAAAACAGGCCTGGGAAAGGAAGTAGGTCTCACATACAAGAACAATGTTCTAGGAGTCTGGAAAACACAAACATGCAAACACACACACACACACACACACACACACTAGGGCTGTGCGATTTCTATTGTAAATTTGCACCCGTTTTAATATTGCGCTTTATAATATTGCGATATTATCGCGAATGCAATTAATTGTTTAGCCCTAACACACACACACACACACATACATAAACACAAAGAGAAACATACTTTCATAAAACGTGCTGAGTTAATCAGACCAGATACATGTACACTCACCATGACGATGAGTTAATCAGACCAGATACATGTACACTCACCATGACGATGAGTTAATCAGACCAGATACATGTACACTCACCATGACGATGAGTTAATCAGACCAGATACATGTACACTCACCATGACGATGAGTTAATCAGACCAGATACATGTACACTCACCATGACATGTACACTCACCATGATGAGTTAATCAGACCAGATACATGTACACTCACCATGACGATGAGTTAATCAGACCAGATACATGTACACTCACCATGACGATGAGTTAATCAGACCAGATACATGTACACTCACCATGACGATGAGTTAATCAGACCAGATACATGTACACTCACCATGACGATGAGTTAATCAGACCAGATACATGTACACTCACCATGACGATGAGTTAATCAGACCAGATACATGTACACTCACCATGACGATGAGTTAATCAGACCAGATACATGTACACTCACCATGACGATGAGTTAATCAGACCAGATACATGTACACTCACCATGACGATGAGTTAATCAGACCAGATACATGTACACTCACCATGACGATGAGTTAATCAGACCAGATACATGTACACTCACCATGACGATGAGTTAATCAGACCAGATACATGTACACTCACCATGACGATGAGTTAATCAGACCAGATACATGTACACTCACCATGACGATGAGTTAATCAGACCAGATACCTGTACACTCACCATGACGATGAGTTAATCAGACCAGATACATGTACACTCACCATGACGATGCCACCAGACTGTTCCGCCGTGCACATGCTCATTATGGGCGCCATGCCAATTGTGGTGCCCTGAAAGTAAACGCCACTGTGGAGAACAACAACATCAAATCATCACCTAATCAACAGACAACATACAGCCCTAATATACAACATACAGCCCTAATAGACAACATACAGCCCTAATAGACAACATACAGCCCTAATAGACAACATACAGCCCTAATAGACAACATACAGCCCTAATAGACAACATACAGCCCTAATAGACAACATACAGCCCTAATAGACAACATACAGCCCTAATAGACAACATACAGCCCTAATAGACAACATACAGCCCTAATAGACAACATACAGCCCTAATATACAACATACAGCCCTAATAGACAACATACAGCCCTAATAGACAACATACAGCCCTAATAGACAACATACAGCCCTAATAGACAACATACAGCCCTAATAGACAACATACAGCCCTAATATACATCATACAGCCCTAATAGACAACATACAGCCCTAATAGACAACATACAGCCCTAATAGACAACATACAGCCCTAATAGACAACATACAGCCCTAATAGACAACATACAGCCCTAATAGACAACATACAGCCCTAATAGACAACATACAGCCCTAATATACAACATACAGCCCTAATAGACAACATACAGCCCTAATAGACAACATACAGCCCTAATAGACAACATACAGCCCTAATAGACAACATACAGCCCTAATAGACAACATACAGCCCTAATATACAACATACAGCCCTAATAGACAACATACAGCCCTAATAGACAACATACAGCCCTAATATACAACATACAGCCCTAATAGACAACATACAGCCCTAATAGACAACATACAGCCCTAATAGACAACATACAGCCCTAATAGACAACATACAGCCCTAATAGACAACATACAGCCCTAATAGACAACATACAGCCCTAATAGACAACATACAGCCCTAGACAAATACAGCCCTAATAACATACAGCCCTAATAGACAACATACAGCCCTAATAGACAACATACAGCCCTAATAGACAACATACAGCCCTAATAGACAACATACAGCCCTAATAGACAACATACAGCCCTAATATACAACATACAGCCCTAATAGACAACATACAGCCCTAATAGACAACATACAGCCCTAATAGACAACATACAGCCCTAATAGACAACATACACTAATAACATACAGCCCTAATAGACAACATACAGCCCTAATAGACAACATACAGCCCTAATAGACAACATACAGCCCTAATAGACAACATACAGCCCTAATAGACAACATACAGCCCTAATAGACAACATACAGCCCTAATAGACAACATACAGCCCTAATAGACAACATACAGCCCTAATAGACAACATACAGCCCTAATAGACAACATACACAACAACATACAGCCCTAATAGACAACATACAGCCCTAATAGACAACATACAGCCCTAATAGACAACATACAGCCCTAATAGACAAATACAGCCCTAATAGACAACATACAGCCCTAATAGACAACATACAGCCCTAATAGACATACAGCCCTAATAGACAACATACAGCCCTAATAGACAACATACAGCCCTAATAGACAACATACAGCCCTAATAGACAACATACAGCCCTAATAGACAACATACAGCCCTAATAGACAACATACAGCCCTAATAGACAACATACAGCCCTAATAGACAACATACAGCCCTAATAGACAACATACAGCCCTAATAGACAACATACAGCCCTAATAGACAACATACAGCCCTAATAGACAACATACAGCCCTAATAGACAACATACAACATACAGCCCTAATAGACAACATACAGCCCTAATAGACAAATACAGCCCTAATAGACAACATACAGCCCTAATAGACAACATACAGCCCTAATAGACAACATACAGCCCTAATAGACAACATACAGCCCTAATAGACAACATACAGCCCTAATATACAACATACAGCCCTAATAGACAACATACAGCCCTAATAGACAACATACAGCCCTAATAGACAACATACAGCCCTAATAGACAACATACAGCCCTAATAGACAACATACAGCCCTAATAGACAACATACAGCCCTAATAGACAACATACAGCCCTAATAGACAACATACACAACATACAGCCCTAATAGACAACATACAGCCCTAATAGACAACATACAGCCCTAATAGACAACATACAGCCCTAATAGACAACATACAGCCCTAATAGACAACATACAGCACTAATAGACAACATACAGCCCTAATATACAACATACAGCCCTAATAGACAACATACAGCCCTAATAGACAACATACAGCCCTAATAGACAACATACAGCCCTAATAGACAACATACAATAAGAGCACAGGGTATTATCATTGCTGTGTAGAACAGCTACCTGACTAGCTGAGCGTTATCATGGGGTCTGGTAGGCAGCAGTTTGAGCTTCCTCCAGTCCAGGAACTCATGTAGTGTGATGAAAGGATCCTGGGTAACAGGGCACTTGTCCTGGTCGCTCCACACCTCCAATCCGACCAACGCCACACGGATGTTCAGGGCACGATAGAACTGAGAGAGGGATAGAGGACGAATGGGAATGTGTCGCGGGGGTTAAATGAAGAAAGGGGCGAGAGAGGGGTGAGAGATGGGTGAGAGAGGGGTGAGAGAGGGGTGAGAGATGAAGCAAAAGATATGAGAGATTAGGTTGGCAAGGACACAAGGGAACATGGAGAAAAATTTAAGAGAGATGGAGAGGTGAAGATAGAACGAGAGCATAGAGGGAGAGAGAGAAGGATGAAAGGGCAAAAAGAGGTAAGATGGAGGGAGAGGGTAGAGGGGTGGAGGGAATGAAGATGGAGGGAGAGGGTAGAGGGGTGGAGGGAAGGAAGATGGAGGGAGAGGGTAGAGGGGTGGAGGGAAGGAAGATGGAGGGAGAGGGTAGAGGGGTGGGGGAAAGGAAGATGGAGGGAGAGGGTAGAGGGGTGGAGGGAAGGAAGATGGAAGGAGAGGGTAGAGTGGTGGGGAAAGGAAGATGGAGGGAGAGGGTAGAGGGGTGGAGGGAAGGAAGATGGAGGGAGAGGGTAGAGGGGTGGAGGGAAGGAAGATGGAAGGAGAGGGTAGAGGGGTGGGGGAAAGGAAGATGGAGGGAGAGGGTAGAGGGGCGGAGGGAAGGAAGATGGAAGGAGAGGGTAGAGTGGTGGGGGAAAGGAAGATGGAGGGAAGGGTAGAGGGGTGGGGGAAAGGAAGATGGAGGGAAGGGTAGAGGGGTGGAGGGAAGGAAGATGGAAGGAAGGGTAGAGGGGTGGAGGGAAGGAAGATGGAGGGAGAGGGTAGAGGGGTGGGGGAAAGGAAGATGGAGGGAGAGGGTAGAGGGGTGGAGGGAAGGAAGATGGAAGGAGAGGGTAGAGGGGTGGGGGAAAGGAAGATGGAGGGAAGGGTAGAGGGGTGGAGGGAAGGAAGATGGAGGGAGAGGGTAGAGTGGTAGGGGGAAAGGAAGATGGAGGGAAGGGTAGAGGGGTGGAGGGAAGGTTGATGGAGGGAGAGGGTAGAGGGGTGGGGGAAAGGAAGATGGAGGGAGAGGGTAGAGGGGTGGAGGGAAGGAAGATGGAGGGAAGGGTAGAGGGGTGGAGGGAAGGAAGATGGAGGGAGAGGGTAGAGGGGCGGAGGGAAGGAAGATGGAGGGAGAGGGTAGAGGGGCGGAGGGAAGGAAGATGGAGGGAGAGGGTAGAGGATTGAGAGATGAACAGATATTGAGCGGTTGAGACAAAAAGGAGCATTCATTAATTTTAAATATATATTAGCAAAAAATGGGATCTGACACCAAAGCAAATCTTCATAATTCATCATCTAAAAACCTCCCAACCTCCGGGAAACAGCTGAAGATATTCATAATGCCGGGCAAACACTAAACGCTCGATTGCTCTTTAAACAGTCATCCGCATCGGACGACGCTCCGTGTCGATATCACCTCCAAATGCAGCGCGGACACACACAGAATCAATCTCCCGTTCATAATTCAATCAAGCACTCCTGTCTGCTCTGTTAATTATGGATGAGAGAACCATTCAGTGAACCAATTGGGTAAATCGGCTCCTGCACGGCCTGCGTTCCAAATGCTACCATGTACCCTACACAATCCCCGTCTCCGAGGTAGTGCACAGCAGTGAGCACGCGGCACAGATTGCAAGGCGCCTTGGATATCGATTTCGCCGCTACCTTGTCAACGTAGTTGGCGATCTCAGCCAGCCTCTGTTTGACCTTCGCAACGTCCTTCCCTTGTTTCTGGAACTGAGGAAGAGGAGAACAGCGAAGCTTTGTGAGTCAACGTTTTTGAGGACTACAGGGTCACAGCTGGAGACGTTCTCTCACACAAGGCGTACGTCACATGATCATTGTGAAGCTCAGAGCTCGGGGGTGCGGTCTGACGGGCGTCTCCGCGGTGACTGTCGGGTTAAGGGTCAGCCCAGGACGTGGTGCTCACCTCTCTGTTATCGGCAACGATGATCAGCTCCACATACTGGGTGGTTCTCTGGGCTTGTCTCCTGTGCTGTGGGAGGGAGGGAAGGAGGGGAGAAGGGGAGGGGGACAGATATGACATGAAACAGGGACATAAGAGATAAAGACGTGGGGGAGAAGAGGTCAAAGGTGAAATGAAGGGGAGGACAAGAGGGAGGGGTAAAAAGAAGATCTTGTCAGAAGACGCAACGAGGACACTTTTCAAGGTTAGTCAGTTAAAATAAATATAACAGCAGAACCACTCAATACAGAGTTCCACCGCAAGAACAACTAATATCCCAAATTTCACTCTAGTACTGACATAGGGTGTGTGTCCTTACACCAGTATACAGAGGATAGGTGTCACGAGTGAGGACTGGGTGTTGGCAGTTGGGTCACCTTTTCCTTCAGTTTGGTTTGAGTTGATTATGCACACCTGGTTTGAGTTTGATAATTAGCAGGTGTATTTAAGTCAGTGGGTGTGTTTGCAGTTTCCTTTGCATTGTTTTTTTTAAGTCACGCTGTGTTGTTGATGAGTGGTTTATACTACATCGCTGTTTTTGTATAGTTCTCAGTTGCTTTGTGCAAGCGCAAATTTGATTTTCAATCAGTGTATGTTTTCCGTTGGTGTTTGGTTTTATTTGTGTAATAAACCACCATCCAACGTGAGTTATCCGCTCGGCACCTGGCTCAATGCAACACTCCACACTCGTAGTTTGTGACAATAGGATGTAAATTAGGAAGCAACCCTCCTAGAGGGAACAAATAGGAAGCTGGAGCTTGTTCAGCTTCAGCAGACACATCAATGTTACTTAGAACCTGGATCAACTACAACCATTAACTACAAATTCATATTTCTAGTAATTTGTACATCAACCTACTTATTTAAATTGTGTTGATTCAAGCTCAAACGGACAGTGATTTTCCCCTGAACTCATCATAGAACACAAAGTCTTCCTTCATGTGGTCCAGAACATGACTATGTCATTGTTATCCAACTTAACCCTTCCTTATTATTGATGACAGAAACCTGGTTTCCTATACAGTTCTGCACACTTACAGTGGATATAATAAGTCCTACAGGATCCTGGCCGATGGATGTGACTGACTTGTGTTCAACATCACAGCACAAAAATTATTTTGGGTGCATTCAAGCCTTCATGGAAGACAACCCCTAGTTGCACGACTGATTCCTTTCCCGGTGGATAAGTGTGTGTGTGTGTGTGTGTGTGTGTGTGTATGTAGGCAGGACCCAGGGCCCAGTCTCAGCCTCACAGTTCTCAACCTGAGCCTCTGTATCCCCAAACACACACCCCGCTAACCCCCCTAGCTGTGAGACCCTCTGTGTGGCCTTGGATATAGCCCTGCCTTATCTACCTTCCCTTGGATATAGCCCTGCCTTATCTACCTTCCCTTGGATACAGCCTTGCCTTATCTACCTTCCCTAGGAGATAGGCCTAAGCCAGGACAGAGTACTCTGCTTTCAAACACGGCCAGTGATTATCCAGTCAAACGGAGGCCACGAGGGAGACAATTCACAGCAGTCACCATCAACGGTCAATAATCTTTCAAAAAGGCTTTTTTTAAGCTGTGAATGTGTGTTGTCATTGAAATGGACCTGGTCTTTTATTAACCCCTGTATGAAGATCATCATTTTGGTTCTGGAACATGTAGATATTTTTCTAATTTGACTGTACAGCCAGAGATATCTAGTCTAGGGACAGTTTGTCAGGGCTGCTGCAAATATCCATTACATTATACTCTACCTTATGAGTACTTTACCTGGTTAACCAACTTCATTTGATACGTTTATGGGAAACATTTTAGAAATGTTTGTCTCCCTGGTCTCTCTCTGTCCCTCTCTGTGTCTCTCTCTGTCTCTGGTCTCTCTCTGTCATTTTCTCTCCAGCTAAACATTTACACCACCCAACCTGGATTTGACAGCTTTGTCTCCTTTACACCACCCAACCTGGAGGTGACAGCTTTGTCTCCTTTACACCACCCAACCTGGAGGTGACAGCTTTGTCTCCTTTACACCACCCAACATGGAGGTGACAGCTTTGTCTCCTTTACACCACCCAACCTGGAGGTGACAGCTTTGTTTCCATGACCCCACCCTCCATGGAAGTGACAGTCCAGTCTTTTCAGCACCACCCTTGAAGGTGACAGCCCTTTACACTCTGCCACCATTATTACTTTGCACTTCCTTTTTTACGATTACTTTTGTCGTGACATCACTGTGTCCTTCTCTGTCCCTCTAGGGACCGTGCAACTTTTCCATTTATGAAAAAATTCACTCAGGTACTTCTTTATGGATCTGAGGTCTGTCACTGTATCCCAAATTGACCCATAAACCCTTCACAAGGCACTTGTTTTGACTAGGATCCCTAGTGGATAGTGCATTCCTTGGGAAGCAGACATCATCGCCTCCACACAAAATCAGCTGGATGCTTCAAACACTGAATCTTAATTGAATGAAGGAGCCATCCATCATCAGATAAAATGCTAAAGGGGAGAAAAGGAGATATGTATTTCTGAGCCAGGAGAATAAAAACAAGATAAATCACAGAAGTGGATGTCTCCCTGGCCGGCGCTTCTGGCTGCTCTGTTGTGCTGTTGTCAGGGAGAATTAGCTGTCGGTGAATCAAATGGTGCCTTTTTTTTGTGTTTCTTAGACATCCTAACACATTTTCCTTCCTTCAGTTCAGACAATAAAATGTAGAGTATGACAAAATAATAACTGTCATCGTATAAGCCTCCCTGCCTCGCTCTCTCCGCTCATCTGGGGGACTGTAGGACAACACAGCGAAAGGTAAAATGATTGTACGAACGATGAGGAAAATCCCGTTGTGAACGTTTTTCTGTTCAAAGACAACGCCTGATGTATTCAACGTGGAGTGTGGACTCCAGCTACAGAACACATCTACTTTATGTGGTTCTATGTTGCGGTTCTATGCGGATGCTCTTTTATGGGTAGAACTCGGAATTAACTCAAAAAAGTTCTACCTGGAACCAAAACGAGGATTCCCTGAAACCAACAAAGGTTCTACCTGGAACCAAAACGAGGATTACCTGAAACCAACAAAGGTTCTACCTGGAACCAAAACAAGGATTACCTGAAACCAACAAAGGTTCTACCTGGAACCAAAACGAGGATTACCTGAAACCAACAAAGGTTCTACCTGGAACCAAAACGAGGATTACCTGAAACCAACAAAGGTTCTACCTAGGCCCAATTATTTTTTATCATATATAGACAGACGATAACTATTTTAATGGTATGAATATTGCCCTTTTCTGAGAGTACATGAAGAAAAGATCTCAGTTGCATTCCCCTTGTACCCTCTCCCCTTTCTCGTAGTCTTCTTCCTTCTTTGTCCCATTTCTTACCCTGGTGCTGAAGACCCGGAAAGGGCTGTCTGATTGGTTGTGGTTGTCTTCAGAAGGTTGTGACATGTTGAAATCATGACCACAGGTCCCAGAGGTGAGGTTGAGATGTTCTGATCTATAGATCCTGTGAGGAGATCCCCCAGAAGAATCTGCCGGTGGCTCCAAAATAAAGGATTCATTTTCAAGTGAGATGAAACCCCTGGAATACAATATGAATATTGAGTAAAATAAATAAGCAGCAATTAATACATTTAAACGGAGAGAGAAAGAATACTACTTCATTCAGTTTAGTTTAGTCTCTGGGAAAGCGTGTGCAGTTTGCCAAGAAAGTGCCACTGATATTAGTGGAAACAAATCATACGGCAGACATGTTGCTAAATAAGTAATAAAGTAATATCCATGATGGCTTCTCCTCAGTCTGTCGACGCTGAGTCTCTAATTTCTCACAGTAAAAGGTGACCATAGTGATTTAGTGTGAACTCCTCATCCGCTGAGAACAGCCAAAACAGAGTTTTTAGCAACCTTGCACAACATTCCCAACCACATAAACTTAACATTACAACCCTAAAAGCCCGACTAGTGCCGCCAACGAAAACCCCGATCAATTTGTCTTGGCCACAACAACAGGTGGCGTAAATCTTCTCAGGCTGAAGCCTTTTTATCTGGCTCGCCTGAGACAAACTGTAGTGGGACAGAAAATGACCATCCCGAAAGCAAGTTCCAAAAGGCCAGCTTTTCCCTACATAAGACCAGAAGTTCTTCCAACCTGGTTTCAGGAAACGGACACAGTGCCACAGACCCAGGCCAGCAGAGTCCAGTTATAAACAACCGTAGTATCAAATAATGGACTATAAACCTACAGGAAAAAAAACATGTCTAAAAGGGGTCCCGAAAGGGTTCTTTATGGAGGGATACGATTCTACAAAGGTCCATTTTTGATCTGAAGAACAATTTTAAGGATACAAGGTTTTTGTAAGGTGTGTTATAACCTTTAAATTCTCACAGCCCTTATTGGAAGAAAATATCATTTGATAGTTTTTTGGTCAACATGGTTTCTGCATTGAACCACACATCATATTTCCGTATTGCAGGGACGTCTTTAGAGTTGTTTGTTTTTAGGACTTTTATTGCTAGATTTATTTTGTATTCCTCCCTCTCCCTAGACATGTTACTGAGACAAACAGGAGAAGGAAACAGGAAACAGAAATATAACCTATGACCTATTGATGCTAAGGGAAGTTGGCTCATGGGACTGTTGAGGTGCATTAGAGGGGTAATGTAATTCCAGAAAAGCCCATGATAACTCAGGAGACCCACTAACACACACACACACACACACACACCTGAGACCTGAGCAGGCACTGAGACTGACATCAGAATGGAGACGCCCCTGAACCTTTCCATGGTAGTAGCAGTTCACCTGAAAACAGAAGAACAAACATTTTTTACCACTTCATAATAAACCGCAAATAAAATAAACATTTGTAATAACCTTGTAAAAAATCTATTTAAATAGAAATATCCATACACAAAAATAAACTTTGACCACAACCCTAACCATAACTTTCAGCATCATAACCACAACCTAACCTTAACCAGCAGCCTCCTAACCACAACCTAACCATAACCTTCAGTATCATAACCACAACCTAACCATAACCTTCAGTATCATAACCACAACCTAACCATAACCTTCAGTATCATAACCACAACCTAACCATAACCTTCAGTATCATAACCACAATCTAACCATAACCTTTGGTATCATAACCACAATCTAACCATAACCTTCAGTATCATAACCACAATCTAACCATAACCTTCAGTATCATAACCACAATCTAACCATAACCTTCAGTATCATAACCACAACCTAACCATAACCTTCAGTATCATAACCACAATCTAACCATAACCTTCAGTATCATAACCACAACCTAACCATAACCTTCAGTATCATAACCACAATCTAACCATAACCTTCAGTATCATAACCACAACCTAACCATAACCTTCAGTATCATAACCACAATCTAACCATAACCTTCAGTATCATAACCACAATCTAACCATAACCTTCAGTATCATAACCACAACCTAACCATAACCTTCAGTATCATAACCACAATCTAACCATAACCTTCAGTATCATAACCACAATCTAACCATAACCTTCAGTATCATAACCACAATCTAACCATAACCTTCAGTATCATAACCAAACTGAAAAAATAACACAGTAGACCACACTAGTTTCAGGGTGTCCACAGCCAGACATTCAAACAGTTTAAGAATAAAATGTGAGGTGAGGAAAGAGGAGAAATCATATTAAATCTGGTTTGGGATGAAAATATGGACCTGGTCGGGTCCAGCAGCTGTTGCTGTATGTATGTTTGAATAAGACCTAGGACCACAGTCTTCATCCCTGGCTAGTACAGTCATGTTCTGTTAATGCCCAATTCCTTTGACTTTCCAAGCTAGACTTTGGATTTTAGGATACGGCCGGTCTCATCTTAGGTGTCTGGAAGAACATTTTGGCCGTTTTAAATCCACCACACTAGCTTAACCTTTCCAGTTCAATTCTGTATCTCGGGGAACCACCATGAAGGGGAACCTGGTAAGTAGGGTAATCGTAGAACCTCTGGGTACAGGGTCAAATTGGAACATCTTATGAGGGATTTGAACACTACCAATGTCTCTCTCAGTTAACCACTCACTCCCTCAGTTACCCACTCACTCCCTCAGTTACCCACTCACTCACTCAGTTACCCACTAACTCTCAAAGTTAACCACTCACTCTCTCAGTTAACCACTCACTCTCTCAGTTAACCACTCACTCTCTCAGTTAACCACTCACTCCCTCAGTTACCCACTCACTCCCTCAGTTACCCACTCACTCCTTCAGTTAACCACTCACTCCCTCAGTTATCCACACACTCTCTCAGTTAACCACTCACTCCCTCAGTTAACCACTCACTCTCTCAGTTATATACTCAGTCATGCACACATCTGTACTCTTTTCCCTCCCACCACTCTGTATACAGCCTCTACTGGGTCTACAGTTACTCTGTATGAACACACACAGTGATGAACTGAGCCAGCCCACGCTTTCACATCTACTTACAGGTCAGATCTGACAGGAAGAGAAAGGTTAACGGTGTGCATGGGAAAGTCCCTGAGATTTTCATGGAGGACAGACTGACTCCGCGAAGATCGTTAACCCTTCTCTATCCACCCGTTAACTCTTCTCTGTCCAGACCTTTTACTGTGAGGTTTAACCCTTCTCTATCCACCCGTTAACTCTTCTCTGTCCAGACCTTTTACTGTGAGGTTTAGCCCTTCTCTATCCACCCGTTAACTCTTCTCTGTCCAGACCTTTTACTGTGAGGTTTAACCCTTCTCTATCCACCCGTTAACTCTTCTCTGTCCAGACCTTTTACTGTGAGGTTTAACCCTTCTCTAGCCACCCGTTAACTCTTCTCTGTCCAGACCTTTTACTGTGAGGTTTAGCCCTTCTCTATCCACCCGTTAACTCTTATCTGTCCAGACCTTTTACTGAGAGGTTTAGCCCTTCTCTAGCCACCCCTTTAACTTAAAAATGCTTTTCGAACGCCCCGACAGGTCTAGTGTCTAAGTGGACTTGAAGGCATGGGCCAGGAGTCCTGGCCTGAGCTTGTCCACGCTGAGTAACCCTGACACGTCAGCTACGTCCACAATCACACCCTATTCCCTACACACAACGCACCAGTTTCAAAGTCACGCGCCCGCTCAGAAAGAGTGCAGGATTATACAGTAATACAGTAACAGGGCACGGTTTGGGAAGCATACGTCCAGTTGTATGAAAACAGGACGAGCCACGGCATTAAATATGGATAATGAGTGAAGCTGAGAGAGGCAGGGCCAGATTTAGTACAGAACACTGCATTAATGCTATGACTTCATGTTTCATGGATGGACTCCTGGCTGTGGCACGCCAAAGAGTGGTACATAAGAATGGTACACAAGAGTGGTACATAAGAGTGGTACATAAGAGTGGTACATAAGAGTGGTACACAAGAGTGGTACATAAGAGTGGTACATAAGAGTGGTACATAAGAGTGGTACACAAGAGTGGTACACAAGAGTGGTACACAAGAGTGGTACACAAGAGTGGTACATAAGAGTGGTACATAAGAATGGTACACAAGAGTGGTACACAAGAGTGGTACACAAGAGTGGTACATAAGAGTGGTACATAAGAGTGGTACATAAGAGTGGTACACAAGAGTGGTACACAAGAGTGGTACATAAGAGTGGTACACAAGAATGGTACACAAGAGTGGTACACAAGAGTGGTACACAAGAGTGGTACACACTCGTAGTGTTGGAACATGTTGGAAGCAGGAGAAATTGTCAAGAGCAAAGATCAACAAGGGCCAGATTGTTTCGACCTCACAACTGGGTCAGAGCATCTCTGAAACATCCAGGCTTGTGGGGTGCTCCCGGTCAGCAGTGGTGAGTACCTACTGACAGTGGTCCCGGTCAGCAGTGGTGAGTACCTACTGAGAGTGGTCCTGGTCAGCAGTGGTGAGTACCTACTGACAGTGGTCCCGGTCAGCAGTGGTGAGTACCTACTGACAGTGGTCCCGGTCAGCAGTGGTGAGTACCTACTGACAGTGGTCCCGGTCAGCAGTGGTGAGTACCTACTGACAGTGGTCCTGGTCAGCAGTGGTGAGTACCTACTGACAGTGGTCCCGGTCAGCAGTGGTCCATGGAGGGACACCCTGCTGCGTTAAGGACTGAAGGCCTTTAGGTCTTATGGATGCCCATGCTGACCCCTGTCTTCACACTAAAGCACATTTGGTCAGTGTCTCACCCAGAAACAAAGCTAGCCAGTCAAGGTAGCGGTCTGTCTCAGAAGCCCAGGGTTTCTCTACAATCGATGGTGTTTGATACGACTGAGGAGTAATGCCTCGGAGGCTTCCATAACAGAGTGCCTTAATAAACAGACACATCTGAGGACAGAGTACTGAAAGCTTGTTCTCACTTATGTCACTCTCACACTTATTATTCCATTTCTTCATCACTCCCATGCCTACCTTTTCTAACTTTCTCCGGCTCGCAGATTCAATACTAGATTGTTTCCACACTATCTCTCCCTCCCCAATTCATCACTTCTCCACTTCCCACCACAAAACCACTGACACACCCTCCAGAACCCTCGACTCTGACCCGGGCGAAGACTTAAGTTTCCCTGACCCA
Source organism: Dallia pectoralis (assembly GCA_029465975.1). NCBI lineage: Eukaryota > Metazoa > Chordata > Actinopteri > Esociformes > Umbridae > Dallia > Dallia pectoralis. The sequence goes on along the minus strand of CM055730.1, from coordinate 5,503,940 downwards.
GCCTCCTCTTTCTTTTAGAAAGACTCCCTCGTCTGTTTAGACAGCATCCCTCCCTCCTCCATTTGTGCACTAAATAATATGTGATATGTCACTCTGGATGAGAGCATCTGGTATATGACTCATGTCAATGTAGACATAACTGTGTCAGATTTTGTAGAAACACATTTGACTGAAAACGGCACTCCAGATGTTCTTTATCAAAGCAGCCTCTCTCTTCTCTGTTAGAACAGCCTCTATCTCCTCTGTTAGAACAGCCTCTATCTTCTCTGTTAGAACAGCCTCTATCTCCTCTGTTAGAACAGCCTCTATCTTCTCTGTTAGAACAGCCTCTCTCTTCTCTGTTAGAACAGCCTCTATCTCCTCTGTTAGAACAGCCTCTCTCTTCTCTGTTAGAACAGCCTTTATCTTCTCTGTTAGAACAGCCTTTATCTTCTCTGTTAGAACAGCCTCTATCTCCTCTGTTAGAACAGCCTCTCTCTTCTCTGTTAGAACAGCCTTTATCTTCTCTGTTAGAACAGCCTCTCTCTTCTCTGTTAGAACAGCCTCTATCTTCTCTGTTAGAACAGCCTCTCTCTTCTCTGTTAGAACAGCCTCTATCTCCTCTGTTAGAACAGCCTCTCTCTCTTCTCTGTTAGAACAGCCTCTATCTTCTCTGTTAGAACAGCCTCTCTCTTCTCTTATCTGTTCTCCTCTTTAGTTTGTATTTTCTCTTCTTGGCCTGTATTGCAGAATTGCCATCCCCAGATTGATATCTTAATGTGAAAACAATTTGACATATGATCTGCATCATTCAGAAAACAATGACTTTGCCTGGTTCACACGGACACCCACTGATTCACACTTAAACTGATATGCAACACAAGTCCACACCTAAATTTAAAGCCTGGAGCTGCCAAATGTAATAAATCAAACCCAGACGGGGCCTTGGCCCAGTGTGGTGAGTCAAAGACTGACACATGCACATCAATTTTATGCCATTATCCAGAAGATTAAGAAAGAAGACCAGTAGACGGAAAACTGAGACCGAAACAAATAAACTTGTTTTCATTTTGTGTAATCGTTGATCATGGCTTGGGGAAATTATATCTGTGCTAAAGTTAAGAAACGGATCTAAAATGTCGAAGATTTATTTCTGGTTTATAGTCCCCAATGGGAAAAATAGAGAAATTGCAGAAAATCTATTTATTAAAATTAACATTTATCTCAGCACTTTGATTAGTACTTCAGAGTTCCCGTTATGCTGTTTACTTAATGCACTATGAATTATATTAGCTATGTCTTCCATGGTCAATGTCTTTTCCTTCTCTGTATCCAGGCACATTGGCTGAACAACAAGGCTCCTAGTCTCCATGTATATGTATGAAAGACCAGGCCTCAGGCCCAGCAGAAACCGCTAGACGTATCCTCGCTTTTAGGGTAACCTCCTAATAGCAGCTAGGGGACTCCTGTTTGCTTTAATGTACAGGTGAACAGGACTGTATTCCTTAATGGAAGAGTTGCCCTCTGTTTGCCCTCTGTTTGCCCTCTGTTTGCCCTCTGTTTGCCCTCTGTTTGCCCTCTGTTTGCCCTCTGTTTTCCCTTCGAGAATCCAGTAAATCATGGTGAGATTTAGTTTCTAGTCCAAGGGGGCGGGGTCAGACAATAGAACAATTTCTTGTTACTTTTGATTGGCAGATTTGGTGCAACAGGGGTAAATATTAAATAAACATCATCTGTTTAAATACAACCTTTTCTCTGGCCTGAGCTCTTTACAAATTGCCTAGTGACATTGGGTTTTGTTCACATACATCCAGTATTATAGCGAGATATGTTCACTAACACGTATTAAAATGCTAACATAAAAGTAAACACTTCTAGTCAGTAATGAGTAAAGCCTGTTTCTTTTTACTCTGATCTCATGTGATTTTACGATTAGTGAAAAACAATATAAAATTTCATCTGCAAAGGAAAAAAGTTATTAAAAAAGGGTTTTCAGCTTCTCTCTGTAGAATAAAACTTGTTTATTTCGAGGTAAATCTTATTACAGTTCTGAGCAAAACATGTATTCAACATTCAGAACTAAGCCACACTCTATTTCCAAAGGTTTTACAATTTGTATTGCAACTTTGACCCCAGTTTGTCTGTTTCATCAAATATGAATCTGTATATAAAACACCATGGCAGAAAATAAAGCTTCCGACACCTACAGGTCACAGACAGTCACACAACAAAATATATGATGTACCTTTGGGAATTTGCAGTATGTTTCAGACCCTGGTAAAAATTGTCCACTCCTGCCTACACAAAAGTATTTTTACCTATGCTACTCTCATTGGTTCTAGTAGGATTCAGGAAGGATATTAAACAAACATCAACATTTCCTTTAGTCAGTTATCTCCTTAATAGAGCCAGAACATCCCCGATTCTATTAAGTTCAGGAGTTTAACCAGAGGTGTTGAGGAAACAGCTTTCTAATGACAACAGAGATAACTAAAAACAGAAACGTTATCAAGCACTTAGAACATCATGTTCCTGGATGATCCATTAGGGGATCAAGTTCTAGACTCTGGTGGCATTCCTACAACTTATAAAACCTAGGAGGGATTAGTACAAGATACGAGTTCTGCAGTTATTGCGACTTGATGAACTCCAAAAGGATACCGTGCAGGTATTAAGTTTCTACAAATAATATACACAACGTGTTTCAGAGTACTAGTTAAGTGTTAGTACTAGTTATTGTTTTCCTATTTCCATCTTCTCCTTAATTGCGATACAGCACCTCACCCTAGCAGGTTCAGGAGTTGATCAAATCGAAATGTCAGGAAACATTTGATGAAACATTTGACACATACCGTTAAGTTGTCCGAGTCCACGACCACGCTACCGTCTTCCAGGAAGTGTTGTTCCGTGTAGTGACTCGCAAACAGCCCGCTGGATAAAACACAACACACGTGCAAAGAGTTAAAAGACGCCAAAGGCTACAGGTCCAGAACACGTCAATCAGAAGGGATAGCAGATATTGCAGACAGCTAAAGGTTAAAGGTTCATTTAGAAACAGCCTTAAGGAGTGACCAGAAGACCGAGCCAGAAGAGTGGTTCCTCAGGGAAACCCAGGTATGTTTTAAATGGTTTGTTACCCTTCAAGTAGCTCGTTTGTTGTTATTATTCAACTGGTTGAAGGATAAGTGTTAAGTTGCATGAGGTGCGCTGGCTGCTGAGTCGTTCCCAATTCCCAAACAACGTCAGGGAGGGGTCAAGTTGACTAACTATGACATAAAAAACGATGGGAACCTTTCAGGGTTTTTTACAACAGTGTCAGTAAGAGAGTGAGTGGTGTGTGTGTGGGGGTAGGTGTGTGTGTGTGTGTGTGTGTGTGTGTATGGGTGTGTGTGTGTGTGTGTGTGTGTGTGTGTGTGTGTGTGAATAGAACGGTTTCCTGTTTTGTTAAACAGCTACAAATCTGGTATTGACCATTGGATAACAGCATACATCATCATCCCTGCACAATTTATGAATTGCAGGACTGTTTGCTAAATTGACAAGCCCCAGTCTTTTATGAGTGCATGTACATAGCATATAGCATATAGCATATAGCATAATATATTTGACCAATGAATGCTGTGTCTCTGCATTAAAGGGGAAATCCACCCCTTCACACTATTCAGGTGTGTTTTCATTATGACGGACTGTAGTGGTTACAGACTTAATTTTGCACAACAGCAGTATTTATTATTCTCCTCGCGCACGGAGAGTTGTACCAACCAAGTCTACATGTCTCAACAATGCTACTTTTTGGCCACATTACAGGAGAGCCAGGCTGCAAGAAACGATCTGACTATGTAGAGATTACAACCTGATGGGAGCTTTACTTCCTTTTCAAAGTTGTCAAGTTTTTGATCCTTGGGACTCACTAGTTTGCTCGTTTTATACTACGCCTTCAATGACTGATTCTGCCTCAGATCTCACATACATTCCCTGCCGATACAGACAGCATATCAAATAAATATGTTTCTTTCTGAAGTTTAAATTAGTCAAAGTTTACCACAGAAATAACCAAACCATTGTTACACAAACCCCCACAAACACCCGCCTCCACATGCAGACACTCAACACGCACCCACACACACACACAAATTCACACACGCAGACACACACCAGGCACACACACACACAGTAGGCACAAACATAGACACCGACAGAATCCCAAGTAGCTAATTGGTAAACGAGCATCCTTGGGGGTTCACCTCAAATGTGTGAACTAGAAACCCCTACAGAGCAGATCAGAGATGAAAGGCACCAATGGGGGGAGTGGTCTGCTGTACATCACCATTAAACCCTGACTGGTGCCATGATGCAAGTGTGCAGAATGAGTTACACACAACCTCTGTGGCTGCCAGCTCCCTGTACACCAATCAGAAGAGAAAGAGAGCTAGTGAGGTGAGGGGGAGGAGGGATCACGTACCCCATTATTAAGGCATTACCCAACGGACGGCTTCCCAGGCTGATTGGCAGGTGGTTTGTGTGCGTGAGTGTGCATGAATTAGACAGAGAGGATGGGGCACATCTCTATTTGAGGCCTTATGTTACTAGTCCCTCATGACAACTCAGAACTGTTACAACTCAGGACTGTTACAACTCAGAACTGTTACAACTCAGAACTGTTACAACTCAGGACTGTTACAACTCAGGACTGTTACAACTCAGAACTGTTACAACTCAGAACTGTTACAACTCAGAACTGTTACAACTCAGGACTGTTACAACTCAGGACTGTTACAACTCAGGACTGTTACAACTCAGAACTGTTACAACTCAGAACTGTTACAACTCAGAACTGTTACAACTCAGGACTGTTACAACTCAGAACTGTTACAACTCAGAATTGTTACAACTCAGGACTGTTACAACTCAGGACTGTTACAACTCAGGACTGTACCACATTAGGGCTGTTACTCATTTAGGTCTGAGGGCAAAGAGATAGTAGATTGAACTGTAACTAAATGAAAACCTGGCACAGGGACAGCCAAATGAGAAGCCAGAAAAGACAGAACACAACGTCCATGTGAACAGTGTTTTTAAATATCAGCTTTAAAATGTCAAAGCTGTTTTCCTTCAACTGAGTTATGACTTGGGAATATTCTGGAAGTTTGGAAGTGTGATAAATACAGGATTTTTATTTTTTATTTTATCAAGGATAATCCTACATTGTTTGGCCAAAGCACACTGCCTGTCAGCAATAATAACAGGATTTATTGTAAGTCTTCCCTGAACTAAATACATTCACACAATCAATACCATAACAAAATGTCCCGGGGTGTAAAAGTTTACGACCAAACGCAGCAAAACCAGTCAATTTACACTCTCTTTCATGCATTGAAATTTCTTTTTAACAACTTTCTCCAAATAAAACTGTCATCTAAAAGGATTTTTCTTTTTGGGAGGACGAAGAGGTTCTATTGGGAGGTTCTCACACCAGAACAAAGTGCCTTCTTTTAAGAATATACCTGCTAGTATGAAAATAAATTCTGGTTAGCTTGTTTCTGTCAAGAATTGACTAAAGCAACCACACCAGTCAAGACAGTCTCGTTACATTTTCCAAAAACCGAACATCACAAGCTGCGATCTCTTACATGTCAGTTTAAATGATCTATCGCGGGTCAATGCTGTTTGTAGTATTTCATGTTCCATCCGCCTGTGAGAAGCTCAAGTGATGATGTAAACGATGGGGGTTGAGTCCTCACCTCAATTATCGCACCAAGGATCAATGAGTCTCTGCGATACCTCAATCAATACCAAACAAGATGGAGGCAATTAGCAGCCATGCATTCGGGAAACTGTACAAAGGCCTGGCACGTCAAACGCTTAACATGTCAATATGGCGTATCCGGACGCTTTTAAATGCTAATATTGCCGTGCTGAGGAATTCCTTTTCTCCTGTCAGACCCTGATGCCGGTTTGGCCGGACTAGGATTTATAACTGCTGTTTTTCCCGTCCGCGAGAGATGGCTTGGGTAATGAAGTCGTGTAGTCTTCCTTATGCGCTTTACATTGGGGTACATCAAAGCCTGTTTCCAAAGTGTACATCTAAACCTCTGCTCTTCCCTTAAGCATGGTGTGTAGGAGTTCTGTCGTCTTGATTGGGCAGCTCGACGCTGTACTGGGAATCCACTTAAAAACCACTCTGACACTCAGGGCTTAGGGAAAAAGAGCTGGTCTAGTAATAAGGGCTAGCCAAAGTATTGAGAGGTCTGGTGCAAAGGTGTTAAAACAGGACCTGTATGGGGCTATGTGGTTATAACAGGCTTTGTATAGTGTTATAACAGGTCCTGTATGGGGCTATGTGGTTATAACAGGCTTTGTATAGTGTTATAACAGGTCCTGTATGGTGCTATGTGGTTATAACAGGCTTTGTATAGTGTTATAACAGGTCCTGTATGGGGCTATGTGGTTATAACAGGCTTTGTATAGTGTTATAACAGGTCCTGTATGGGGCTATGTGGTTATAACAGGCTTTGTATAGTGTTATAACAGGTCCTGTATGGGGCTATGTGGTTATAACAGGCTTTGTATAGTGTTATAACAGGTCCTGTATGGGGCTATGTGGTTATAAGAGGCTTTGTATAGTGTTATAACAGGTCCTGTATGGGGCTATGTGGTTATAACAGGCTTTGTATAGTGTTATAACAGGTCCTGTATGGGGCTATGTGGTTATAACAGGCTTTGTATAGTGTTATAACAGGTCCTGTATGGGGCTATGTGGTTATAACAGGCTTTGTATAGTGTTATAACAGGACCTGTATGGTGCTATGTGGTTATAACAGGCTTTGTATAGTGTTATAACAGGTCCTGTATGGGGCTATGTGGTTATAACAGGCTTTGTATAGTGTTATAACAGGTCCTGTATGGTGCTATGTGGTTATAACAGGCTTTGTATAGTGTTATAACAGGTCCTGTATGGGGCTATGTGGTTATAACAGGCTTTGTATAGTGTTATAACAGGTCCTGTATGGGGCTATGTGGTTATAACAGGCTTTGTATGTATAGTGTTATAACAGGTCCTGTATGGTGCTATGTGGTTATAACATGCTTTGTATAGTGTTATAACAGGTCCTGTATGGGGCTATGTGGTTATAACAGGCTTTGTATAGTGTTATAACAGGTCCTGTATGGGGCTATGTGGTTATAACAGGCTTTGTATAGTGTTATAACAGGTCCTGTATGGTGCTATGTGGTTATAACAGGCTTTGTATAGTGTTATAACAGGTCCTGTATGGTGCTATGTGGTTATAACAGGCTTTGTATAGTGTTATAACAGGTCCTGTATGGGGCTATGTGGTTATAACAGGCTTTGTATAGTGTTATAACAGGTCCTGTATGGGGCTATGTGGTTATAACAGGCTTTGTATAGTGTTATAACAGGTCCTGTATGGGGCTATGTGGTTATAACAGGCTTTGTATAGTGTTATAACAGGACCTGTATGGGGCTATGTGGTTATAACAGGCTTTGTATAGTGTTATAACAGGACCTGTATGGGGCTATGTGGTTATAAAAGGCTTTGTATAGTGTTATAACAGGTTCTGTATGGTGCTATGTGGTTATAACAGGCTTTGTATAGTGTTATAACAGGTCCTGTATGGGGCTATGTGGTTATAACAGGCTTTGTATAGTGTTATAACAGGTCCTGTATGGTGCTATGTGGTTATAACAGGCTTTGTATAGTGTTATAACAGGTCCTGTATGGTGCTATGTGGTTATAACAGGCTTTGTATAGTGTTATAACAGGTCCTGTATGGTGCTATGTGGTTATAACAGGCTTTGTATAGTGTTATAACAGGTCCTGTATGGTGCTATGTGGTTATAACAGGCTTTGTATAGTGTTATAACAGGTCCTGTATGGGGCTATGTGGTTATAACAGGCTTTGTATAGTGTTATAACAGGTCCTGTATGGTGCTATGTGGTTATAACAGGCTTTGTATAGTGTTATAACAGGTCCTGTATGGGGCTATGTGGTTATAACAGGCTTTGTATAGTGTTATAACAGGTCCTGTATGGTGCTATGTGGTTATAACAGGCTTTGTATAGTGTTATAACAGGACCTGTATGGGGCTATGTGGTTATAACAGGCTTTGTATAGTGTTATAACAGGTCCTGTATGGTGCTATGTGGTTATAACAGGCTTTGTATAGTGTTATAACAGGTCCTGTATGGTGCTATGTGGTTATAACAGGCTTTGTATAGTGTTATAACAGGTCCTGTATGGGGCTATGTGGTTATAACAGGCTTTGTATAGTGTTATAACAGGACCTGTATGGGGCTATGTGGTTATAACAGGCTTTGTATAGTGTTATAACAGGTCCTGTATGGTGCTATGTGGTTATAACAGGCTTTGTATAGTGTTATAACAGGTCCTGTATGGGGCTATGTGGTTATAACAGGCTTTGTATAGTGTTATAACAGGTCCTGTATGGTGCTATGTGGTTATAACAGGCTTTGTATAGTGTTATAACAGGTTCTGTATGGGGCTATGTGGTTATAACAGGCTTTGTATAGTGTTATAACAGGTCCTGTATGGTGCTATGCGGTTATAACAGGCTTTTTATAGTGTTATAACAGGACCTGTATGGGGCTATGTGGTTATAACATGCTTTGTATAGTGTTATAACAGGTCCTGTATGGTGCTATGTGGTTATAACAGGCTTTGTATAGTGTTATAACAGGTTCTGTATGGTGCTATGTGGTTATAACAGGCTTTGTATAGTGTTATAACAGGTTCTGTATGGTGCTATGTGGTTATAACAGGCTTTGTATAGTGTTATAACAGGTCCTGTATGGGGCTATGTGGTTATAACAGGCTTTGTATAGTGTTATAACAGGTCCTGTATGGTGCTATGTGGTTATAACAGGCTTTGTATAGTGTTATAACAGGTCCTGTATGGGGCTATGTGGTTATAACAGGCTTTGTATAGTGTTATAACAGGTCCTGTATGGTGCTATGTGGTTATAACATGCTTTGTATAGTGTTATAACAGGTTCTGTATGGGGCTATGTGGTTATAACAGGCTTTGTATAGTGTTATAACAGGTCCTGTATGGTGCTATGCGGTTATAACAGGCTTTTTATAGTGTTATAACAGGACCTGTATGGGGCTATGTGGTTATAACAGGCTTTGTATAGTGTTATAACAGGTCCTGTATGGGGCTATGTGGTTATAACAGGCTTTGTATAGTGTTATAACAGGTCCTGTATGGTGCTATGTGGTTATAACAGGCTTTGTATAGTGTTATAACAGGTCCTGTATGGGGCTATGTGGTTATAACAGGCTTTGTATAGTGTTATAACAGGTCCTGTATGGGGCTATGTGGTTATAACAGGCTTTGTATAGTGTTATAACAGGTCCTGTATGGTGCTATGTGGTTATAACAGGCTTTGTATAGTGTTATAACAGGTCCTGTATGGGGCTATGTGGTTATAACAGGCTTTGTATAGTGTTATGACAGGTCCTGTATGGGGCTATGTGGTTATAACAGGCTTTGTATAGTGTTATAACAGGTCCTGTATGGTGCTATGTGGTTATAACAGGCTTTGTATAGTGTTATAACAGGTCCTGTATGGTGCTATGTGGTTATAACAGGCTTTGTATAGTGTTATAACAGGTCCTGTATGGTGCTATGTGGTTATAACAGGCTTTGTATAGTGTTATAACAGGTTCTGTATGGTGCTATGTGGTTATAACTCGAGCAAGTATGCCAATACTTTTGGCCATATCTTCATCAATAAGAATCAAATCATATTTTCATAAAAATAATTATTTGGTTCTGCTTCACTTAGGCACAGCTCTTGGAACTGGTCAGACACGTTAACCAAAAGAAAACCATACAGAAGCAACAGTACAGTCTTCATTACTTCACAAATGACTTCATAAGCATCTACACAGGTCTGATCAATACTTATAGAGGCCAGGTGAGAAATGTCAACACGAACTTCAGACATTTGACTGCTAATTTGCAATTTCCCCACTCTAAGACTTTTGGATTGCAAATGTAGAATGTTTATGATTTAATTAATTTAACGATGTATGAATTAATAGCCTAGTTGTGTTTACGACCATTTTAAGAGAGTTTGTCCGGTGCCTTGAATTTTAGTGTGATGTATAAATGTCAGACCGTTCCTGCCAAGGATGCTCACACATGAAATGACCTTTGTTAGCGGACACCACAGTAGGATCTGCTTCCTATGGACACATCTATGCCCTGGAAAAGCATCAGAAATGAACAGCGTCACACAGAAGCATGTGTTAACGTTTAGCGACAGCTACAGAGGAAAGAGTGGCCCAGTTTAAATGTTCATTCGCATCGGCCTGACTCTATATACGACTCTGGTGGAGAAGCCTCTCGGTTCATCGGCGAGGAATTGGCTGGAGACGAGGTCAATCCAATCAAAAATCTCATTATAATCCACGGTGGTACACAATTACTGCAGCCACCTGGCGATTGATGGGATGATGTCATGCCAAGCAGAATCAATACAGAGGACGTCCAGATTGGTAGCCTGTTCCCTACATAGTGCACTAGATCTGACCAGGGCAGATGGGATTCTGGTCAAAGTGGTGGATGAATTAGGGAAAGTTTGTATGCAACGTCATCTTTATTTATGTGTTTGTGTGTGATGTGTTTTTGTGTGTGTGCGTGAGTGTGTGCGTGTGTGTGTGTGTAATGTAGGAGCCCTCATTACACAAAAGAAGATGATGGATTTGACCTCAACGGTAGAACGGCATGATTGGAAATTAGGAATGAAATGCAAACCTACTCAGAAATGCAATCGATGAATAAGTCAGATTGAAAATGACAAATGTATGCAAGCATGCACACACACACGCACACACAGCTGTGGAATGCGTTCAAACCAAATCTCCATTCCACTCGTAACTTTTACTTTCTATTCTGGTCATATGGCTTACGAAACCTATTGGGATTTGTCTGACCAATAGAAAATCAGCATTTTAGGACAAGCTGTTGTATGCAACTAAACAGAGATATTTTGTTGTTAAACACTGTCATTCCACCATTACTGCAAATATGTGAATATTTTGGAATATTCTTCCAGAAAAAAAGCTCTTCAAAAGTAACAAATGTGACAGGAATCTGTAATTTCTAACAACCTGTATTTGACTTTAACTAAACCGTGTCTTCAGCAGTAACTGAGGAAATCTCTGGGCCAATGGCAGCCACCTCACATATGGAGTGGTGGATGTGCCATGACGGGTGTCTCCACAGTCACGCTGGGTTTTCCCGGAGCGGCGTCAGGGGGCCTGTCACAAGCCAGTCAACACACTTTCAAGTTTCAAGCTCCTGCTACTCCGCTCATCACGCCAGACAGAAGGGATGCTTCCACTGGTCGTCACCTCAAACTGAGCTCAAATCTGAGCAGGACATCTGCTAGTCATTAAGTAATTGGGACGGGTCCACTGAAATGCACTTTCACTCCGGGTCATACGGAGAGAGGTGAAAGGGCAAACTGGTCTCCATGGGAACACGTAATATACTATGAGTGCATCTGTTTATTGTGATATGTTACGTGGCGTTATATAACAATAAGACCCTGTTACACATGTCCTAGATGTATCATGTGTTAGGAACAAAAAAATTATAATATGTTTGAATTTAATGTATGGTTAGCGGTATGATTAGGTTAACTCAGGTTAAGATAAAGATATGCCTTGGGAATAAGTTTAGGATCAGTTTTAAGATTTGAAAAAAAGAAGTGAACGTCTGGGATTATAATTAAAAAAACGTTCGTGTGTGCAATGTACTTCGCTATAATGCTTTATTTATTTGAACTATTTTCCCCTCTTGCTTTGGCATTGTAATCCAATGTTTCCCAAGCCAACAAAAAGAGAGAGGAGAGGGGATAGAGAGAGAGAATAGAGTCCAGTCCTGTTTCTTTCATTAAAGTCTTCGTGTGATGGTGAGTGCTGTTTCAGCAGTCCAATCCAGCCCCCACCTGCCTCCTCCAGGCCTGTTCACTGGGTGACATCACTCCTTTCACAGATCCTCTAACCTCAAGACACATCCAAAAAGGGGACAGTGTCTGTGACACACACACACAGGCGTTGGTGACGTAGTCCTCTGCGTCCGAGGTTCATTATATACGCTCACAGTCAGGTCATTCTGAGGTAACCCGAACATGGCTAATGATGTCATCTTTATTGCTTATGATGTCATCTTTATTGCTTATGATGTCACGCCCCCTCATGAGTCACAGATGGAAAGCATTAGCCAATCCCAAGTTCTAAATCAAAGGCTTCTTGAGTGCTGGGAACTCTAAAGAATCTTAAGGCGGTTCAATCAGAAGACACTTTAGAGCCCAATCAACACAGATGCTAACACTTAGAAACACTCAGAACCGTGGTTACAAAAACTCCCAGTGTCATTACAGAGTTTGCATAAATAAGCACAACATCACAGATTTACAATTAATTCATATGTATTTTAGCGAGAGTCCAATTCTTGTTGTGAAATTCACATTTACACGGGGCCTTCTTCAGAAACACTGCTCTAGTTCACTTTAAAGCTTCTTCTCAAAGTAAACTTTGTTATATAACCGTTAACCAGTAAACCAATCAGGACGGCTATCCAACCAGAAACCCTGTAAACCAGTAAGGAACCAGTAAAGCTCGCACTAGTTGCATGGCAAGGACCACGTTCACAACCCATGGTCATGTGGTCACAGTTCATGCACTCCCAATAAATATGAGCGTTTGCTGAATAACGAATATCCAATTAAAGAGGTTATCAGGCTCTATCTGGTTGTACGATTGATTTCCCACAAAGACACTACAAGCTCATGTATCATCGCTAGTCCATTAAACACTAGAACTGGAAACACTGCTCTTCTCATTAGGCGTTACCAGCATGAGGAAAATATGTTCACGCTGCCCAAATAAGTGTAATAGAAATAAACAACAGAAAATAATTCACAAAAAGGTAAAGATAAAAACATCATTATAAGCTGCTTTGATAGCTAATAGCTCACCTATTGGATATGGGAATATGTGAAGAGGTGGATGTGTTATCAAATTAGTTTGTGGATGTGGATAATTTGGGAAAATGTGTGCCCATACCGTGCTTGTATTTGGCATGAGGTTAGGGAGTGCAGATGATGTTCCTCCTAATTTTGAGGACATTTGTCAATTGATTTGAATTTCTCCCTGTGTCTCTATTTCTTCTGTTTCTCTCTCACCCTCTTCTCCTTCACTTTTAAATCTCTCCCAAAGGTGAGACATCCTTGCTGAGCTGCCTGTGATCGTGACACAACTGAGTGATGGGAGAGACGTGATCGTGACACAACTGAGTGATGGGAGAGACATGATCGTGACACACAACTGAGTGATGACAGAGAGACGTGATCGTGACACGACAGACTGATGGGAAAGACGTGATCGTGACACTACTGAGTGAAGGGAGAGACGTGATCGTGACACAACTGAGTGAAGGGAGAGACGTGATCGTGACACACAACTGAGTGAAGGGAGAGACATGAGGATTCAGACCATAGAGGCTCTTTACACAGAATGAGCTTTTGCCCCTTTTTCTCAGAAAGACTGTTAAGCCTTTGATAACCCAAAATACAGTGTCTCATTCTTATCTTGTTTATCTGACACATCTCAATCTGTCAACTCACGTTTGACAGATCCCATGAAGGCAGAACCAGAGAAGGAACAAAGCTCTGAAATCTCCACAGCACACAGAGAGGATAGCCAATACATTATGCTGTTGGTCCTCCATGTGCCACAAAACAGTGCCTATCTGCCAATGCTTGGACTCTATAAGACCCCTGATTGTGTCCTGTGGTATCTGGCACCAAGACATTACCAGCAGACCCTCGATGGTGTCCTGTGGTATCTGGCACCAAGACATTACCAGCAGACCCCTGATGGTGTCCTGTGGTATCTGACCCAGACGATTGGCTGCAACTATTTGGCCATTGTCAAAGTTAATCAAGACTTTACTCCTGCCCATATGTCCTGGATCCAACATGGTGACTACAAAACCCCTTTTTTTACTGACCATCCAATCTATCCAGACTTTGACATGTGTCCTTGTTAGAAGATGATCAACGTTACTTTGTATAATGGTTTTCGACAATTCCTGGCAAAGGGATTAGGTGAGAGAGAGAAGCCAGAAAGAGAGAAGCCAGAGAGAGAAGCCAGAGAGAGAGAAGCCAGAGAGAGAGAAGCCAGAGAGAGAGAAGCCAGAGAGAGAAGCCATAGACACATACACACACACGTCTAACTACATACAACCCCACACACACACAACTGAATACACACACACACAAGAGACACAGTTGAATGCTCTGACGGTTATATAAGGTTATTCACAGAGATAGATTGTCGATTGTATCGATTCCAGAATGCATTAATTGAAGTGTAATCTGGCAAAAAGCTCACAAATTAACCACTCTCCCCCCAGAGGTCACGGGCAGAACTTCCTGTTGAGACACCCCACTGAGTCATTCAGTCATACTCCCCTTAATTGCTCAAGGTATTTCACTTGCATTAAAGGTTTGTTTTTATATAGTTCTGTTTTGACATCCTGCTACATTCAGAAATGATGTCTGTAGAGCGGAAAAGGAAAATCTGTATCTGTGTGTTATTCCGCTTTGTAAAACACGTCTCGACTGTCCTGAGTCTGCTGGGAGTTTCGTCCATGAAACGGGGCCTTTGTCATGAATTGGATGTCACAGAATTGGGAAGAAAAACATTCAGTATATTATTAGAGTCACCATGTGATGTTACCACGGAGAATACCTCCAGGATATTGACAAAATGTCACCCGGTTGGTTCCAATAAACGTAAATGAACTATTGTTTGCCTCAAAGGATGTGACAACAGGGGAATCGTTCTGATTTAATTATTCATTATTGATACGGGACAGGTTCTGTGTTTATAGGGATGATTTGTGTTTATAGGGATGATTTGTGTGTTCATACGGATGATTTATGTGTGTATAGGGATGATTTATGTGTTTATAGGGATGATTTATGTGTTTATAGGGATGATTTATGTGTTTATAGGGATGATTTATGTGTTTATAGGGATGATTTATGTGTTTATAGGGATGATTTATCTGTTTATAGGGATGATTTATGTGTTTATAGGGATGATTTGTGTTTATAGGGATGATTTATGTGTTCATAGGGATGATTTATGTGTTCATAGGGATGATTTATGTGTTCATAGGGATGATTTATGTGTTTATAGGGATGATTTATGTGTTTATAGGGATGATTTATGTGTTCATAGGGATGCTTTATGTGTTTATAGGGATGATTTATGTGTTTATATGGATAATTTATGTGTTTATATGGATGATTTATGTGTTCATAGGGATGATTTATGTGTTTATAGGAATGATTTATGTGTTTATACAGATGATGTCTCTGTTCATAGGGATGATTTATGTGTTTATAGGGATGATTTATCTGTTTATAGGGATGATTTATGTGTTCATAGGGATGATTTATGTGTTCATAGGGATGATTTATGTGTTTAAAGGGATGATTTATGTGTTTATAGGGATGATTTATGTGTTTATAGGGATGATTTATGTGTTTATACAGATGATGTCTCTGTTTATAGGGATGGTTTGTATTTAAAAACAGACATAACAGAATAACAAACACAAGATTTCATTACCTTCCAGACTACGACATGCCCAGCTGATATTCAGATATATTGGTGAGCAGGGTGAGAAAGATATTTGGAGAGAGCAGACGAATGCGTACATTTCCTTTGTATACACACACACAGGCACACACACTATAACAACATACATAAATCAATATTCACATACACAAACACATACACACACCAAGCTCAAACTAAATGTGTCTGTCTGGCTGCAGCAGGGGAGTCTTTGACCCTGAGTCTGCAGTCTGAACCTGATGTCTCTACCCTTCACAGCCATGTGACCCTAAAGACGTTCTAGGTGTGGAAGCTTGGAGACACTTGGACGGGGTTGGCTTCATGTTGTAATTCCCTCTGGATGGAGAAGGACTTCAGAACAAGCTCTACTCTGAATTATTCTTCGGTTATAGAGCCAAGTGAAAAGGACAGACACACACAGGGAAAAGAGAAACAGATGAAAGAGAGAAAGGGAGGAGAGTGGGAAGATATGTGGAGAGGGAGGAGAAGAGAAAGGTGGATAGAGGAGTGAACGAAGGTGGGAGAAGAAGAGAAACGAGTATGTAGAAAAGGAGAGGAAAACGATGGAGAGAGGTGAGAAAGATGAGCGAATCAGAGCGGGTTTGGAGGCAGGGAGAAGGAAGGAGAAGGGAGAAGGAAGAAAAGAACGAGGTCAGAGAGACTAGGGAGGAGAAAGGCAGAAGATAAGAGAGAAGAGGAAAGAGATAGACAACAGACAAAAGAAGAGTTGTGGAGAAGATGGAAGCTGTATACACAGAACAGAACATAATCAGATACGACAACAAGACATTGTCAGTCCGTAAGTTAAATGTTGACAGTTAAGGTGAGGTATTTATTCACAGTGCGGGACAAACAGGACTAGATCTGGTGATGTCCCTGCACAGAGAAACCGACAGCATTGGGAGCTAAACACACAGAAACACAAGAGCACAAGCACACACACACACACACACACACACACAGTTAGTCACAAACACCCCGAGTGTGTGTGTGTGTGTTACTTTGAGATAGACGCACAGCCCTGACTTCCTCCAGCAGTGACTCCACAAGTACGACAGGATCTGGAAACAGGGACAAATCATCCAGAACCTCTTAACGTCCTCCTTGAAACAGGATACTTTACAAGCAGCTAACTGATTTGTTTTGAAGGAGCTCTGCTTTGCTCTGTTAATCCGCCTTCTGAAAAGCTTTAGTCATGTCTGGTCTTAGAGCATTAATGAGCATGGCAGGGTCGTGTGAGTGTGTTTACGTGTGTTTATATGTGATCGGGTTCATTTCCCGTGGGGGTCTCCGACCCAGCACTTATCCAAATGAGGGCCCGGGGGAACCAGGCACCCCGGCTCTTCTGCTCACGGACATTTTAAAGTGCGTAATGAACTCTGGCCCTTGTTGCGTTTTTGCTGAGCCTGACAGACAAAACATGAGTACTCAAACAGGAAAAAACAAATGGTCTGCTTGACACATTAAAGTCAACAAAAACGTGCAGCGCTTTTATTTTGGGAGTCCCAGAGGGGAAGGAAACCCCCAGTAACCGCAGGGCTCATATCATCTGGAATATATACACCTTTGAGCTTCAGCATCAAGGTAGTATTAGACGTGCCGATGGTCCACAACACCGTTGGATGAGGGAGGCCGTTGCTAAAGGCATGTCCGACCTGTCTTGTTGATTTATCACAGTCTTTATGTTTACTACTGGGGAGTCTCGGTAACAGTCATAAGCTAACGTTAGTGGGCTGTGTGTATTACATGACCCTCATACACTATACTGCTCAGCTCCCCTCAGATCTCCTTAGATCTCACCTCCCCTCACCTCCCTCAGTTCCCTCCTCACCTCCCTCAGTTCCCTCCTCACCTCCCTAGTTCCCTCCTCACCTCACTCAGTTCTCCCCTCACATCCTCTTATTTCCCCTCAGGTCTCTTCAGTTCTCTCCTCACCTACCTTGAGTTCTCACTAGTTCTCTCCTCAACACCCCTAAGTTCTCTCCTCACCTCCTCTCCCCTCCTCTCAGTTCTCTCCTCACCTCCTCTCCCCTCCTCTCAGTTCTCTCCTCACCTCCCCTCCTCTCCTCTCAGTTCTCTCCTCACCTCCTCTCCCCTCCTCTCAGTTCTCTCCTCACCTCCTCTCCCCTCCTCTCAGTTCTCTCCTCACCTCCTCTCCCCTCCTCTCAGTTCTCTCCTCACCTCCTCTCCCCTCCTCTCAGTTCTCTCCTCACCTCCTCTCCCCTCCTCTCAGTTCTCTCCTCACCTCCTCTCCCCTCCTCTCAGTTCTCTCCTAACCTCCTCTCCTCTCAGTTCTCTCCTCACCTCCTCTCCCCTCCTCTCAGTTCACTCCTCACCTCCTCTCCCCTCCTCCCAGTTCTCTCCTAACCTCCTCTCCTCTCAGTTCTCTCCTAACCTCCCCTCCCCTCCGCTCAGTTCTCTCCTAACCTCCTCTCCTCTCCTCTCAGTTCTCTCCTCACCTCCCCTCCTCTCCTCTCAGTTCTCTCCTCACCTCCTCTCCCCTCCTCTCAGTTCTCTCCTCACCTCCTCTCCCCTCCTCTCAGTTCTCTCCTCACCTCCTCTCCCCTCCTCTCAGTTCTCTCCTAACCTCCTCTCCTCTCAGTTCTCTCCTCACCTCCTCTCCCCTCCTCTCAGTTCACTCCTCACCTCCTCTCCCCTCCTCCCAGTTCTCTCCTAACCTCCTCTCCTCTCAGTTCTCTCCTAACCTCCCCTCCCCTCCGCTCAGTTCTCTCCTAACCTCCTCTCCTCTCCTCTCAGTTCTCTCCTAACCTCCTCTCCCCTCCTCTCAGTTCTCTCCTAACCTCCTCTCCTCTCAGTTCTCTCCTCACCTCCTCTCCTCTCAGATCTCTCCTCACTGGAACCACATGTAGCCAAACAGTTGGTGAAGAGCTGCCTCTGAGAACATTTGGACAGTGAACTCCATCTGGAACACCTACCAGGAGCCACCTTCAGAGGCACTGCCCTCCTCACCCCGGTTGTGTGGAGGCGACCTCCCAGGATCTTGGCCCGAGTAACCAACACACCACGCCGCTGCTCCGGACTGATGCACTGTGTCGTTATGGTGACGCCGTTTGTCCCATCTGGCTCAGATGACATGAAAATACATAAGCTGTCATTTCTCTAACCCTTGTCTCTCTGAAGGTAACCTGTCATTTTGATGTCTACAAGCTATAGACGGAAACTCTAACTCTATTTTTTTTGGGGGGGGGTGGTCAACGCAATCTGTCATCAAACCCCTATAAGCTATTTGAAGAAAGCTTCAAAAGCCCTTTAAAGAACAACTTGTCAAAGGTTCCTCAAAGAATGGTTGTCAGGTTTTGACAACCGTGGGTATCGACTGTCGTTTTGGAAGGCAACGATTTACCAGGTCCGACATAACGACCTCCGTGAAGGCAGATCCAGGAGTGGAAGACCATCGTTCTCAGCAGTTGTTCTGAGGAGTTCTTCCCCCCTGCCCTGTCGTGGATTCATCCAAAAACAAAAAACTCTTACATTTTACCTTAAGGAACTTGGGAATTCCCAGACAGTTTCAACGAACCCTTCAGAAACATGTTTGTCTTGTATGGAGATTGTGTCCACATAGGGAATACGAAATACGTAGCGTTCTTTTTGGAATGTACACCGACCTATTCAGAAATTATTAGACCATAACGTTCATCTATTTCTAAGTTTACCTCTTCCTCAGGAGACGTTGATAATGAGCCTAATCTGAAGTCAAGTTCAGGTAATATATGATTGGTGAAATGTCCCAACAAGGCCACGGTATCACTGTATATATGAGGTATAACTATTGCATCGGTCCCCACTAGGATAGTAAAACCTGTATACAAACACGAACACACACACACACACACACACACACACACACAGTCGCCAACCATTAGCACTTTGGCGTGTGGACAGATGCACCTCTCTCTGGTCAAGCTGTTAGACTAGCAGGTCCGATCCCCTGCCGCGTTTCACCAAAGCCTGTTCTGCTCCAGCGCCTCGGGCCACATCCAAAAGCCCCCTAGAGCGCTCCACCACCCCCGGCTGTTTCCTGGATACCTGCCGTGGAGGAGGGGGGTGTTCCATGCTGATCGTGATGAAAGAACCGCATTGAGATTTGGCTAATAACCATCCATCTTCTGGACGTGTCCATTGAGATTAAGAGAGATCAAGAAAAAGAGAGAGAGACAGGGAGACGGTCCGACCATTCAGGACAGAGACATCTAATCAGGCGTGTGTGTATGTGTGCGTGTGTGTGTGTGTGTGTGTGTGTTTGTGTGTGTGTGTGTGTGTGTGTGTGTGTGTGTGTGTGGTTGTGTGTGTGTGTGTGTGTGTGTGTGCGTGCGTGTGTGTGTGTGCGTGTGTGTGTGTTTGTTCGTGTGCGTGTGTGTGTGTGAGAGAGACAGCGCTGTCCCAAGTTAGAGGAAGTACATCCTGAGAGCGTTATGAGAGCATCCTCCATGACCTCGGTTCACCATGACCTCGGTTCCTCTGGAGCAGATACAGATGGGACCTCAAGAACAATAAGATCTCTTCTGGACTGGATCCAGATACACACACACACACACACACACACACACTTGGTGTTGTTTGTGCTCCTTTATGGTCAATGTCTACATGCATAAATATCGGTTCCAGGCGGTCTATAAAGGTTCTATATGTACAGTGACCAGGGAGAGACCCTAGCACTGGGAGGTTCTATATGTGCAGTGACCAGGGAGAGACCCTAGCACTGGGAGGTTCTATATGTGCAGTGACCAGGGAGAGACCCTAGCACTGGGAGGTTCTATATGTGCAGTGACCAGGGAGAGACCCTAGCACTGGGAAGTTCTATATGTGCAGTGACCAGGGAGAGACCCTAGCACTGGGAGGTTCTATATGTGCAGTGACCAGGGAGAGACCCTAGCACTGGGAGGTTCTATATGTGCAGTGACCAGGGAGAGACCCTAGCATTGGGAGGTTCTATATGTGCAGTGACCAGGGAGAGACCCTAGCACTGGGAGGTTCTATATGTGCAGTGACCAGGGAGAGACCCTAGCACTGGGAGGTTCTATATGTGCAGTGACCAGGAGAGACCCTAGCACTGGGAGGTTCTATATGTGCAGTGACCAGGGAGAGACCCTAGCATTGGGCGGTTCTATATGTGCAGTGACCAGGGAGAGACCCTAGCACTGGGAGGTTCTATATGTGCAGTGACCAGGGAGAGACCCTAGCTTTGGGAGGTTCTATATGTGCAGTGACCAGGGAGAGACCCTAGCATTGGGAGGTTCTATATGTGCAGAGACCAGGGAGAGACCCTAGCACTGGGAGGTTCTATATGTGCAGTGACCAGGGAGAGACCCTAGCATTGGGAGGTTCTATATGTGCAGTGACCAGGGAGAGACCCTAGCACTGGGAGGTTCTATATGTGCAGTGACCAGGGAGAAACCCTAGCATTGGGAGGTTCTATATGTGCAGTGACCAGGGAGAGACCCTAGCATTGGGAGGTTCTATATGTGCAGTGACCAGGGAGAGACCCTAGCATTGGGAGGTTCTATATGTGCAGTGACCAGGGAGAGACCCTAGCATTGGGAGGTTCTATATGTGCAGTGACCAGGGAGAGACCCTAGCACTGGGAGGGAACCTGGGATTGATCCTCTGAGCTTCTAGTTTCCTCCACTTGATCATCGCCCGTGGACCGTGAACTGCAAAGACTTATTCCAAACCTAAGCCCTTATCGCCTTATTCCAACCCTAAGCCCTTATCCCCTTATTCCAACCCTAAGCCCTTATCCCCTTATTCCAACCCTAAGCTCTTATCCCCTTATTCCAACCCTAAGACCTTATCCCCTTATTCCAACCCTAAGCCCTTATCCCCTTATTCCAACCCTTAGCCCTTATCCCCTTATTCCAACCCTAAGCCCTTATCCCCTTATTCCAACCCTAAGCCCTTACATCAGCCCCTCAGTGTGAAGGTTTCAGCTTGACATAAAACCAGTTTCTATTTTAACACAATCTGAAGAATTGGCCCCACAACACTTTGGATTTGGACACTATGATATCTTGTTGCCTGGTCACCAGCTGACTGACAGACAGGATAGAGTCTGGGATCTTATCTGTAAACAGAGATGTGAGGTTGCGCTATTTCCTGTCCCTCAAGCCCAGTGAATTTTCAGCCTGGTCAGTGACCTGTTAACTGAGGTCAGAGACAGAGAGTGAGGAGAGGGAGAAGAGAGAGGGAGGGAGAGGGGGAGGGAGAGAGGAGTAGGAAATGTGTGGGTGGGTTGTTAAAGAGCTGCCAGCTACATCTAGATTATTTCAATTAACATGTCAGTACAGCCTATCAATATCTGGCCTGCAATAAATGAACCGCATGGTAGCTGTATATAATTATTTGGTTCATTGTCCGGCATCACACAGCCCCTCAGTATTCCTGATCTCAGAATGTCACAGCAGTTAAACCAAAGCTCTCTGTTTCCTCTGCCTGTTAGGTAAGTTAGCTAACACACCTCTGTCCCTGTATTTCTCAACACCATGCTGAGCAGCTAATACACCTCTGTCCCTGTATTTCTCAACACCATGCTGAGCAGCTAATACACCTCTGTCACTCTATTTCTCAACACCATGCTGAGCAGCTAACACACCTCTGTCCGTGTATTTCTCAACACAATGCTGAGCAGCTAACACACCTCTGTCACTCTATTTCTCAACACCAGACTGAGCAGCTAATACACCTCTGTCCCTGTATTTCTCAACACCATGCTGAGCAGCTAACACACCTCTGTCACTCTATTTCTCAACACCATGCTGAGCAGCTAACACACCTCTGTCTCTGTATTTGTCAACACCATGCAGAGCAGCTAACACACCTCTGTCACTCTATTTCTCAACACCATGCTGAGCAGCTAACACACCTCTTTCACTCTATTTCTCAACACCATGCTGAGCAGCTAACACACCTCTGTCACTCTATTTCTCAACACTATGCTGAACAGCTAACACACCTCTGTCACTCTATTTCTCAACACCATGCTGATCGATACATTCGAAGGTTTACAGAGATATATTTTTTATCAACGGCCATTACTCCAGAGGAACTCACAGTAGCGCGAGCACATATCCTCCCACATAAACACGGTTCTCTCTGGGAATCGACCCCATAACCCGGTGTTGCTTAAGCTAAGACCCACCAACTGAACCCAGGATGGAAACCAACTTACAGAACCACCAAAAATACTCACAAGTTCTAATGTCTAATGCCGTGTATAGAAACATCATCATTCGAACCGAGACGTTATACTGAATCTCTGTGGTCACATAAATCCCACGGCAGGCTCAAATAAAATATATTCAAATAAAGAAACCCAGTGCTCTCCAATCCACTCCAGCTGATCACCAGAAAACATTGGGAAAATAAATTCCCGATTGCAAAAGAGCCGGTTAACATTCCTGGCAACACCAGAGCAGCGGTCTGCCGGCAGGACGGTAACGTGAGAGTCGGCTGTGTGCTACGCTCCCCGTCTGGAGAATAAAGTCAAAACCACCCAACTGCACCTGTGGAAAACCAGAACACCGCAACACCCTGGGAACGTAATCTGTTCACAGAGCCAGCAGAGCCAAACCCTAAATGTACTCCCAAAAGAGGAAAAAGCGCAGCTCTTTTTTGTTGTGAATATTTTCCAGGGAAGCGTTACGGCCGTTATTCCGTTTGTGCACGGCGTCGACCACAGGTGTATTCTAATGATAGTGTGTCTGAAACTGATTAGGGTTCAAGCCACACTCCTGGAACACAAGCTGGGAAAGAAACACTCTTGCTTTTCTCCTAACTCTCTCTCTCACTCGCCCTGCTCTCTTACCTGTGACCCCACCCTATAGCTAACTCTCCCTCTCTCTCTCTCTCTCTCTCGCTCTCTCTCTCTACCTTCTTACCTCTCTCTACCTCCTCATGCATGACATAGTAAAAATTGTCACATCATAACAGTGACCATCAGGCTGTTCATCTAGACACACGCTAGTCTCATGTCATCATTTAGCCATGGATATGATGAATTCATTAATACACACACAGATCCCTGGGACAAACTGTAGCGTGAGTACAATCTATTGTGCCTGCCCGCTACACCTTATGTACAGTACACAGAGCAGATCGTTCACACTGTTTAATCCAGCGCTCTGATGAGTAATATTTCTACATGCATAAAGTGTGTGCTGGCCTTGTGACCTGGATTAGACCAGACAAAAACACTGGCTGAAATGTAAATATAAAATACATTTCAAGGACAGCTTTTTCCCATCTTTGGAACACCGCAATAATCTGAAACTCTTATGAAATAGTGATGCAGAAAAATGTATCCATGCTTTAGTTTGCTCAAGATTAGATGACTGCGATGTTCTATTACCTGGTTACCCTGATAAATCAATTAACAAACTCCAATTAGTACTTAATACGGCTGCTTGAATGTTAGAATAGGGCTGCAAAAAACAATTATTTTGATAATCAACTAATCTGACGATTATTTGAACGACCAATCTATTTTAATCAGTAGGCTTTTAACGATCATTAAGCTTTTGCAATTTGTTAAAACATTGAGTTATACTTATTCTAACATATGAAAAAGTAAATCATTTCAGCCTTTACATTTTTTTTATTGCTCTTCAAACCAACTGAACTAAAATCACAAATGCTCTCTTAGCTTCAGGACACATAAAAGGCTGAAATATGAATAAAACATTTATTATAACAATCTAAATATGTCTGGTTACAATACAGCGTAAAGCCGGGTGCATACCAAATGCTTCCAATGCATCACATTATGCCGGAAGTCTAGGCCTACAGAGCTGCACTGGTCAAATGACATTATTGTGGACACTTAAAATAGGTCTCGTGAGATCTAACGACTTGTCGACAACAAAGATATGTGTTGATCATTTGTTATCATTTGAGCCCTAAACTAGAGGCGGAGCATCGCCTTTAGAGCTCCTCTATTATGGAATGAGCTGCCAATCAGGATTAGAAATGCAGACTTTAAGTCACTTTTAAAAATGTATCTCTTTAGCGTGGTCTATGGTTAAGTGTAGTGTGGCCCAGGGTACAGAGGTGAACAGAAGGCTCAGAATTCAGGCGGCTTCCCATCTCCCCTGGGATGTCCATTTCTACTCAGGGGGAGTCACTGGCTCGCTTCTGTTCTCTTTTGCCGTTCCCATCAATTCGAGTAACTCTGTGACTAAAACTAAACCTTCCCAGGGTGGTTGCGGTTGACTGGTGTCCCTTGGTTGATCCTTGGTAAAGTGGGTGTATGTTTCCCGGCTATTTGGGCCCTGTTCGGGATTTACCCGGTTCAGGGCCACAGTTTCACAGGACCCCGATGTCTCAGTTTCAAGTTTTATGCTGCTATACTATTGTGCCGGGGACGTAGGGAACTAGGGTGTCTAACTTTTCCCTGTGTGTGGTTTCCGTTCCCATTTATGAGGACACGTGCCTACTGACCACACTGTGGGACCGACCTACTGACCACACTGTGGGACCAACCGGCCCTAAAGACATGTAGCCTGAGGACCCCGTGGTTGGGTTGCAGGCTGAGCAACTGATGCTACCTGACAGTTTTGGCTTCCAATCTGCTTACTTGACCTGGACTATTTTAGACTCTCTGCATTTAAAAAACCCATTTAATGATTATTAAACTATTATCAGTTCACCCAGCACAGCCAATAGAGGACTGGCCACCCCTCCAAGCCTGGTTTATCTCTAGGTGTCTTTCTAAATTAGACCTCTCAGGGAGTTTTTCCTAGTTGCTGTAAAAAGGGCTTCATAAAATACATTTGATTGAATGATGTAGAGACAGGTGATATCAAAAAGCACAAAAGAAACACGGTAGATGTAATGTGTGTAAGTTTCAGCCTGTCTAATAACTTTTTTGTAATTAATTTCTCTTTCAAGTCTTTGTTTCAGGAGACAAAGACAAAGACAGACAACTGGACCGACAGCTGGACAGACAAACACACACATGCAGACATTAAAACGGACAGAGCTCTATCCAGCACAGAGTAATAGACCGTCCCAAATGGCTCTATGCTCGATTGCAAAGGCGCTAGTCTAAAGCAGTGCACTATATAGTTAGTGGTGTGTCATTTGAGCCGTGCCCAACCTCCCCTTATCACAGTTTCCCTGTACAGACCCAGCTTGGGCCACAACTTCATCCGCACTGAAGCAACAGATGTCACCCATCCGCTAGTTTAGAGAAGTCCCTCACACATATCTGTCAAAGCCAGACAGTGTGTGTGTTTATGTGTAGGTAAATACGCTTTTGGGTTTGGTTCCAATGTAATTGGTGAATCCAAATCAAGCATTTAAAATGTGTATGTGTGTGTATGTGTGTTTTCCAAAGTGTATGCAGACAAACTGAATGTATAAGCAGCACTTACTGGTTTTTCTCCAGAGTCAGAAGCAGATGCTCCGCATCCACTTCAATCAGCACCTTCAGAGAATCAGGATGGTTCTGAAATTATAACAAGAGAACATTGGATGACGCATATCAAATCAATGTTCTGCAGTCATATACACGAGACAACGGTTTTATAATGGATCAATGTTCTGCAGTCATATATATATATACACAGGACACCTCGAGATCTACATCAAACGGTGTCATGAAATGTCATACTGTAAACGCAGTAAAAATATTTAAATAAACATAAAACATGAATATGATAAACAACTAATCAAATTTAAAATATTTCTTTAGCTGATGATCACTCAGAGAGTGGTCCATAATTTACAAGGCCAAACTAGATATTTGCCGTGGTCCTTCAAACAATTAATAATGACTTATTTGTATTTTTTTATCTTCCAGGTCACCACGCATGACTACGACTGAAATCCGTCAAAAAGAAATGTTTCTCTTCAATGTGTCACATTTCAGATGTAACTACGGTATCGTATAGGCATATTAGAATAGTGAGAACGGACAGGAAAACCTTATGGTCAACTGGCTGCAAACCAAACCAAGTAAACATCTAGTGGATTCACACCGTGGAACAGACATCTGTTTTGTCTTTTTAAACGAACATACGGGTGGCCGTCACTTTATTGTTGTTGAAACTACGATTCACCTCGAGATGTCTCCTTGACAGGCTCTGGTTAATTTCACACGGCCATCCCTGTGATTGGTTTGATGATAAAATTTAACATAAGAGGGCAGGTGTTTCGGTTGGAATTGACTACTACACTTCAACCGACGACAGTCGAACTCTTGATCAAAAGAAACCTTCTATTCTTATTGAATTCAACGGTAGACTTGTTCTGCTGTAATCAATAACAAAACACTTGAGACAATAATGCCGTCGTCCCAGCATTCTCCAAATGGAATATATTTTCTATTCTGGTAATGTTTATTAAAAACAAAAATGAGCCAGGGCTATTCTGTTTCGTAAGCCAGTTCCCGGGTAAAAAGAGGATACATATTTTCTGAAAACAAATTTGTGGTTTATATTCTTTCCCGGTCTCTGCGTCTGGGATTAGTTTTATGTTTCATTTTTATAATAAATCCAGACTATCATCATCTCCAATGTATAGCTCTGTGTGAGAGTGTGTGTGAGGTATAATATATATGTGTGTGTTTTGTGTACCTGTGTATTGCTCAGTACCTGTCTCGATTATCTAAGGTGGAGTGCAGGAAATGAGCTGAATGCAGAGCTCAAATGTGTTTGTGGTATTTATATTACAAATACAAAACAAACACAAAACAACGAACGGGAAAGACTAAAACTTTGATGACATAAACGTGCGCTATGAAGCGACTTGCTAATGTTTAAAATAGCACTAGACACTGAACACTCTGAAACACATAACGTTTAATAATGACAAGCAAAGTGCAAACCCAAACTACAGAGCTAAACAGTCCCGGTGATTAGCTAACAAGCCCTAGCTGTGCTAACAACAAAGCAGACCGGAAACCAGAATGTGCACCCCACTAACCAACCTGAGTAGAAACCTAGTGTTCCCTACTAGTGACAGTCCCTCTGAGTTTTAGCTCCATGTGTGTGTGTGTGTTTCCAATCCTCCAGCCCTTAAAATAATCCTTACCTAAAACCTCAACCTCAGTAGCTTAACCTTCATGCCTTAACCTAGACAAATGTATCAATGTTATCCCTGAACATTACTGCTAATGCCTAAACCTTAAACACCAATGTGTGTGTGTGTGTGTGTGTGTCTTGGTGTGTGTCTGTGTGTGTCTTGGTGTGTGTGTGTGTGTGTGTGTGTGTGTGACACAGACATATGGACAGACACAGGCACAGGGCCAATAGATCAGGGTTACAAACATTTCATGTACATTCCAGTGGGCCGGATAGCCTTTCCATGGTCTCTCCTGTGTCTACCTCATCTCACCCGTCTCTCTGTTATCTCCCCCGTCTCCCCCTTCATCTCCTCGTCTCCCCTCCCTCCTCTGTCTCCCCCTTCATCTCCCCCGTCTCCCCCTTCATCTCACCCGTCTCCCCCTTCATCTCCTCGTATCCCCTCCCTCCCCTGTCTCCCCCTTCATCTCCTCGTATCCCCTCCCTCCCCTGTCTCCCCCTTCATCTCCTCGTATCCCCTCCCTCCCCTGTCTCCCCCTTCATCTCCTCGTATCCCCTCCCTCCCTCGTCTCCCCCTTCATCTCCTCGTATCCCCTCCCTCCTCTGTCTCCCCCTCCATCTCCCCCGTCTCCCTGTTCATCTCCTCTGTCTCCCTTCCCGTTCTCAGATGCAGAACACATGTTCATATTGTACACCGTTAGTCCCTAAGGTACAGAGGTTTGACAAGCCCTCAAAGCCACAGAAAATCTTGGCTGAAGGAGAGAACCCTCTCGGAACAATGGTTCCATACGGGTTCTCCGCTGCCGTTTTGTTCCAGATAGAAGCAGTTAGGTTTCATTTAGAACCCAGGTTCTCCCTGCTTGAAAATAAGTGTTTTGTTGTGGAACGAAAATGGCAACATGGTGACAATTAAACATAAATATTAGAAGAATACAGGCAGAAACCGTAGGTACCACCAATGAATTGTCAGTCAGACATGTGGATGGTACAACACCGCTAATTTGGTTTGACTGGAGGTAAAACTAAAATAAGGTCACCTCTGTTTTACTATTCCTTCTTCAGGTTGGATTCCAGGCTTGTATTTGCCCCGGTAGATTCTTACCTTTGATTGGAGCAAAGATACTGGTCGCCATTCTTCTCCGACCAGCACGAGAGGTAATGTTGTCCCGTAGCCTTTTTGTTTGGCTGTAGACCTCTGTTGATTGGTTGAAACAAAGATCTTCCCTGTTGAACAGAGAAATACATTTCTTCAGAAACCCTGCTGTTTGGTCTTCTATGCAGACTGACATTGAGTTACACTTGAGACAGAGCTTTGTAAAGAAGATAATGCTAAAATGCTAGCTTCAAGGCATAAAGACATAAACGTTGTCTCATGTTTTGTCTCTTTGGTTTTAAATAGATGTCACCCGGGTTCTTTATGGAAGCTGTTTTCATGGAAACACTAAGTAAAGGCAATCTCCCTAATCCAATTCTAAAGTCTAGCAGTGTTTTAACAGTTTCAAAGTGAGTGGTAACGCTGGCTTTGACACCCCACTCAGCTTGTAATGGAGGATGTCAGGATGCCAGATAATTACTATATTTCTATCTGTCACGTCTGGGCTCACGGGCAGGTTCAGTGGGTAGCAGGTAGTGGACACAGGCGCAGAGGATTCTTACAATAATGTCTTTATTCCAAGACTCAATTAACCCCGACACTTCGGGACGCACAAAACAATAAACGGAAGACCGTAAATCACAGAAAACCACCACATGGCAAACAATGTTCCGACATCGACAGACAGAAAATACAGGACTTAAATACCCAGCTGATTAGCAACTGACAACAGGTGCGGAACATAACCTCAGGTGTCATTAATGTCTCTGATTGTTCGTTTTCGATCCGCTGACAGGAGGGGAGTGCCAACACTGGCATAGAGAGGGGCAGAGGGAGGGAAAGCCCTGTGGTTCTCACACTATCTAACAGGGAACATGTGGAAGGAGTCACAATCCATCTGACATGTTGGTCTTCATCACCAGTAATTATTTTCTGACAAGATAATGGTTTATATACACAGAGGCAAGATTTGTGTTGGGATGCCAGGGCTGTCAGATCACACACACACGCACAAACACACAAACACACACACACACACACACAATGACACACATATATGCATACTCACAAAGGAAAACACATACACACACACACACACATAGGACTAATCAATGCCTTCAGACATCAATGGATGAGAATAAATATCAGTCTCCTTGGAAACAAGAGCCCTCCCCTCAACACATGACGCGCATTTGCATAATTCTCAGAATGCGTAAGGTTGGGGCATTCTAAGCATTCCGAGCCCAGCTAATCTGAGTTTAGCATGTGTCCTTGTGTCTCTTCGGGTACGGGCGATACGTTTGTTGCCATGACGACTCAGCCTGAATTTCACGCCGATGACATGTAAGACATGGGAGACATTTCACAACAAGCCGTGTGTTGCACCAAACAAAGTATTGCCAATCAGCATCAAAGTTGAGAACATCTGTATGAAGACCAGCTGAACACAAGCCGAGTAGAGAAGGACATTCTGATGCATCTGTGATTGGTTTGTTTCATGTTACAATCCCACAGAGCAGGTCTGGGTTCCTGGTAGACTCTATGTCACAGCATGCTACACAGCAGAAAGTGAATTACAGCAAATCCCCACATTCAAATCAACGACAGTGTGATTATTGTTTTAACGAGCCACGCTTCCTCGTTGTCCTCCCATCACGACAGAGGAGCTCTGCAAGAGCACGAGCTTCCAGACCATTTCTCCTGCTCGTGTTCTCTCACACGCTCTCCAAAGAAGGCTGGGCCCTGTCCGCTGAAGTTAAGTGGGACCTAATGTCCCCTGTCCTGAGGAGAAAGCTACGGAAATCCGTCTGTGATCCGTCGACAAATTCGCCCCAGAAATCGAATTCCGTCCAGGCACCTGAGAAAGCCTGTCGCCTGACCTGGGAAAAGTGGCACAAAATGGCAGCTAAGCACCAGCCTGCAAACACAGAACTAGGACCAGGACAGCACTCATCCTTGAAAATGAAATTGCCCACATGCACACACAGCCTCCGGAATCAAACACTGATTCACTTAAAGCCCGAGATGATTCGCTTAAACTCCAGTGTGGCAATCAACTGCCTTCAGACTGGTGGGGAGAAATCAAAACCCAGGACCACAGCCCAAACACAACCCCATGGACCCCAGTCTAAGGGAGTGCACTACACAGAGAACAGGGGTATGTTTGGGACACAGCCACAGTGTGACACGACGAGAGTCATTGTGGAGATCCAGTGGCCCGGCCAGACCACCATGACTGTAGTGCTTGTTTGTTCTCCCAGCTGAGAGTCCAAATCACTACATTCTGACGGTCCGTGTGCGCGCGTAACTGATTAGCATTGGGTCGTTGTGCAGTTAGTCGACCCACTTTGTGCGCGGGCTTAGAAGAAGTGTGTGTGTGTGTGTTTGCTTTCTCAATCCATGTCTTTGTCTTCTCAGTTTCATGGCTAGTCCAAGCGATTGCATTCTACATGCATCTATTAGCCATGCCCAAGCCATGCCCAAGCCAAAACACATGACCCTGTTTTCTTTTCATCAAACAGGTAAGAATAAAAGCATTGAAATATAAGTAACAACACGGGCATACCAATTACTCAAATGGTGACACATTCTGTTACGCCTTGACTTTTTTGCACATGTTGTGCATGCCGCAACTATCAGGGTGTTTGCTGTTGAGTACTCAGAGGTGTTGAGTTCTCAGTGGTGTTGAGTACTCAGAGGTGTTGAGTTCTCAGTGGTGTTGAGTGATCAAAGGTGTTGAGTACTCAGAGGTGTTGAGTACTCAGAGGTGTTGAGTACTCAGTGGTGTTGAGTGATCAAAGGTGTTGAGTACTCAGAGGTGTTGAGTACTCAGAGGTGTTGAGTACTCAGAGGTGTTGAGTGACCAGATGTGTAGAGTATTCAGAAATGTTGAATATTCAGAGGTGTTGAGTACTCAGAGGTGTTGAGTACTCAGAGGTGTTGAGTACCCAGAGGTGTTGAGTACTCAGAGGTGTTGAGTATTCAGAGGTGTTGAGTGACCAGAGGTGTTGAGTGACCAGAGGTGTTGCGTACCCAGAGGTGTTGAGTACTCAGAGGTGTTGAGTATTCAGAGGTGTTGAGTGACCAGAGGTGTTGAGTGACCAGAGGTGTTGCGTACCCAGAGGTATTGAGTACTCAGAGGTGTTGAGTACCCAGAGGTGTTGAGTACTCAGAGGTGTTGAGTGACCAGAGGTGTTGCGTACCCAGAGGTATTGAGTACTCAGAGGTGTTGAGTACCCAGAGGTGTTGAGTACTCAGAGGTGTTGAGTATTCAGAGGTGTTGAGTGACCAGAGGTGTTGAGTGACCAGAGGTGTTGCGTACCCAGAGGTGTTGAGTACTCAGAGGTGTTGAGTGACCAGAGGTGTTGCGTACCCAGAGGTGTTGAGTACTCTACAGTACTACAGTACAGCTGACAAACATAGGACAGCATGTTCCCCGTAGGGTTCCTGATTCATCCAACCATGTTTCCAACCCCATGATCCCACTGTCCTGATCCCCCCCAGCTGAGCTGGCTGCTGACTCAGTGTTCCTTTGTTCTGTCTGTTTTCAATAACAGAACCTCCCAACCCTCGTCCCAAAACCCTGGTGTTCATAACTCAGCTGACATCAGAGGCCCAGGACGTGCTGAGAAGATGGCCAACGCTGTTATACGACTCCACCGTCCAGTGTTAACAGCTAACGCCGGGGTTCTCTCACATTCCTCGGTTCCCCTACAGTCCCTGGTTCTGATACAGCACTCAGCTAAGCAGTCGGCTGCCCTCGCTCTGTCTTATGTCCTGCTCTTCCTCAACAACTCCGGAGCATCCCGTGCCTGGTGTTCATCACCAAGCTGATAACAGAAGACTGGCAATAACGGCTGACATGTCTGATTGTCGGCCAACTATGTTAACTAATCATAGCACTGAACTCCCAAACACAGACACACACACATGCCCACACACACACACACATGCACACACACACACACACACACACACACACACACACACACACACACACACACACAGACACAGACACAGACACAGACACAGACACGCACACACACACACACACACAGACACAGACACACACACGCACACACACACACAGACACAGACACAGACACACACACACACACACACAGACACAGACACACACACGCACACACACACACAGACACAGACACAGACACACACACGCACACACACACACACAGACACAGACACAGACACAGGCACACGCACACGCACACGCACACTCACACACACACACACACACACACGCACACGCACACTCACACACACACACACACACACACACACACACACACACACACACACACACACACACACACGCACACGCACACGCACACTCACACACTCACACACACACGCACACGCACACTCACACACTCACACACACACGCACGTGCATACAATCAGCGTCTATCCGTCCAGGGGGCCCTCCGTGATGAGAGCCATGCTCCATGGGAGGACGGGCAATGCATGAGTCACCCGAGCAGGCGTGCCGGGGTGGGGGGCGGGGTGAGGGGGGGGACGTTGCACCAGACCGTAGTTGACCGGGAGACCATGACCACAACATGATGCTCTCCTTCATCCTCCCTGTTGTCCTGGAAACCTCAGAATAAACACAACGGAGCCAAAATGTCAGCAGAGAACACACCAGCATAACAGATAAACAGTCTGAAACTGATTTGTGCGTGTGTGTGTGTGAGCGTGCGTGTGTGCAAGAGTGCGTGCGTGTGTATGTGTGCGTGTGTGTGTGTATGTGTGCGTGTGTGTGTGTGTGTGCGTGTGTGTGTGCAAGAGTGCGTGCGTGTGTATGTGTGTGTGTGTGTATGTGTGTGTATGTATGTATGTGTGTGTGTGTGTGTGTGTGTGTGTGTGTGTGTGTGTGTGTGTGTGTGTGTGTGCATGAGTGTGCGTGTGTGTGTGTGTGTGTGTGTGCATGAGTGTGCGTGTGTGTGTGTGTGTGTGTGTGTGTGTGTGCATGAGTGTGCGTGTGTGTGTATAAGCCTCAGCCTACTCCAGATACAGGATGTGTGTTTGTGTGTGTGGCCTTGACCCTTGTTTTAACAGCTAGATTAGGTTAGATGTGTCTCAACATTTTCAGTTATGCATCCAACAAAAAGAAGAAACTCCAATCCGTCTTTGTCACGCAACCCCCTACAGATGTAAGATCTTAATTTGCCGCAACATGAACCTCTACAGCACCAGGAGAAGTGGATTGCTCGTCATACTTAATAAAAGAATAAACATTATTGGAGTTTTCATAACAGGTCTCAAATTGTCACATTTTAGGGTTGGAAGCAAACGCACGACAGGAGCTTTAATGCAGCACAAAACCAAAACCAAGCACCGTGCGCTGGAAATACAAAGACACAGGTACGTCACAATATGTCAATGACCGACTAGGACTGGGAAACAAAGCCTGAAGTAAATACACAGACTACCGAGGTGAACAGGAACAGGTGGGAGAAAACCCAGGTGAAAGACTCTTATCTACTGAGAAGGACAGGAACTCCCAATATGGACATAGCACAAAGCCAAGAGCTACATTTGCAAGGAACCGAAATGAAAACTGGAATAATCCCGTTTGGCTGAAACACAAATTCTTAAATACACAATGTTAGACTTGTATAGTTGTATTCTGATGGTCTTCTGCAACAGTGTTCAAATTAGAATCCCACGTATGGAGTCTCTCTCAACACCAGATAAAGCAACACTGTCTTATTGCTTTATTAAACCCAAGAGTCTGCTTCTCACATCTAGCAAGTTCAGCCTCAGACAGACAGACAGACACGTGAGAAATTATTAATTTTTAACAGTCTTTGCCTCTTTCTCTCTACAGATGGAATGCAGTGTCTTTCATCCCAAAGTGATGAAGACAGAGCTTGACTGGACCCACCACACACACACACACACACACACACACACACACACACATACACGCACACATAACATACACACACACACACACACAGATACACACACAACCTCACCACTTCCATCTACCTTATTTAATAAGAAAACTGAGCTGATGTCAGCAGATTATTAGGTCAGGAAAATACCTCTTTCCTCACTGACCCCACACTGCAGTCCAAGAGACAACAGATACTAACAAAAACAGAGCCAGTGATGTACAAACACAGCTCCCACATAAAACCAAACCAGATGGAGGTGGACTCTATTCACACTAGAACCAGATGGAGATGGACTCCATTAAAACTAGAAACAGAACCAGGTGGATATGGACTCCATTCACACTAGAACCAGAACCAGGTGGAGGTGGACTCTATTAACACTAGAAACAGAACCAGGTGGAGATGGACTCTATTAAAACTAGAAACAGAACCAGGTGGACATGGACTCCATTTACACTAGAACCAGAACCAGGTGAAGATGAACTCCATTCACACTAGAAACAGAACCAGTTGGACATGGACTCCATTCACACTAGAACGAGAACCAGGTGGAGGTGGACTCTATTAACACTAGAAACAGAACCAGGTGGAGATGGACTCTATTAACACTAGAACCAGAACCAGGTGAAGGTGGACTCCATTTACACTATAAAAAGAACCAATATTGAATAGGGTTAGGCTCATTTTCAACCTGTTGGTTTAGTTATTGACATTAGGGTTTGTTTAGGGTAAGGATTGGGTAAGGTATCCATTTTCTGGTCTCTACAAGGATAGAAAAACATGTGTGTGTGTTCATGAGTCTGTGTCTGTCTGTTTCTGTAGCCACACTTGGGATTCCTCTGCTCCAGAAAATACTCACCTGGAGAAAAGCACACACAGACACACAAACACACCAACACACACTGTGAAGTCAGAAGTCAAGCTGAACACTTCAAGCTGAACACTTCAAGCTGAACACGTGCATCGCCCCTGTAGCTTAACAGTATAATCAGGGCATAGAAGTGGGACAGACAGGCACACTTTCTTCCATCCTTCTACTAGGAATCCACGTCCAGCCATGATTTCTAACTGTTGACAAGTCAACATGTACACAACCTCCAGGACGCATTGTGTAAGATACTGCAAATGCAGCCTGAAACAGACACTCGTGCCTGGCCTGGCAGACCCTCTCTGTCTCGCTCTGGCCTGGCAAACCCTCTCTGTCTCACTCTGGCCTAGCAGAAACTCTCTGTCTCACTCTGGCCTGGCAGACCCTCTCTGTCTCACTCTGGCCTAGCAGACACTCTCTGTCTCACTCTGGCCTAGCAGACCCTCTCTGTCTCACTCTGGCCTAGCAGACACTCTCTGTCTCACTCTGGCTTAGCAGACACTCTCTGTCTCACTCTGGCCTGGCAGACCCTCTCTGTCTCGCTCTGGCCTGGCAGACCCTCTCTGTCTCGCTCTGGCCTGGCAAACCCTCTCTTTCTCACTCTGGCCTAGCAGACACTCTCTGTCTCACTCTGGCCTGGCAGACCCTCTCTGTCTCACTCTGGCCTAGCAGACACTCTCTGTCTCACTCTGGCCTAGCAGACCCTCTCTGTCTCACTCTGGCCTAGCAGACACTCTCTGTCTCACTCTGGCTTAGCAGACACTCTGTCTCACTCTGGCCTAGCAGACACTCTCTGTCTCACTCTGGCCTAGCAGACCCTCTCAGTCTCACTCTGGCCTAGCAGACACTCTCTGTCTCACTCTGGCCTAGCAGACACTCTCTGTCTCACTCTGGCCTAGCAGACACTCTCTGTCTCGCTCTGGCATACAGGAAAGGAGTAGTTGCCATATTCGACACCCGTGATTCATTCTCTTACTTTCTCCCTTTTCCTTCGCCTTCCCTCTTTCTTTCCTTCTCTCCCTCTTCATATTTTGCACTCTCTCTCTCACTGGGTAAAAGACAGAACGTGAGAAAGCATGAGGAGAAGAGGAGAGAAAGCAGGGAAAGGCCCAGGTTAAGCATTAGGATTTATCCAGTCTGTTAAGCTGTGGTGGGGGGGTGGGTCAAACCAGGTCAAGGCTGCTCCTTGTACAGCAGAGTGAACATACATGCACTGTTGCCAGCTGTTTCCATCCACTATATAAATATCCCTGTGTGGATATGTGAAGCAACTGGAAAGAAAATCTAGACAGATATCCCATTTCACACACACACACACACACACACACACACACACACACACACACACACACACACACACACACCAGTGACACCACCCTGTCTCACTGAGTTCTGCTGATCAGTCTGCAGAGTCGGAAACAGAAGTCAAGCTAAGTCTACATGTAGCATCTGCTAATCAGAATCAATTATATTATCATAAACTTGAATGCTGACTGTCTGTAAGACTCTCGTTATGTTAGCAATGACGCACGAGGGGGCGTGGCGTATGGCAAAGAATTACAATGCAAATCAGCCAATCAGCATTCAGCCAATCATCATTTAGCCAATCAGCATTCAGCCAATTATCATTCAGCCAATCAACATTCCCAATTCACAAGACAAAGTATATAAGAGATCGTGTACCACTGGTATGACAGAACATTTATTGTTACTGTTCAGATTGTGTTGAATACTGATTTCTAGAAGCAACAAGGCACTGTGACAGTTTTTGGTCAACGTACCGCAGATAACGAGCTCCATTCAAACAATCCTTGTTGGGTTTTGCTTATGATCGGCACATTATTTGATACGGTATAATAACCACATTTCTGAACAATATGTCAAATGAAATCACATAAGCCCTTGTGCCTTATTGCTTAACTATAAGCTTGGCGTAATGGAAAGATCCATTGCTATAGACTTCTGGGATTTAACGATGTACTCCAGGATCCTTAGCACAACAAATGTTTGTGAAACAATGTGCGCATTTCTTTCAATTTCACAAATACCAGCAATCGTCACACATGAGCATAACAAGCTTTTAACTCGGTCACCGTATTTAAAAGCCGTTCAGAAGTGAACACTTAAGATAAAGTAATTACTTCCAGAAAACACTCGTCATGTTCCATTCATCCCTCTTTTATTTCAGCCATGTGGCCTCGCCTCGGCTGTCTGAGCAGAGAAAGTGCGTCTGGCTGGAAGGAACAGCACAGCTGGCTCGGGAACACAATCTGACGCTGGAGGACACTAAACTGTACCCTATTTCCTATTTCTGTGCACTGGTTGTGAACAGGAACGTGTGGGTGAATGGTCACTGTTAGGGAGCAGGGCGCCATTTGGAACACACTCCGGAGTGTGCCAGCCAGCCATTCAGAAGTGATTTCAACCAGGAGAGAAGTACATCAGAAGCCTTCCCTACATTAAAGCCCTGGGAGACGGAGTGCACTGGATTAAAAATGCATGTAACACGACATCGCACGAGGTTGGCGGGCGTACTCAAGTCCCTGAGTAATACCGTGATGACGAGGTTTTGGTTAAAGAAAAAACACAAAAGAGATTCAGTCATTCAGTCTGCCGATGGAGCAAACATACAAACTCACACACACACACACTCATTCTGTCTTTTTAGGCACTTGAAAGTTCATTTAAGCTATAGCCTTAATGCCTAACCCTAAACCTAACTTTGGTATTCCCTAAACCTGAAAGTCACCCAATTCTAACACTAATCCAAAAGCCATGCTGTTTTCCCAAATCGCTAAGCCTGCAATTGCATTTTTTCCCAGGGTACCATCCAAAGAAACTAGAGTGACTTAGTTCCCACATATACACATAGACCCACTCTCTTACTAAAGTCACACACAGTCTTACACGCAGACACACACACAGTCTTACACCCAGACACACACACAGTCTTACATGCAGACACACACACACAGTCTTACACACAGACACACAGCTCTACACGTAGACACACACACACAGTCTTACACGCAAACACAGTCACTGTCTTACACACAGTCTTACACACAGACACACACAGAGTCTTACACACAGACACACACACAGTCTTACACAAAGACACACGCAGTCTTACTCGCAGACACAGTCACCGTCTTACACACAGTCTTACACGCAGACACACACACAGGCAGAGAGGAGGCTCATAAAGGAGTTACTACAGTAATGATTTCAACTAACTTCCCTTTGATACGAGATGCTCAAAACAGAACACCCGTTGGGTTCACAGCCTGCAATAATCTATTAGGGCTGCATTCACAAGCAGTCCAGTCCGATTTCATAAACACACACAAACACACACCCAGACAAGTACAATACGCACAGAGACAAGTAGAAAATATAGACCTACATGCACAGACAGAAAAGCACAAAGCAGACAATTACATGTAGACATGTACACACACACACACACACACATACTGGTTTATAAGCACCTGTTCACTAGCATTTACCCAGGGGGCAGGTCTCAACTAATCAGCCCTTAATGAGAGACGCCCCTTAACGACCCCCGACCAAGTAATCACTTCCTGTTTCTGCTTGGTAATAGTTCTCACAATAGGTCTGATGACCTTTCTACCACAACAGGAAATGCCAATGGTGTCTTTTCCCTCTGCAACGTACTGGGAATTCATAATTGATACCAGGAAGTCATAAATACCAGGAAGTCATTAATACCAGGAAGGCAAATGTATCTCTTATCCTTCACCCATTATCTCCCCCTTCTCTCTCCTCCTCCCTTCTCCCTTGTCCTCCTTCTCTCCTTTTCTCCTCCTGCTCCTCCTCTTAAAACCCATTACTGCACTCTACTCCTCGTTCAGCTCCTCCCGCTCCCTGGCCACCTGCTCTTCTGCTGCAGTCTTGTGTTACCTAATCTAATTCACTCACTCTAGTGTGTCTTAATTATTTAATTCCCAGGATTCCTCTCTGGTGGTAACACACACACACACACACACACA
The DNA here is from genome assembly GCA_029465975.1 of Dallia pectoralis. Classification (NCBI taxonomy): domain Eukaryota; kingdom Metazoa; phylum Chordata; class Actinopteri; order Esociformes; family Umbridae; genus Dallia; species Dallia pectoralis. The sequence continues at coordinate 5,464,317 of CM055730.1, read as the reverse complement.
CACAGCTGTGTTCAGATGTACAGGGTTGGTAGACAAACACTTCACGACATCGCTTTAATCCACAACTAACCAGTGACATGTGTAACATGCAGGCTGTTTGCTCACCGGAGAATCGAGAACATTATGAGGTGTATAGCTCCGGGAAATAAAGACCTCACAGAGTCTTCACACACAAACTATAAAACACACACACACAAACTATAAAACACACACACACACACACATGATCATGTAGTGGTTGCATATGAGAACATCTCAATAACACAGAACAAACATGGATTACCTAGAATCCGTAGAGATCAATACCAGAGTGACTCTAAACCAGTCTGAATAACGCCTGGTGATATCTGGAGAGAGAATAACACAATAACTCTAAACCACTATGAATGGGATGATATCTGGAGACATTGGGAACACTGAGATGTAACCACAGTGTAGAAGATGGGAGTCTATTCGCGTCCTGTGATTGGATAAACCATATTAAGGATTTATACTGGTTGTATAATATTCCAATTGATGGATTTTGCAATCACTGTAAGTCAACTCAATTACCAACAGTTTTACACCTCATATAGGCAGTGTTTGGCCTAAACTCTCCTTGAATAATAAGGGGGGTACTTATAAAATAAATGCTTCAGAGGAAATATAAACGATAAATGTATAAATATTAAAAACTGAAACTTAAAAAGCTTATCAAAGCCCACAGCAGATGCAGACGTCCGGCAATTTTGCAGTTGTTTCATGTGGACGTGTTTGTAATATAATGCCATAACCAGTAGATCCGTGGTACTGAATTCCAAAGAATTAAGCAGAACTACTCATGCAAAACAATGAAACATGTACATGCATTACATGCAATCTGCATGCAATATTTCTCCTATTAAAGAGTAGCCTACGCGTTCTGATCGTTTTGCCAAAGCCATAAAAAATATATATATTTATATACATTTATATCGACTATACCTTCAGGGGTCCTGGTGGAGCTTACATCTTCACAGAGGCTGGTTGTGATGGACAGGGCTTGAAGCGCGGTCCAGATCACAGTAAACTTCAGACTCCTGTGGGTCCCCGGGTAGGTCATGGTGCCCGACGGGTCCAGGAAACAGTCTCACGGCAGCACGACCATAATATAGCCCGGTTACAGAGAACAGCTGATGTATAACACACAAATGACTTCCTGAAATATGATCAAGTATGATGAGGATAGAGAGACGGATAGGAGATCCTCCCCAGACTTCCCCCAGTACCTCCTCCTACCCTGTCAAAGACCTCCCATCTATCCGATGATGTCAAAAGCGCATCATGCCAGAACTGCATTGGAGAAGTGCATTCATTAGAGAAGAGGAAAGACGTACACATGTGTGTTCGAGGATTGCGTTTAGACAGCCGCATCCGTTGGGCTTGTTTCAAAGGAATTCAGACTTGTTGTCTTTTGAGAGCGAGAACATGTGCTTCTGAAGTGCTTCTCCCGGTCCTAGAGCCGTTTTATTTGTTATTGGCCCCTGCCCGGTGGTCTCTATGTCCGGTGGCCGCTACTGTCCGGTGGTCGCACGCGTTTCCCTGGGCTCGGATGAGTGAGAGCCTAAAAAACATACTTTGGATTTGAATATCAGACTTAACCTATCCGAGCATGCGTAATTATGGATCCTTATGTTTTATTCAGACACCATAAGAGATAACGTCTAGAAATGTGTCATGGCAGATTTGCTTTCGTAGCCTCTTATCTCGTTTCATTAACGATCAATGTGAAAATGGACAAATGACAAATCCCATATGTGTAAATATAGACTTGTTCACAGAGATTACCGTTATATAATAGACATACATGTATTGTCAAGTACTCACAGATATTAGACATAAGTACTAAATGTAACATTTTGAATGTATGTCTGTAATTCTAAAATTACATTTTCGCCATTTGTGAGAAATAAGTTGCCTAATGACAAATGGCTGAAGCATTCGTAGACCAGTTGTTGTGTTATAATGTCTTCCTATGCGACACGTGGGAACTTCACTGAACACTTATATGTCTGGTTGCTGTGGTTTGTGATCTGGGTCATTTGCCCACTGCGTTATGTGCCACGTACGTGGCTGACTGGTTTGGATGGGAACTCAGCGGAAAGCAGGCAGATGTCCATCGGCATGTGAGTGTTACAGCTACACAGACTCATCCAGCTGATCCTGCTGTTGGGAAGGAAATGTGCACGCGCGCGTGTGTGTGTGTGTGTGTGTTTAACCTACTTGCATTTGCACGTGCACTCCGTTTCTACACACGACGATGTGACGTCAGGTCATATCTTTATTTAGATGGTCCGGAGAATGAAACCCACAATACATGTTTGATCCTTGTCAATCAACATTGACTTAGTATTAAAGTAATTAAAAATGCTGAGACAGCAGTTTGTGAAGCACAACATCTTGCAGTCATAAGTAAGCACATTCACACACATAGGCCTATAGTGGCCAATAAGCTACATACAGAGCTAGTAGACAGAACATGTTTTACATAGGCCTATTGTATTGTTTGTAGGAGCCATATGGTTTATCAACTGAGCCCTAGACGACCACTGGCTACGGAGAACATATGAAGCAAACTTTACTCCTGGTCCGTTTTGATTGCAAAATACCAGTAACTCAGGCGAACTGTACACGTGTTCCAGTAAAAGAACACTATTATTTTGATATACTGTTCATAAAAACATGACAACTGAAGGAACCGTGTCCTCTGTGGGGATTTCAACATGTCATCGGCCGTTGCTGGGATAATTGTGCCAACAGCCTTCTCAGACAGACCATGTGGAATGCAAAGAAGCAACGTATAACAACAGTGCAGAATGAGTGTTAAAGAGTAACTGACCTTACCCAACTGCTCCTGAAACCAAACATATGTAACCATTCACGTGGTATATTTTCAACCTTTTTCTTGCTTGGAAAATATTGCTAATGCTCTTAAGTCCTTGTGGGCACTTACGCTCCTTGAGAGTACAAAGACTTAAACTCGCTTTGTAGTTTTATTACATCATGTATAAAGTGTGTTTGTGTGAATCTCCTTTCTCAAAACACATCAAAGCTCACACTATACTTTGTAATATAGCACACATTCTCTAATATACTGTTTAAAGCTATTTAACTGACGCTTTAATCCAGAGCAGCTAAGAGTTCAGCCCCACTGGAACCTTTTTCTCATTGTTATTTTAATTCCCAAGATAGAACGGACGTGGTTATTCAGCCATTAAGAATCCAACCTAAATTTGCTTCTAGAGCTTGAAATTTACACTGTCCTGACATTGCAAGAGCCTTGCTCAACGTTCAGATCATCAGATGACAACCCCCACACACTTTAATGCTATTTTAGAGTACACTCTCTCAAATGGAGTATCAAAGTTAACAAGCAAACAACACAATGTGCCTAACAGAGAAGTCTTTCAACTGTAGTGTTCAGCTGAACTTAAATGTTACAGCATATCCGACTTCACCTTGATCTCTCCGCTTATCAAAGTCAGCTTTAAAACCAACGACATTGGACCCAGTGGTATTACATATTGCTGACAGAATCTCCGAACCCGAATAAAACGCTGATCTTTGGCTTTTACACGGAATCAAAGAGCCGAGGGAATGACGGATGTGAGAGACGATGGCAGGTGTCATCATTTCCTTAGTCCTTGGGATATCACCTTGACAAGCCGGCCCAACCTCCCGTTTTCTTCTCTCACATCCGTCGTGAAATATGAAGATTATCTGTACATGAATGCCCAGAGACTGTTACTTCTAACCTTTGACATGGCATGTGGGTGTAAGACAAATTAAATCAGAAAAGAAATACAATTTTAAATATAAGGATGAAAATACAAATAAATAGGTTAAAGACAAAACCATGTTGAAGAGTAAAAAAAAAAAGGAAAAAAATCTGTTGGTTCTACAATGATCTGGAACCATCCGGAAGGATTCTTATTGGAAGATTGAATATTGATGTGATACTATAAGACACTAGAGGATAAACTTGAAATAATTAAAACAATTTGCAGGAACGTCTGTAGAAATTGGCAGTCTGGACAGGCAGATCAAATTTGACATCATTCACACCAACTGGAAATATTTAGTTGAGTTGCATTCCTCAATGGTGCAATAATGGCATAACATGATGTTTTCAGCTGGAAATACAGGCAGCTTCTATCCGGTTCACATAGGCACTGAATTGCTCTAACAAAATAAACTGCTCATGCTTAATTAAAAAACCGCAATACACTCCAAGAAAAATAGCAAAAAAAATGCATTCAAAGGCTGTAAATAAATAACGTCCAGTTCTATTTCACGGTAGCCACATTTATCGTACATGGGCAGCAACATTTTAATATATATATTTCTGTGGTATTTTGAGCAATGGGATCAGCTCTGAAAAAGATCTTGAGATGAAATTAAATGATCAAAAGATCCGAACCAGGCTTTCTGTGTACATGGATCTCTTGTTTCTTCAGGTCCAATCAGAGGCCTTGTCTGTAGTTGTGTGGGAGTTATTGGCCATTAAATTAACATTTGCATAAAAAATGTCATACATTTTCAGTTCTGGGAATTACTGTCATAAAAATCTATTCTGTCTAACGAAACAACCTCCAAACCTAACAGCCGCTAAACGACGTTTAGCCTAGAGAGGAGAACAGAAGTCCTTCCATTAGCAGGTCATCTCATCATGAAAAAATCCTGTGAAACAAAGCCTCCATTGAACCAGTCATTGTTCATTAGCATGACATCACCCTACAGAGAAGAGGTCACATTCCTCCGGCTAAAAGCTGACTCTGAATGATTAGAGGAGTCCTCCATCTGCAACATGGACTTTTACTTGCTTATCGCTCACCGATAGAAACCCACGCTAACAGCGAAACATCACAGAACAAGGACTTGTGTCAACTTGACCCAACCACGGATCCTCACAGTTGCTCCAATGAAACATAGAAACAAACAGTTTCAGACTGAACTTGCGCTGGGGTAAATTAACGAAGCACATTGATTAATGACAACGGTTCACTTATCAACGGCTTAACAGAGGCGGTTCGCTGAAGCTGAGGTTGTTAGAGCAAGGCACATGTAATGACAGTGTAGTGGAGGCCCCAACACATTTAAAAGATGAATTCAAGCATGTATCCCAGAGGATTAAATCTTCTGCTAAATGTGCCAAAAGTGTGTGTCATATCGATGATGAGGTCTTTTCTTATGTGCAGTTTGGCCCCATAGTAAAGGCACAGGGCCGTATGGTGGTCTAATCTACCTGTTCAGACGGAAAATGTGAATATTGTCAGGGTCCACTTGTCTCTACTAGAGCTGCCTTACAGGAGGTGGTAGTTAGAGGTGACACTTATGGGATGTCACAGTGATTGTGATGTCACTTATCGGATGTCACAGGGATTGTGATGTCATATATCGGATGTCACAGTGATAGTGATTGTGATGTCACTTATCGGATGTCATAGTGATTGTGATGTCACTTATTGGATGTCACATTGATAGTGATGTGATGTCACTTATCGGATGTCACAGTAATAGTGATGTCAGCAATGGGATGCTGCAGTGATTGTGATGTCACTTATCGGATTTCACAGTGATAGTGATGTCACTTCTCGGATCTCACAGTGATTGTGATGTCACTTCTCAGATCTCACAGTGATTGTGAAGGCTGTGTTGGATGGAAACTCTAGTTATTTGTTCATTGTTAAACATCATAAGCGGGGCCCCTGGTTAGCAGTTGTATAACTGAGGCATAATGCAGGCCGTGTGTGACGTTAACTGTCTCTCCATAATGGATTCACTTTGTTCTACAATGGGAAATTATTTGCTTATCAATTTTGTGTATTTTTCTTTTTGCTTAAATCGCATGACACTTGCAAAGCCATAGAATTTTTTTTACAACCACATAGGTAAACTGTTACCAAACTTGTAGTCAAGTAAGCCACTGTGAGCCACTGTAAGCCACTGCACTCTGATAAGAGTGCCTGCTAAACTAGACTACATCTAATTGTAACCCATTGCTCGTTCATGCCATTAGACCACACGTCTCTAAATCGTTTGAACATGTGTGTATTTGTCACTATCCCTTGCTACAGCAATGTTACGTTTATTTAAATTACCAGATTATAAACACATCCTTGTGTATCCCATAGCTCAGCGACTTCCAAAAGTGTTTTTCTTTGAAAGTTCTCCAATGAGCATAACCAAAACAGACGAAGTAGGGAATCTCTTTCTTATGGAGCAAACAGAAAATGTTCACTCAAAATAAATAAACAGAATGGTCAGAAGGAAGTAGAACTGTATTAGTTCTGGCTTACTATAGAGTTCTTTATGGACAGTTTAGGACAGTTGGATACATGGCGGAAATGTCATGTTTTTCTATAGACATGGATAAACCTGCGTTCTGTATGTTTCTGCAGGCCGTAACAACTGTGCCCTCAAGAAGCCTGATGTTTAATGGGACTTTCAGCAGCTTTTTAGCCAGCTTTGCTCTGTGTTACTTTATCTATGGCATTTGTTAAGGAGGAGTTTGTTATTTATTCGGGAGGGGAGCTGGGAAAACCCAAGGTATGACAACGAAAAAGACACCAACTTTCCCAATGTAAAAACAGAAATCCACTTGACCTTTGTTTTTGAAAGCGGTCGCAACACTCTTCCTCTCTTAATATTATTACGGGTGAACTGATAAAGCAGGGCAGTCTCGCAAAACCGTTGTCAAAGTCCCACTGCTAACAGAATAGCCTCCTCCACTGACTGTCATCTATCCACACAGACACATATTTGCCTTCGCAAAACACATGACCTCCTTTGCTAAACAGGTTCAAAGCTATGTATTTCCGATATAAACCCACCCAACCAAATATACATGAATAAAAAGCTATTCGTTCAGTGTCTGAAATGTCTTCATGGTTCATGAGCAAACAAGCAACATTTGCCAAATGAGCGCACATTTAGGTCAAGCAGTGTAACATGTCCTTACAATGACTTACTAAGCTAACGAAGTACAAATAAATTGATTATAATGATTTTGAATACACCGAATTAGCTGTCTAAGAGAAAAGCTGGCAATAAAAAATAGCGGCCAAAATAACAAACCTCCCCGAAGCAAAAATAATATTTTGGCCTCAATCAACATCGACCTGTCCCTACTCAACTATTTCCAAGGGGAAATTCTATAGAGGTTATCGACCCCAAATGTCAAGTGTGTATGGTGAAGAATGTGCAGTATTATACGACAGTATACTCATTTCAAGTGTGTATGGTGAGGAATGTGCAGTATTATACGACAGTATACTCATTTCAAGTGTGTATGGTGAAGAATGTGCAGTATTATACGACAGTATACCTATTTCAAGTGTGTATCGTGAGGAATGTGCAGTATTATACGACAGTATACTCATTTCAAGTGTGTATGGTGAGGAATGTGCTGTATTATACGAGAGTATACTCATTTCAAGTGTGTATGGTGAGGAATGTGCAGTATTATACGACAGTATACTCATTTCAAGTGTGTATGGTGAGGAATGTGCTGTATTATACGAGAGTATACTCATTTCAAGTGTGTATGGTGAGGAATGTGCAGTATTATACGACAGTATACTCATTTCAAGTGTGTATGGTGAGGAATGTGCAGTATTATACGACAGTATACTCATTTCAAGTGTGTATGGTGAGGAATGTGCAGTAATATACGGCAGTATACTCATTTTATGTGTGTATGGTGAGGAATGTGCAGTAATATATGACAGAATGTGCAATATTATTTGACAGAATGTGCAGTATTATACGACAGTTTACTAATTTCATTGCAGCCCTGCCACAACATTGGATTTAAAAAATTAAAGGTTTTAATTGATCTGTCTGCCAGAAATGAAAAATCTGACCAAATGACTCAAATAAACCACACGTTTTACCTGTTTCATATTAGCTTTGACAGCTATACAATTGAAATGTAACAGTACCACAGCATTTCGTCACTGATAAGATTTATAAATCAACAACTGACATGCTTATCAACGCACTACAATTTAGGATCTACAGGATAATCGCTATGGAGACCAAACTCAGTCGTTCTGGCTCTTAACAGACAGAGCAGAATCTCTGGAAGATGGTCGCCAGGTCCGATGAGTTCTTTTATATATGTGGACAGCCGTGTACGTGTGCGCCGTTTACCTGGGGAAGCGACGGCACCACGATGCACTGTGGGAAGACAACAAGCTGATGGAGGGACTGTGTGATGCTCTGGCCAATGTTCTGCTGTGAAACCCTGGGTCTCGGCATACATGTGGATATCAATTAGACACGTGCCACCTACATCATTGCAGACCAAATACACCCCTTTATAGACATGGCTGTGGCCTCGGCACACATTGGTCACGAATTCCCGATTTACCAATTGCGGGATGTGCTGGACCAACAAGCCCGATTCACGGCGGCCCCACCTCCCAACTTACAGGACTTGTAGGGTCTGCTGCTAATGTCTTACTGCCAGATACTACAAGACAGCTCCAGGGATCTTGTATTAATAATTGTTATGACATTTGTAAAGTCCCTGTCGGTGCTGTTTTAGTGGCACACAGAGGACAAACAGCATAATGGGCAAAAGGTTTGGGATTTTCAGTGTATTGTGACACTCTTTTGTTAGACTTTTAATGAAAATGTGTCACACCCTTCATGATGAATTTGAATATTAAAAATAAAAAAAAACATGTGTGGTTATGATGAGTATTAATGAAGACTCTCAGAGGTCTAATCGGAAGCTGCTCTTTAGGTCCAATATGGTGAAAGGCAGATCCGGGCTAGAAGAGATCCATCAATACCTCAACTCAGTCACTTCCTCTTTGAAGAATCTGATCTAAGATTTTCTGCAAAGAGAAGGGAGAGAACACTGTTTCCATTAAAAATGAATCAATTCCTTTTGGCAAGCAATTAATCATGGTCATATTTCCTCCTGTAAAACCATGTAGAGTCGTACCAGATCTCCACAAATCCAGAAAATACATAAAAAACTAAAAGAAGAACCATCTCATTGCCTCGGCTGGGAGTTAATAGCATATAACCTCCGAGACATCTGGAGAACTGCTGCATTCAGTCTGTCATCGTACCAGGCAAGATAAGCAAGTAAAAGTCCATGTTGCAGATGGAGGACTCCTCACCTCCCTTCTGCCTTCCCCTAACTCCCTTTGGCCTGCCTCCCCCACCTTCCTTCGGCCTGACTCCCCCACCTCCCTTCGGCCTGACTCCCCCACCTCCCTTCGGCCTGCCTTCCCCACCTCCTTTCGGCCTGCCTCCCCCACCTCCCTTCTGCCTCCCCCACCTCTTTTCGGCCTGCCTCCCCCACCTCCCTTCGGCCAGCCTTCACGTCTGCCTCCAGGACCGGCCACCTGGACGGTGGGGTTCCCCTCTGTCTGCTCAGCTGAATGATGGCACTGCTCCTCTGCTGTATCTGAGTCCTCTTACTTATCCAGAGTCTCCCTCTAGCAGTAAAGGGCCTTTTGTTGGGCCCCCGGACACTGAGACTCGTCTGTTCCCAAGCATCCGTTATGAGACCGAATGGGAGAGACATGTTACAAGTCCTAATGGGAGTAATAAAGAGACAAATCCCGAATGATGATTGACATTTTACTTGTGTTGGAAGCCAGTTTATAACAGCAATAAGGCATCTCAGGGAGTTGTGCAATACTAATAATACGGTCTGCTAAGCACTATGTCCAGGCAATGGGTCGGGCAAGAGAACATCCCATTGTTTATTGGCAATATATTACACTACTTTCTTATTGCTTAAATTTCTCCAATAACAATGCATGACAGCCTAACGGAAGATAACAGCTAAACATGTATTACACAAATGTAACGCTTTAGTGAGTCCTTTGGAAGATTGCTGCACAACACACCATAAGAAAAAGTACATAATATCAGCCATGGGCAGTTATTTTGTCAGAACATTGATGTTAATCCTGACATAATAGTGTTTAAAGACATTATAATTATGCCATTCATTTTATGTGCTCGTCAGATTCAAAGTGTAGATTCAAATGCAAATGTGAGTGACCAGTGTCTCCTAGTGGCAAAAGACAGAAGTACACGTCTCAATAGTGTTTCACTATTTTATCTTGTAATTTTTGTATTTTTTATTTAAAATTTATTTAATCAGGCCGGCCGATTGAGAACAAATTCTCATTTGCAACGGCAACCTTGGGAGAAGCTGGGGATTGAACTCTTACCTAACCCTCGCCTTAAATCAGCAAATTACGATACTACACAGATTGACTATGGAGCATGGCCATTTTTGAGATGGGTAACAAAATGAACAAGCAATACAAACGGACAAGCCATACAAGGGGTCAAGCAATACAAACGGACAAGCCATACAAGGGGTCAAGCCATACAAGGGGTCAAGTCGTACAAGCACCAGCCACATTCCCAGTTATAAGTGGGTGTGCACACTTATGCAACCAGGTTATTGTAAGCTTTTTAACGCTTTATTCAACGATTTATGTTTGTTTTTCAATGGAATTGTTCGCGTTAAAGGTCACATTAAAGCTGGAAAAAGTTCTGACAAGATTTATCTGTCTTTAATTTTTTCACATAAAAAGGGGCGTGTAGACTATTTATATCCACTGTATATGTCTGTATAATACTCCACTAAACAATCACATTCATATGTATAGTCTCACACTATGCAATTACATTTATGTATTGTCCTACACTAACCAATCAGATTCATATGTGTAGTCTTACACTAACCAATCAGATTCATGTGTGCGGTTCTACACTAACCAATCACATTGATATATTGACAAGAGAACATTGTTCAAATGTATGGGTGAGAGTTCAGTATGTTTTTTCCAACATAATCCTAATTAATAATGTCACTATTACAATTCGTACAGGGAAAACAAACAGCGGTTGACCCCTGTTTCTATCTAACCTTTATAGTTTTAGTCTCAATCAAACTGTGGTTGAACCAAAATGGTGCAACAGAAGTTTCAATTAACCCAAGCATTGCTCCTGGCAACATAAAAAAGCTATTAACCTCTACCATTTTCTTCGCTGTGGAGGGCGTTATATCTTTAATGTAACGTCAACCCTTCACTGTAAGACATTAATGGAACACTTTTACAGGGTAATTGAGCATGAAGAACACAGGAACAAGCTGCTGTACTATTATGTGTACATTATTCTTATGGGTCATTCACCCTGAGAATCACTCCTAATACACATTCATAACTACACAACCAATTAACGGACTCTCTTTAAAGTGAGAATAACTCCTAATACATATTCATAAATACACAACCAATTAACGGTTTGTCTTTAAAGTGAGAATCGCTTCTACTACACATTCATAACTACACAACCAGTTAATGGACTCTCTTTAAAGTGAGAATAACTCCTAATACATTTTCATAAATACACAACCAATTAACGGTTTGTCTTTAAAGTGAGAATCGCTTCTACTACACATTCATAACTACACAACCAATTAACGGACTCTCTTTAAAGTGAGAATCGCTTCTACTACACATTCATAATTACATCCAAACCGTTATTCTAGAGATATTTGATGCTATCGAACACTGAGACTTTCAAAACATGTATTTCTAAGGGCCGTTGTGAGTGAACAGGCGAGGAATGCAGAAGAAAATTAAAGCAGTGTTTGCAAGACGATAGTGCACAGCTTTAATTTAAACAAGTGTTTCTAAGTACAATCTTCTAAGAAGATATCTCCTTATATGTTCCGGCCAAACTACATTCACCAGCAGCATAATTACCTTTTTGAAGAGATTTGCTCTCAGCCTGTTAATCTGCTGAACTTCCCTTCTTCTGGCTTCCTCGGCTTGTTTCTTTTGTTTCCTGTCAACGATCAATATCCCCAGTCAGGCATTATGGCAAACAAGATGGTCACAGCAGCACGTTCAGGGTATTTCACTTTAGAGGTTGGAATAATGGAGACAAATGAACACGTGCCGTGCCTGCAGGCAGCGGAGATTATACAGTGTGTCACTGTTTAATTACAGAGAATGGGCTAGCTTATTTACTTTAATTGACTTCATTAAAATGGAATAAATCCCAACGCCGAGACAACGTGCATGTGTGTGTGTGTGTGACAAAGACTCTGTTTTCCAATGTTACAATCACACAATGTAGACAAGTTACCACTTGACTCACCACCAGTGCTGATCAATCCTGCCACCGGATCTAAGTGTGAATCAACCGGCCACCTAATCAAAGTGTGAATCAACCGGCCACCTAATCAAAGTGTGAATCAAACCTGCCACCTGATCCAAGTGTGAATCAACCGGCCACCTGATCAAAGTGTGAATCAAACCTGCCACCTAATCAAAGTGTGAATCAAACCTGCCACCTGACCTGATCCAAGTGTGAATCAACCCTGCCACCTGATCTAAGTGTGAATCAACTCTGCCACCTGATCTAAGTGTGAATCAACTCTGCCACCTGATCTAAGTGCAAATCAAACCTGCCACCATCTAAGTGTGAATCAACCCTGATAAAAGGAAGAAGCCAATTGGTTGGATATTCGAAAGCACACGTGCAGTTGAGATGTGAGTGATGAACTGTGTTCATTATCTAGGAGAGAAGACACTGGGCAATACAGATGAAGAGCTGCACAGATGGTTTCCACACATGTTTCCTATGCCAATAAAGCCCTTAAAAATAAAAATGCTTTACACTAAAAATGATTAGAGGAACGAGAAAGGTAGAGAAAGACAGAGTTAGAGAGGAAGAGAGAGGGGGATTGACAGAGAGAGGGAGAGAAAAAACAGGGAGAAGAATTCAGAGAGAGGTTGAGAGAGGAAATGAGGTGGATTGACGGGTAAAGAGAGAGAGAGAGAGAAAGAGAGAGAACGAAGAGGAAAGCAAGAGAGAGGTGGATAGGGATTGAGATGTAACTCACTGTCTGGTTCCAAGACATATCTTCTTCCCTGTAATGGCTCTATCTCTGGGTCTGAAAAGGTTATCTGGACACACCCACACACACACACACACACACACACATGCACACACATACACACACACAGGGTTGATGATTGACAGTCACCGCACAACAATAGTAAATTGCTTCAGGTTTTCCTCAGATTGAACTCAGAGAGATAGATGTACAATGCACTCACAGTACTTTAGGCTGCTTAGAGCGATGACCCCTCAACAGTGGAACAAAGTGATACAATATTCTATTTTATTCAGAATCTTGAATAAGGGATATTATAAATTAGACAGGAGTTATCATTCAAAATTGTTCTTCGTTGGGACAACTTACTTTTGGCAAAATCCTTGACTGCTCAATGTAATGTTTTAATTTTGATGTAAGAAGATTAAGTTCCACACAATGCCCAGTAGATGGCAGTAAGCACTGAGGTATCTGGAATGACATCCTTTCTGACTCTGACATATATCTTGAACATATTTACCGATAAAACGTTGATACTGTGATTAAAATTACATTTTAAAAAATGATTTTTTTTTATTTAAAAAGCTGCAAAATCAGAGTTAAACTAGGTCTCTGTTGGTTGTAAAACCTGAGGTATAGCCTGTAATATAACATACAGTAATAATGTAACATTATTTCCACATAGACATGTAGAAAGCAATAAAACAAGAACAATTCCTACATAGTGGTCAGATATCTGTTGAGTCATGTTTTTCGGTTACAATACAGCGGGTGTTCACACTGTGGCCCGGTCAACACAGAGCTCTGTCTGTGTGAAAAATACTGCCATGGCAGCTGCATCAGTACAATGCCTACCACAGTGACAGAGAGATAAAGGGCGAGAGACATAGACAGGATGGGAAAAGAGAGAGACGGAAAAACAGACGGAGAGAGAGAGACAGACAGAAAGACGGAGAGAGAGTTGGACAGAGAGAAACGGACAGAGAGACAGAGACAGACAGAGACAGAGAGACACACAGCGACACAGAGGGAGATACAGATCAAGAGGAACCGGACAGAGAGACAAAGAGAGATGGACAGAGAGACAGAGAGAAAGAGACAGATAGAGAGAAAGACGGACAGAGACACAGACAGACAGACAGAGACAGTTAGATACAGTAGATGGGCAGAGACAAAGGGAGACAGAAACACAGAGTGACGGACAGAGAGACAGACATTCCCTGGTACCTGACTCGCATGGCTGGGTCTGGTTCTGTACCATCAGAAGGCTGGGTCTGGTTCTCTACCATTATGGTGCCAGAGCATCATCTCACCTGAATGATGTTCCGAGGTCGGGCACATTCTCCTCTCCTCCACCCGTCTCTCTTCTGCCCGTCTCTCCATATCTCTCACTCTGCCCTGGGAGCGCCTGATGAAGTCCGGTCTGGATCGTTCCAGAGCCTCCTGACAAAATAAGTGATATTTTGAATGTCGGCCAAAAGCAGTACACTTTGAGGACATTTACTTTCGTGTCATTTAGCGATCGCCCTTATCCAGATTGGATTACATACACAAGAGTAGGTACAACAGTGTTTCTGAAATGTAGCCACGGGGGGTCCCAAGAGTCAAGCCTCAACAATAAGAATCAGGTGTGTTGTCCCGGCACAAATCCATATGTCATTAGGATGTTTCTAAGCTACCACAACAAGTATTCCTTGAGAGAAGGCCTTTAGCAGGGGACCATGGACACTGCCCTGAGGCACGCCACCTAGAAATGATAACCCTGGTATGTGGCTAGGTAGGGGCTGACTGGCATACATTGTGATCTGTGTTGCCGGTAATTTGCACATACTGAGGCATTTGTTTGTGGACTACACGGCTGGTACCACGTTCTACTGCTCATGATACACTACCTACTTACAGAGGAAGCACTGCATTCTACTCAGAAAGCAGGTAGGTAGGGATGAGATATTGGGGCCAGTATCCAACCAAAATCTTGGTAAGTATTTAACCCGAACCGGATTGGCTGACGATGGGTGTTACTACCCCGTACTAGCCAGCTTCCTGGTTAAATGTGCAGCGTGAAAACAAGCAGAATTACTATAAAACATGTGGGAGGAAGCAATGCTGCAACCGTTATCCGCTAACCGCTAATTTTCCTCGGATGATTTAGAGTTGCACAGGCAAAATAGGGTTACCAATAAAACTGAAGAAAATACGTAAAAACAAACATAGTTGGTGTTTTTAAACCGGAAATATAACAATATACCATCATGTATCACAGTATGCACAGTAACACACACTTGAATATTCCAAGAGATTTACCTGCTTGTTGTGAAAGCATTAAGCCCCAAGGCCAAGAAAAACTGTTCAGTAATACATTCATACACCAAAAGCTCTACGCGCGTCTTTTTATCTGGAACTTAAACTTACTCTTGGTGAGAGATTGTTGGCTATGTCAGTGTCCAGGTCCGAATCGGGTGGTATGAACACCACATGGTTCTGGTTAAGATGTGAGGCCGGACTCCTCTTAATGTGACCAGGATCTGGTTTGCTCCACCTGTCATCAGCCTCTGCTGTCACAAAACCCCCAGTGTCATTCACTGTATGAGAGTCAAGTGAGTGCGTGCGTGCGTAAGTGAGTGAGTCAAGTATGTGATTTGAGAGTGAGTCAGTGAGTCAAGAGTGTGAGTCAATTGAATGACAGAGAGACACAAAGATGAAAAGTTTTAGATTACCGATTCACACACAAATTCAATTAACTTACTTTACAGAATATAGTATTTCTCATTTTAATAACATTTTTTTCTGTCTTTAAAAGTTTTTCATATAATCTGTTCATAAAATAGATTATGTGGTTATAAAACCATTTAAAAGGAACAATTAACGTGCCTACACTGACTAGAGATACCTTAAAACTCAGACATTTAAATCATGTAATACTCTCACTAAGTTGTGTGAAGGATCAATATTGGAATAAAAGACATGAATCCAGCTAAACAAAAACTTAATACCCAAAGTATTTCCCTGAGGTGATTTCCTCGAGCTGGAAAGGCCATTTTCAGATGAAGTCTTTGTTTGGCTCAGTTGTCTTTGGAGTTTGATATTAGCTATGATGGCAGCAGCGTTCAGAGCTAGGATAGTCTCTGGTGAGTGCTGTAGAGATATTGGGTCTGAAACAGAGCAGGGCTGCAGTCATAATGTACAGATACAAACATAATGGGATGCTTTTTGAACATTTAAAGGAAAATCGTCCCCCAACAGGAATGTTTTGAAACAAACACGCCATCCATAAGAGACCTAGCTTTTTATGCTATTGATTTCCATTCCCAAAACCCAACATACCCTTACGGACTTCACTTCTACAACACAAATATTCAGCTCATATGTCAAAGAAAACATATTTCTGAGAACCCATATTGTGTTGTTTTGACAAAACAATACTCTGCCTGGATTCAAGTGACAGCATAAAATTGTTTGCAAGTGATTTGCTTAAATTCCCTATCGAATAGCGCATTAGCCCAACTTGGGAAGCTGCCCTTATTATCTTAAGTTGATATCAGTTCACTTTGTGAACACGGAAGAACGTCTGCAATCCATTTCTCACTGTAATGTAGGTTATATAATTCTCTATCGATTTAAAAATTACTGTATAGACCGTTTGATAATAGAATAAAAACAGAAAACAGGTTTGTATAATGAAAACACTATTCCCAGAACATTACTACACACACTTCTGGTACTGTGCTGAGTCCCCTCTATCTTTGTCAGGAACAAGGTGTAGTGTGTGGAAAGCCGCACGCAGGAGTCGGATACGACGGTATTTTGGTGTTTTAACATAACAAGCAAAAAAACAAACACATGCGCTATTAGCGACGTAATATTTTACAAAAACAGTGACAGGAAACACTCACCCAATACGCAACGTGACTTTGAAATATTGAGAAGAAACTAGTGACATTGTGGCTTAAATGTCCTTGCTAATTGCTAACTCAAATCAGACGATCTCACATCAAAACAAACCACAGAAATACAGGAAGTGCACCCCACGAAATACCCCGAGTGGGAACCTAGCGTTCACCACTCGTGGCGCCTCTGGAACGGCCAGGCAGGGGCTGGCACAGGAACGCTGCAGGTGTTCCACCAGCTCCCAGTCACCTCTGGGGGCTGATTATTCTGGTCATTGGTGGCTGGAAGAAGTCGAAGCAGAGCTGGAGCTGTGACTGAGGCTGTATTGGTGGCAGCAGCTCCATGGCCCCTGGTGGCCCTGGCTGCAGCTCTGGAGCAGTGGATGGCCTTAGATATGGCTCCAGGGCCGTGGGTGGCGCTGAACTGACAGGTGGCTTTAACCGGAGCCTACGAGCTGGCACCGGGCGTAGATGGAGTTTATGAGCCCCTGCTGACTGGGTCCAGCGCTTGGGTATTGCACCCCACAAAATACCCTGTGTGGGAACCTAGCGCTCACTCGTGACAACCTTATTACAAGTTGCAATTATTATAAGGCAAATTATAATATAACTTGTTATTTCACACAGAGAACGAGTTGAGCACGAGGAAGAATGTTTCTGCACGCAGCAAACAGAAAACCTCAGAGAAATTCACTGTTAATTACTGAAGTGACCGGAATGTTCAGGACTTAAAATGGAATGTTGTTAAACCACAGACTGGAGTACTAAAGATGGAAAGTACATGCTAAATATATGTATTATTCTTATTCAAAGACATAATAAACTCTAATGTTATTTTTATTACATAGAACACTGTGTAATTGCTGTATTTTTAGAAGAAATGTTGTGGGCTTAGTGGTTTGTGAATATTTGCTTTCAATCAGTTTTCCAAAGACTAATTTAATATTATTTTCATCATGTTAAGCATGAATTCCCCTGGAATCAGCCCCTTCCCTCTCTTTTCTCCCTCACTCCTCTCTCTCTCTCCCTCTCCTTCTCTCCCTCTCTTCTCCCCCTCTGTTCTTCTCTCCTTCTCCCTCTCTGTCCTTATCTCCCTCTCTTCTCTCCTTCATTCCCATGTATTTCCCCGATGTCTAGCATTAGATTATGCAGGCAGAAATTGAAAATGAGACAATTTAAGAACTAGAAAAAGATGAGGGATAGAGAGAGAGGACAGAGAGATGGAGAGAGAGGGAGTGAGGGAGGGCGAGCGGGTGAGAGAAAGGACAGATAGTTAGTAAGAGATGGAGCGAGAGTTACAAAGAATGAGTGGAAAAGAGAAAGACAAAAAGAGGGAGGGTGGCTGAGAAAAATAGAGGGAGATAAAGAGCTGGATAATAAGAAAGGGGGAAAAAAAGAGGTAGAGAGAAAGAGGGAGAGACCACAGAGGAGGAATTAGACATGGGGGAAAGGGAAGAAAAAATAGGACAGATGAGAGAGGAGGAAGGGGAAAGAGGAGTCACGTGTGGGTGGTGGTGTAATGTGGAGAGGCATGTGTTTGGCTCAGGGGGTTAACGCTGCTGTGTGCCTGCCAATGATCCAGAGCCGATGCAGATATACGCCAGTGCTGAGCAATTCAATTAGACTGCACTGAGTAGAATGGAGGATTTGTCCCAACACAATAACAATATAACACTATAACGATATAACGATATAACAGGATAATAATAATACCCGTCAATTATACATCAGAGTGTGTGTGACAATGTATTACACGCCATGGTGGGCACATGTGCGTACGTACGTGCACACTCAAAGACACACACGCTCACACACACGCGCACGCTCTCTCAGACACACACGCGCGCTCATGCACACACACAGACACACAGAGACATGCAAACAAACACATGCTCATACACACACACACACACACACAAACACGCACAAACATTAGAATACTTTCCCAATTCTCAAATGCACACACACGTACAGTCAACCGTCTGATATGCACTCTTAAAGCACACATTCTTGGACAATCCTTTAGGGGTTCTTCAAATTGTACCTTTCGGCAGAACCTCTAGCAGTTCTTAGAGAAACCCCTTAAGGAACTATTTCAATATTTTCTTGAAAGAATCTTTCTAAAGAAATCTTTTGAGGAACCTATCCTTTGAAAAATTATCCCCAAACGAACCTTTGAAAGGAGATTTGAGTAGCAATTTAAAGTGGGTTATCGGGTCCTCCCCGCAACTACAAATTCAAAAAAACGCCCAACTGTCCACCAGGAAGTGTTTCTTTGTAACCCGTACATGTATTTTCACACTCCAGGTGCAGTGGTGGATGCGGAAGCTACATACCTTGGGGCTTGATGAGTGTGAGAGCTGGAGGTTGGGGTTGTCTGCTCCTGAAACCTTTCTCCTCCGGACACAATGGGGGTCCTTGCTCTCTGCTAGCCCCACCCTCAGGTTTTCTCTTAGCCCCTGTCGTGGAAATTTTAGACTTCAATAGCTGAATTCGAACTTAAAGTAAGACGCACGAGAGTATGTTACAGTTTGACACTTTTAACAGGTTTAATTGCAAGTACGAAACCATTTCTCAAATACAGGTTTAAGCTTTTGCATTGATCAGATCAATCCCTATAGCAAGCTTAAAGAATAGGTTTGAGGAAAGTCTTCATCAGACAACAGGACAATAACCTGTGCTGGATCAGACTGACCTGATGAGAAGAACTTCTGCAGGGGTATTTAAAGGAATGAAGTTACGCACACTCATTGACACACCAGCCTAAACAGAGATGATGGAGAACAGACGAGGTCCTTAGAAGATCTCACCAAACTATAGGATAATAAACATGACATATGGAGCTGTCAGGAAAACCCGAGGGTCACTCCCCAGTCAAGTCAAGGGAGGTCAGTTACCATTCCTACCAGCCAGGCCGGCACCGCAAAGTTACTTAGTGACATCTATTTCCTCCCCAGGACCTTTCTAGAGGTCAATAGGTCAATAGACAGATGTCTCCTATCATGAAACTTATCCTAAACATTCTTTCCTCTGTGCCTTTTGGCCTAAACAACATCTATAGGACTTACATGTTAATAAACTTCTTGAGTGATCATAAAATTCCATAACAATCTGCCCTTTTTAACATTATAAACCCTTAATCATGTTAAACAATTTAAGAGTGTCAACTCTAAATTTTAGTTCACTCAAGCTTAATAATTACTCATAACCAATCAGGAATATATGGATCCACCACTGTCATACGTCTGAAACTGTAACCTGTTAAGAAAAATAATTTTACCAAACATAGTACACAATCAATTGAAATAATCCAATGTCAGTACAGTACTTAGCAACATTCAACAGTGTCATTTTCATATTCTGGATTTCTAGTCCTCCATCTAGTGTGTGAGGAACTAATCATTAAGAAAACATCAGTAAATATGTTGGCACTCTTTGATCATCAGAAATGAAGATTTTAATCATGGTGTGAGTGTATAAATGTTCCTTTTCCATCTTCTCAGCTCTGGTAGGCTCCTTCAACGTCTTTAATGAGTGTGGCCAAACAGTGGCCATTCTTTAATAGTCCAGAGATGCAATATGTGTGTGTTCAATGTTCTTGTTTTTCCTTTGTACAACTCAAACCGACGTTCAAGATAATTTCTGAAATCTGCAACATGTTCACCTTTTTCTCTTTACAGTCCATAACTTCCTTGAAAAGTGTACAATAACATTCACACAATTTAGTAATTGCCTTCATTGTGGTCTGGATGACACGTTTTTCCTTGGTTCTGGTTTGACCTTTTCTGTGGTCTGTACCTAAAGTCATTCAGTAAGCTTCTGATATATGTGTGTTTGTGTGTGCGTGGGGGTAGGGCTCAGATGCTCTGCTCCAGTTGTTCATGGTCCAACCTGTTGATTTTTAATGCGACACAACCTGCAAACAGTTATTGCATTCCATGTGTCAGTTAACATCTTTAACAATAGAATTACATTGTGTTTACTGCTCAGATTTAATTTTGCTAAGCCAAATACATTTGTAATAGCTATTCCCCTCAATCATTCAAATGTTTAGACATTCTATCAAATTAAACACTTCAATTGCCTGAAATCCAAATTTAACAAATGCTATATTCTTGAATATGTTTATTACGTCACTTCCCCTCTTGTTTTCTCCTTCAGTTCATCAACAATGGAGAAAACAACCAACTGTAATAGACAAACTTGTTAAATTTATCTAAGATAAAACACATGACTAAAATATGGTTTACGACCAGCCATCTGTTAGCTCTGGGCTGAGCCTCCTCACAATCACACAGTAAACCAGCCCCCCCCTCTAAATAAGCAACTTGGGTGTGCCCCCTCTTTTGACCCAGAGAAGCACCCCAGGGAGGGTCAAAGAAAAGTTCATAAACACCCCTAAATTAACAGAAACCATCTCTAGACAGGCAGACAAAGAGTTACAGTTAACTTTCTGCCCTTTTAACAATCAAGAACTCAGAATGTCTTAAACATGTTACTCAAAATAGCCAAAAGCCAATAATAAAAATAAAAGTGTGTTTCAGAAATACACTTAACCCACATGGTCATTCATTATATCATCATGCCAACATTTATAGGAACAAATCCAAATGTCCTTATTCAACTTCACAAAACGAATAACCATAGCATATAACTAGAATATAATCTCCCTATAACCTAGAATGTAGTCCTCCTACAAAACAAACAAAATGGAACATATAGTATTCCAGGTAAAACCATGCAGAGTTATAATCGGAAATACTCTTAATTATGTCATTAGCGCAAATGTTACATAAGGCCTAAAAACAAACAATAATATAAAATAGGAATTCCTCGTGCACAGGAAAACCAGAAAATAAATTTGTCGACAAAACTTTGGCCTGGGACCCCTGTCCCAACTTCATGAAGCTTTACCCCAGATCATACATGAATCACACCTATAGGTCATTTTAATATGATATTTGCGTACGCGTACGAACGAACCTGGACATCGAAAAACAAGACCTCTCACTAACAATGAGCTGATTTCTACTGAGAATTTACCCTGACAGTAGCTATATATGCAGTCCCTAGTTGTAACCGGTAAACTAGGGACAATGAGATATCAACCATCATGGGTCCAGTCACGCTCCCCGAGCTGCACGGACCTGACAAACCCCGTTTATCAGGCGATACGCAATGTACGCTACACTACGCTAAACACCTAACTTTAAGCGTAAGCATAGTGCCGAGACACCCGTACTCCTCCCCAGTGGAACGAAAATCTCACACAACCATACGTCTGCATATCAACTCAACACTCAGAATAAACAAGTCTTCACTAAACATCCGAACAAAATTACTTTTACTGTAAATACTATCATAATTGATTAATTACAGGATAACATAATGGTTTGATCTCACCGGGTTGATGTTTTCCTGCCCGTCCCCTCTGACCGTCAGTACCCCTGTCCGTGGCAGCCATGGGTCCTGTGACGCTCCATTTGGTCGTCTGCTGTTGTGCCATCACCATCTCCTATACTGTCTCTGTTCCCATGGTAATAGTCTCTAGTGTCCGGCACAGTGCAGTCACGAGCCCAGTGTCCAAATGCACCACAGTTGAAACAGCTATCAGAGTTGGGACTTTGGCTGGAGTTATCACCCTGGTGTCTGTAGGTATCACCCCTCTGGTGTCTGTAGTTAACATCACCCTGGTGTCTGGAGTTATCATCACCCTGGTGTCTGTATTGTCCTCTCCTGCTTGCTCTCCGTCTCCGTCTCCCTCCTGAGTAGCCTCTGCTGTAGAACTCCAGTTGGGCCATCTGAATTTGCGTTTCACGCTCCCGTCTTTCTTCGGTCTGTTTGTACAGCTGGTCCTCGTAGACTCTTTCAGCGTGCTTAAAATACGGCCAGACGGTTTCCATGCGACCCTCATCCAGGTCCACACAGTGGTTTTGAATGTGCTTTCTAATGTCTGGTAGAAGGCCTGCAACTAACCTCATTTTACACTGTTGCTCCCAGGCCGACTCTTCATCACCGTCCGGTCTCTTTCCCATTCCGCTGTGTAACTCAAAAGCTTTTTCGAGTCTATTCCTGTAGTCTGAAACTTTCTCGCCCAGTGTCTGTTTACAATCAGAGATCTTTTCCCAGTTCATTCGCTTAGGAAAAGCAGCGATAAGTCCAGTGCTCAGCTGTTCCACCGCACTCCGGTAGTTAGAGTGCGCATCCCAATTGAACATAATGTTTCTCTCGCTAGGCCAGTTTCTTTTCACTCTCCCCCATTTTAGTTGCAAGGCCTTCATCAAAATTGTTTCAATCTCCACAGAGGTCGGTCTATATTGATTCACGATCTGTAGAAACACACGGACAAATTCCTCTCCACCTTCTGTTTCTGGGTCAGGTAGTGTAGAAGCCACGTCTCTCAGGTCGGCGGGTGACCACGGTCTGTAGACTAGTATAGTCGCTGGGTTATCCGTGTCTCCTCCACCAGCTGGGTTGGCTACCTCCACCATAGGGAATTGCCCGGCATCAAAGCTGTGTTGTTCTCTGGGACAGGCCGCAGTGGTACTCTGGGTTCTCTCAGCGGCGGGTGAAACTCTGTCGAGGCCGAATACGGATGGGTAGAGTCCTCCTCCGCGAATGTTTTCCATCAGGTCCGATGCTGTTGGCATAGTTGGTACCGCTGGGGCTGTTGTGGTAACGCCGCGATAGGGTGGGGGTCGGTCAGCAGGAGGACAGGCAGCATCAACCTGGTTGGGACAAGCTAGAACACACCGATTAACAAGCCCCGTGCTACACCGCTTAGCCCGTATATCAGTCTGCTCTCTCCACTTATTATATGCCTTCCAATCAACTTTCTGCCGATTACCCCGTGAAACCTTAATCTTACCCTGTTCAAAATCCTCCAACTTGTCTTTCAACAACAGTATCTGTCTCTGACTAAAACTGCCATGAGCAGGAAATCCCAATAACTCCCACAGGTCTAATTGTTCGCATGTCCAGTCTCCGTATTTATCTGTCATTATTTTAGCCGGTCCAACAACGTAACGTTCAGTATCCACCGAAGGTTTACCAATACACATGTAATTACCCATGTCGTTATCGATATTTAAGACGCAAAATCTAATTTTAGCATATAATGAAGTGTCCTATATGTGTTAATGAACTCGTCAGTTCTTTTAAGTGAGATATCCTGAATAACCGAGCCGTCTCACCGCAGTGACCGCACCCAGATAACCTATATTGAACAGCATTTTATTCCTACTGTATACAGGTATTAACACTTCATACAGGTAAATATTGCTCCAGTCTGGCGCTCTCCACTCACCCATTTGTTGAGGAGGATTGGAGCTGCAGAAATTAATAATTCCTGACGTGCACGTTTTACCAGACCAAAATCAACAAATACCCGATTAGAAGTACTGTTTTCCATTTTTAAGCCAAGTTTAAAATCTTACAATAACCTTACGAATTAAGTCAAAATTAACGAGCCTATTTTGTTAATTTATCAAAACCGTTGTCAAACTGTCGTCCAACATTGTCCCAATTCAGCATTTTTAGGTCCTTGAGTTTCAAAATTCTGTATAGTATCACTTATCTCCAAAGACAGTCCTGGCCTACTATTTTTCAAAAAAAAAATTAAAAATTATATCGCTCTTTAGGATATGTAGCCTGTTTTGGAAAAAATACGGATTACTTTATTAAGAATCTCGGACGATGCCCCCAAGTGTCGTGGAAATTTTAGACTTCAATAGCTGAATTCGAACTTAAAGTAAGACGCACGAGAGTATGTTACAGTTTGACACTTTTAACAGGTTTAATTGCAAGTACGAAACCATTTCTCAAATACAGGTTTAAGCTTTTGCATTGATCAGATCAATCCCTATAGCAAGCTTAAAGAATAGGTTTGAGGAAAGTCTTCATCAGACAACAGGACAATAACCTGTGCTGGATCAGACTGACCTGATGAGAAGAACTTCTGCAGGGGTATTTAAAGGAATGAAGTTACGCACACTCATTGACACACCAGCCTAAACAGAGATGATGGAGAACAGACGAGGTCCTTAGAAGATCTCACCAAACTATAGGATAATAAACATGACATATGGAGCTGTCAGGAAAACCCGAGGGTCACTCCCCAGTCAAGTCAAGGGAGGTCAGTTACCATTCCTACCAGTCAGGCCGGCACCGCAAAGTTACTTAGTGACATCTATTTCCTCCCCAGGACCTTTCTAGAGGTCAATAGGTCAATAGACAGATGTCTCCTATCATGAAACTTATCCTAAACATTCTTTCCTCTGTGCCTTTTGGCCTAAACAACATCTATAGGACTTACATGTTAATAAACTTCTTGAGTGATCATAAAATTCCATAACACCCCGCCCTCTTGTTCTATTTTAACTCCGCCCTCTTGCTCTCTCTTAGCCCTGCCCTCGTCCGCTATGGCGGACTCGTTCTCCGGGTGACCTGTCACGTAGTCTCTGCCTGCTGCCTCGGTTCTGACTAAAGAACCGCAGCTAAGCAGTCCGGTCTCCGATCTGCTGCTGGTTGGGCTGTGTTTCGACATCGGAACTGAGTCGGTATGGGTTCCGTGTGTGTGGCGAGGAAGTTCCAGGCTCCAACGCCTGGGTACAGCAGAGGCCTCTGTTACACTTACAGCTCCCACACTACAGGGCAGCGGCGCCGCGAACCAACCATGTTCTACACTAATGGCCTCAGGGCCCGGGCTAGACCAAGCTGGCCCAGTGTGTTCAAACATGTTGGCGTGGCAGCTTATTGGTCTCCTGGGTCGAGCCCTTCTCTCTTCTTCTCCTCCACCTCCGCCTCCTCTCCCTCCCGACCCCCGCTCTCCTCCTTCTACCGTAACCCCCTTTGTTTCCGTGAACATGTCTTTGGAGGAATGGTAGGACGGATTGATTAAGAGCGTCAGGGTGGACTTATGCGTCTGCCTCCTCGCTCCTCCTCTGCTGTCCTCGGGTTCACCAGGACAAACTGTAGCAGTTGAAGTGGACCGGTTCGAACCCCGGGTTGGACCACAGTTGGCCTTGCCTGTGCTGTCTGTGGATAATTCTGGATGACATAGTGTTGGACTCTGAAGTGACTCTTTAGAGTTCATGGTTCCTTGTTGCCAGATACTGTTTTCTGTCATTACTAACTCACTGTACTCTGAAGGCCCACGGCTGCTGTTCCCCCCTCTACCGCCTCGCCCCTGCTGGTCTGGAATGTAGCTGTGTCGGTTCTCTGTCACTTTTATAATTGTAACCTTTCTCTTGCTAACCTCAGTGTTAGTTGAAAAGTCCCTGTCACCAGGTAACACTGGACTATGTTTTCCCTTCAGTTGGTTGACAGTCTCCATCCCAGTAGGGATGGCTTTCCTGGTGTGGGGGACAGGGGTGGAGGTGGGGTTAGTACAGGTGGGTTGATGGATCTGGTTTTGATGGGGGACAGGGGTGGAGGTGGGGTTAGTACATGTGGGTTGATGGATCTGGTTTTGATGGGGGACAGGGGTGGAGGTGGGGTTAGTACAGGTGGGTTGATGGATCTGGTTTTGATGGGGGGCAGGGGGAGGTGGGGTTAGTACAGGTGGGTTGATGGATCTGGTTTTGATGGAGGACAGGGGTGGAGGTGGGGTTAGTACAGGTGGGTTGATGGATCTGGTTTTGATGGGGGACAGGGGTGGAGGTGGTGGGCAGCAGAGTGTAGGGTCTCTGGAGGCTGGTGGACGTAGATCCAGGAAGGCTTGTCGTTCTGGAGATCTTCTTGGAGGCTATGGTGATGGAGGAGAAGGCGTGTCTGGCTGTCTTTGGGGTGATGGTCGTACCTGTCGAGGTTTCACTGACAGATACCTCCCCAACTTCAGTGTGAAAAGACTGGGTTAGAACGCTTTTAGAAGGAGTAACCTCGATGTTGATGCTCCTGGTTGGAGCGGTTTGGAAACCGTTAGTCCTGCGTAGGCTTGACCTGCAGAAGGGTTCTGAGTTGTTAGGGGATTGGCTGGTCAGGCTGGTTCCCCGGGCTGTAACCCGAGTGGGTAAAAGCTGCTGGTTATCGTTGGTTCTCCCCACATGCTCCTCATCTGCACCAGGCCCAGGGAGGGAGTCTTTAGACGAGGGGGTCCTGGTACCTGTGTGGGGAGAAGGCCATGTCCTCTTTGCCCAGCTCCTCCTCAGGGCCTGCCAACCTAATAGTTTAGTTCCACTCTGCACTGAGGCTGGACTCTGCTTGCCCGCAACCTGTGTAGCAGCAAGAGAAGGGAAAATAAAAGAAACAGGAAACAGGAGACGGATAATGTATACATAAGGAGTCATCATAGTGTGTTAGATCCTGAGCTGAATAAATATTCTGGTTATGTGTTTTCTGGTGGTTGATGTGAAAACCGTGGAGCAGCTGCACTGGTGGAATATGTATTACAGCGTTATCCAGAGCAATAAGGCCAACTCCCGTGGACTGACAATCGTGTGGCGGGTGTTGTTGTGTTGGTGATTGCATTTTTTTTAGCAATACAGGCAACCTCGATAGCTTTTTCATACTGGTACCAATAAACACCTCTACGTAAGCCCGAAACATTGTGATTTAGATAAACACAAATTAAATGTGCTGGTCTAGGATCGCAACCTGAGCTGCTACACGGTGGAAGGTAAATCATACCATAAGTACATTTGTCAGAAGTCTTCTTTCGTTTGCTTTATATTTCACGTAGGAAACAAGAGGCCAAAATGATGTACAGTGGATTTTAAAAAATCCACACACCCCTGTGCCAGTCTTTCTCAAATTAGACAAAGATATAACATGGGAGAACTTTTTCCTACCTTTAAGCTTTTTGGGGGAAATAAATAAATTTAATATAAATAAATATAAATAAATATTCATAAGAAAAGCCTTCCGTCTTGCCACCCTACCCCAAAGGCCATACATATGAAGAATACGGGGAAATTGTTGCCACATCTACCACACAGCCAGTCAGCCATTACTGCAGCTTCTTTAATATTGCTGTAGGCCTCTTGGTATAAGGAACCAGGGTTTGTCTGGGTTTAGTCAGAGTCTGACACTCCCCCGATCAACAGGGAGGGGGAGTCATCAGACGCGATCAACCTCACCTGAGTTCTGAGCACACCTGCCGGTAATTAGGTATGGGATATAGGTGTGCTCAGAGGCTCTCTCTGTGCGAGGTATTGTTCTAGTGACTTGCTGAGCGTTTATTAGAGAATATTCATTATAGTCTTCCAGTGTACCAGTCCTTTGCTCCGTGTTCCGACTCCGTCTTGCTTAACCCTTCTGTTGTCTCCTAGTGACTCCCGTGTCCTGATCCTGTGCCCGTTTAACCGACTACGACCACGCCCGATCCCTTTGTACCTCTGACTGCCTCTGATCTCTCCGTGTCGACCACTGCCTGCCTGACAACGATTTAGCCTTCTGTTTGCCTGTACTTTAATAAAGCTTCGCGGTTCTGCGATTGGACCCTACTCCATCGTCTGAGTATTCGTTACAGAATACCTCGCCCGCAACATGGATCCAGCGGAACTACAGAAGCGATGGCAGATACAGGAGAAACGGATGGATGAGCTCCTTCAGTTGCTCCAAGCCGGAGCTGCCGAGGTTACCACCCCGAGTACGGTCAGTCCTCGTCAGGTGCCCCCGATTTCCACGCCGACCAAGTATGATGGAGAGCCCGGTAAATGTCAGGGGTTCTTGCTTCAGGCTGCTCTGTATATGTCTCACAACCGAGCGATGTTCTCCGACGACCGGTGCAGGGTGGATTTCACTATCTCCTTACTCACGGGAAGAGCACTAGATTGGGCTACTGCCCTGTGGGCAGCTGAGGTTCCCGAATTAAATTCCGAGGCCCAGTTTAAGACATTATTCCGGGAAGTATTCGATCACCCTGTGTCTGGACGGGGTGTGGGGGATCAGCTATGTGAGCTAAAGCAAGGCAATCGTACTGTGGCTGACTATGCCTTAGAATTCCGCACGTTAGCGGCAGGTTGCGGGTGGAGTGAAACCGCATTGCTCACCGTATACCGAAGAGGGCTGCGCCCGGAGGTGCAAACTGAGTTGGCGTGTCGGGGCGACATCACTGTGTTAAATGAGTTTATCAACATCTCCATCTCTATTGATAATCTCTTAGTGAATCACAAGTCCTCCGCAGTTCGGGAGGTCAGTGTCCCTCGCCCTAGGTGGGCAGCGGAACGGAGGAGAGAACCGGAGGAGGAACCGATGCAACTGGGACGTTCTCCTCTACAACCCTCCGTGAGACAGCAACGGCGACGAGACGGTCTGTGTCTGTACTGTGGCCAGTCCGGTCATTTCATTCGTCACTGCCCCGTACGACCATCCCGAACCACGGAGTACCGGCTCGGAACAGTCAAACCGGTGAGTGAAACCCATGTTTTCAATATCACATCTAAACAGATGTATGTTCCAGTTACCCTAGCTGTCGGGGAGAAAGTACGCGTGTTCGAGGGACTCATTGACTCCGGCGCGGCGGCCAGTTTTATGGACGCGGGCCTCGCCAAGGAGTTAGGGGTACAACTGCTCCCCGTCCAACCTCCACTGAGAGTCAACGCGTTAGACGGAGAACCCATGGGAACTGGACTCATCACTCACCGGACCGAGGAATTAAATCTTCAGGTGGGCTCCATTCATCATGAACGGATTACCATGTTTGTCATTACCGCTCCAGGGGAGCCGTTGGTT
Organism: Dallia pectoralis; assembly: GCA_029465975.1. Lineage (NCBI taxonomy): Eukaryota > Metazoa > Chordata > Actinopteri > Esociformes > Umbridae > Dallia > Dallia pectoralis. The sequence goes on along the minus strand of CM055730.1, from coordinate 5,434,845 downwards.
CTAGGACACCCCTGGCTGGTTACCCATGACCCAGTCATCTCTTGGAGATCAGGTACCATAACCTCTTGGAGTGAGGGGTGTAGAGCCAAATGTCTGACCCTACCTTGTAAGACCACCACGGTGGAAGACTCGCTGTGTTCTGTCCCTACTACATCGTCCCTCCAGAATACCGGGAGTATGCACAGGTGTTCTCCAAGGAGAGGGCGACCGTTTTACCTCCTCACCGCACCTGGGACTGCGCTATAGATCTGCTGTCTGGTGCGACACCTCCTCGCGGACGGATATACCCCTTGTCACAGCCGGAACGGGAGTCCATGAGCAAGTATATAGATGAGGCTCTTCAACAGGGGGCTATACGTCCGTCTACGTCACCCGCGGCATCAAGTTTCTTTTTTGTAAAAAAGAAGGACGGCGGCCTACGCCCTTGCATAGATTATCGCGGACTGAACGACATTACGATAAAGAATCGTTACCCGCTCCCCTGATTCCGTCAGCTCTAGAACAGGTGGGACAGGCCACTATATACAGTAAGCTAGACCTCAGAAGCGCTTACAATCTGGTGCGTATTAGAGAGGGGGATGAATGGAAAACCGCGTTCATTACACACCGTGGACACTATGAATATTGTGTAATGCCCTTTGGACTCACCAACGCTCCCGCAGTATTCCAGGCGTTTATGAATGACATCTTTAGGGACATGATAGATCGGTTCATCATCGTTTATATTGACGATATTCTAATCTATTCTCACTCTATGAGGGAACATGTGTCTCATGTACGACAGGTCCTGGAACGACTGCAGAAGTATCAACTGTTCGTGAAGCCCGAGAAGAGTGAGTTCCATGTCACCACGGTCTCCTTCCTTGGGGCCATCCTCACACCTGACGGAGTGAGGCTGGACGACTCCAAGGTACAGGCGGTACGAGAGTGGCCTCAACCTAAGACGGTGAAGGAGCTGCAGAGATTTCTGGGGTTCGCTAATTACTACAGGAGGTTCGTGCGTAATTTCAGTACTACCGCAGCCCCTCTGTCTGCCATGACCAGTCAAAAGGGACGGGGTCTGAGTTGGACTGAGGGAGCAGTGCGTGCATTCGAGACATTGAAAGAGCGTTTCACCACTGTTCCCATTTTAAGCCAGCCGGACTCAACACTGCCCTTCATTGTGGAGGTGGACGCCTCGGAGATTGGAGTGGGAGCAGTCCTGTCACAGCGCCAAGGTGAGCCTCCTAGGTCACGTCCCTGTGCTTTCTTTTCTAAGAAGCTGAATCCTGCCGAGCAAAACTATGATGTTGGAAATCGAGAACTACTAGCGGTAAAACTGGCTCTTGAGGAGTGGAGACATTGGCTGGAGGGAGCTGAACACCCGTTCCTGGTGCTCACGGATCACCGTAACCTGGAGTACCTACAGGGTGCCAAACGACTAAACTCCAGACAGGCAAGGTGGTCGTTGTTCTTTAACCGTTTTCGGTTCACTGTCTCCTATATTCCGGGTTCCAAGAATGGAAAGGCGGACGCGCTCTCCAGACAGTTTGAGCGCGCGGAGAGACGCACCGAACCAGAGACGATTCTTCCCATGAGTTGCCGTGCGGGACCTGTAAGATGGGCTCTTGATGACACCATCCAGGAGACCCTACAGGGGAACCAGCACCACCCGAAACACCGGCATCCAAGGTCTTCGTGCCGGCCTCCCTTCGACCCCAACTACTGGAGTGGTGTCATACGTCGCTGGGGTCTGGGCACCCCGGAATTACCCGGACCACGCAGCTTCTCAGTCGGAAGTACTGGTGGGTCTCCCTAGCTGACGACGTCAGAGACTATGTCTTGTCCTGCCCAGTGTGTGCCCAGTCCAAAACTCCCGTAACCTTCCGGAGGGTAAGCTATTGCCTCTGCCGACACCTCACAGACCCTGGTCACATGTAGCCATGGATTTTGTTACTGACCTACCTGAATCAGAGGGAAACACGGTAATCCTTGTGGTCATTGACCGTTTTTCAAAGATGTGCCGGTTAATTCCTATGGCCCAATTGCCCAATGCCACTCAGATGGCCGAGACTGTGTTTAACCAGGTGTTCCGGCAATTTGGTATTCCGGAGGATATTGTATCTGATCGGGGACCCCAGTTCGTGTCACGTGTGTGGAAAGCGTTTTGCGAACGCTTAGGAATCTCCGTAAGTCTGACGTCTGGGTACCATCCCCAATCTAATGGGCAGACGGAAAGACTGAACCAGGATATCGGTAAATATCTGCGACAACAATGTTCACGACAGCCGCAGGAGTGGAGCCGGTATCTCCCTTGGGTAGAGTATGCCCAGAACTCTTTGATCCACTCCGCGCTACGTCTAACACCTTTCCAGTGTGTGCTAGGGTATCAACCGCCCTTGTTCCCCTGGGATACCGAGCCAGGGATGGTACCGGCCGTCGACGAGTGGTTCCGTCGGAGTGCGCAGGTCTGGGAGACAGCCCATCAACATCTAAGGCAAGCAGCGCATCAGCAGAAGATCTACGCCGATCGACGTCGAGGACCTACTCCGACGTACCAACCCGGACAAAGAGTGTGGCTGTCGACCCGTGATCTGCGTCTCCGTCGGAGCTGCAAGAAGCTCAAACCCAGGTACATCGGTCCATTCAAGGTGATAAGACGTATTAATCCTGTTACATATCGCCTGTTGCTCCTCGACACTATAGGATTGTGCCTACGTTTCATGTCTCCCTGCTGAAACCGGTGTACTATAGCCCGATGTACCCCCGATCGCCCAACAACCTACGACGCCCCCATTGGAGGACGAACGGGACACCACCTACAGGGTTCACGAGATACTGGACTCAAGACGACGACGAGGGGGCATCGAGTACCTCGTGGACTGGGAGGGATACGGACCAGAGGAGAGGTCCTGGATTCCAGCAAGGGACATCCTTGATCCCGCACTCAAGTCGACGTTCCATACAGAACATCCGGACCACCCAGGCCCCAGACCCAGGGGAAGACCACCCGGCAGGGGGAGGCCAGCTAATAGGGGAAGTGGTTCGTCAGGAGCCGACCCTGGGGAGGGGGATACTATAAGGAACCAGGGTTTGTCTGGGTTTAGTCAGAGTCTGACACTCCCCGATCAACAGGGAGGGGGAGTCATCAGACGCGATCAACCTCACCTGAGTTCTGAGCACACCTGCCGGTAATTAGGTATGGGATATAGGTGTGCTCAGAGGCTCTCTCTGTGCGAGGTATTGTTCTAGTGACTTGCTGAGCGTTTATTAGAGAATATTCATTATAGTCTTCCAGTGTACCAGTCCTTTGCTCCGTGTTCCGACTCCGTCTTGCTTAACCCTTCTGTTGTCTCCTAGTGACTCCCGTGTCCTGATCCTGTGCCTGTTTAACCGACTACGACCACGCCCGATCCCTTTGTACCTCTGACTGCCTCTGATCTCTCCGTGTCGACCACTGCCTGCCTGACAACGATTTAGCCTTCTGTTTGCCTGTACTTTAATAAAGCTTCGCGGTTCTGCGATTGGACCCTACTCCATCGTCTGAGTATTCGTTACACTTGGAAGCCTCCCTGAGCAGTTTTCTTATCGTCTTTTCATGTATTTTGAAAGGACCCTCAGTTCCTGGTAATGTCTCTGTTGTGCAATATTTTCTTCAATTGATGATGACTGTCTTCACTGTGTTCCATGACATATCTAATGCTTTCGAAGCATATCTAAGCATATCTAATGCTTTGAATGTGATTGGTTAATTCTGAACACAGCCACATCCCCAGTTATAGGAGGGTGTGCACACTTATGCAACCAGGTTGCTAAGGTTTAGGTTAAGGTTTTCCCCCTAAAAAATGTCAGTTTGTTGTTGAATTAAATTGTTCATGTTATAGGTCACATTTAAGGCAAAAAAGATTCTAACATGATTTATCTTTGTCGTCTCATTTTTTCCCCATCACAAAAACCTGTCATTTAAAGCTCAAGAGTGTCTCTAAGGTTGCTGTTCGTCTGGTTGTCATGTGATCGACCCCTCCTATCTCTTACCAGCGGCTATGGGGATTGGTGTCTGTGGTCAAACCAACACAGACCTTTTACGTAACATAATGACTGTGTCTGTCTGGGCTGGGTGTCAGGGGTTACGAGCTGCAGCATGTGAATGGAATCCACTGATAAAAATCCAAACATTAACTTGGAAATACATTCGCATACTTTAGTCCGTGTACCTCATCAGGACACAATTCTGTGGGCTTGTTGAAACAGTTGAATGTTTGTAAAGCAAAAGGTAAAACACACAATGTTTAAACAAAGGGAACTGTAATAACACTTTCATTTGGACCAGGTTGACCCCGTGCACTCATATCAATATGCATTAGAAAACCATTATCGGTTCCAATCCCACAGCGTTTAAAACAACTGTTCCAAACCGCTTTAATAGGACTATATGTACCTGTTTGAAACGACTGGCAGCTGGCTATTTGTCTGTGATCTGACTGGCTCTCACCAGGCTCACTATCTAATGCATCACCGCCAGCAGCAACACAAGCCACAGCAGTGACAAACAGATCCAGCACACAGCAGGGTGTCAGATCCTGACCAGCCTTCAGAATAACAACAAGCTAGCTATTCTCAGACTTCACAGCAGCACATGGAGAAACAGCAGCCTGTTTGATTTAGCTGTAATACAGAGGCAGCCCACAGAACAGGACACAAAGCCGGTCTTTCCTCCCTGATATATAATGCACGCTGTCTGGTCGATAAGTACCTGCTGTCTGGTCGATAAGTACCTGCTGTCTGGTCGATAAGTACACGCTGTCTGGTCGATAAGTACCTGCTGTCTGGTCGATAAGTACACGCTGTCTGGTCGATAAGTACACGCTGTCTGGTCGATAAGTACCTGCTGTCTGGTCGATAAGTACACGCTGTCTGGTCGATAAGTACCTGTTGTCTGGTCGATAAGTACACGCTGTCGTGTCGATAAGTACCCGCCGTCTGGTCGATAAGTACACGCTGTCTGGTCGATAAGTACCCGCTGTCTGGTCAATAAGTGCCCGCTGTTTGGTCAATAAGTACCCGCTGTCTGGCTGATAAGTACCCGCTGTCTGGTCAATTATTGCCCGCTCTCTGGCCAATAAGTACCCGCTGTCTGGCCGATGAATACCCGCTGTCTGGCCGTTAAGTACCCGCTGTCTGGACGATTATTGCCTGCTGTCTGGCCAATAAGTACCCGCTGTCTGGTCGATTATTGCCCGCTCTCTGGCCAATAAGTACCCGCTGTCTGGCCGATAAATACCCGCTGTCTGGCTGATAAGTACCCGCTGTCTGGTTGATTATTGCCTGCTGTCTGGCCAAGAAGTACCCGCTGTCTGGTCGATTATTGCCCGCTGTCTGGTCGATTATTGCTTGCTGTCTGGTTGATATGTAACCGTGGTCACATGAAGTCCTACTACCTGTGTTTCAATCAGGTACATTCTTATAGCCTGGGTTTCCATCCAGCACAGCACTCACCTATCTTTATACATTTTCCTGTAACAAAAGGCATTACAAGTACCTGAAACAATATCTGTAAAACGGTCTGGATAGACTGTAAGCATATGTAAGCATATGTACTGTGTAACAAACAATCTGTGAAAAAAGTGAGAAAGGAGGTGCCTCGTCTTCAGAAAGTAATTGAGTCGTTGCTGGGCGTTTTTCTGCTGTGGTATGTCTCACTGAATACTGTGGTTCCAGCAGTCTCTAACACTAACAAGTTTAGGATGTGGGATGTGTGGACCTTTTTGATCTTTAGAACAAATAACGCACAAATGTGTCCAGCCTACTGAGCAAACACACACACACAAAACATTTATATTGGCAAAGTGTAAGCTGGGTGGTTTAAGCCCTTCATTCTGACCTTATACCTTAAAGATGGAATCCGAGAAATTGTGAAAAGGCAAATACGTTTTGAAAAGCTTCCATTTTGGACTCGGCTGTGAAATCCACTTCTTTCCAAGTTTTGGAAAATTCTAATTGATAAAACGAGAGGTTTTGATGACATTGGGTATATATCAGCACATTCTGCAAATTGTATACTTTTTTTCTACGACATGTTTCAGCTCAACAGCGCCACTTTTCCACCTGGTGGATGATCATTCCGGTATGCATCTTTAAATTTAACATGCACTATTTTTCTAATGTGATATTGAAATTGGTAACCGGTTCATTCGCCCTCACTTCACTCTCACTACAGACTTGCAGGAGCAGAACCCAAAGCAGGTAACATCAGAACACAAACGACAGGGAACCCGTAAGGAGACACAGACCGTCCGACGCTCCAGAGACTAAATCAACACGTAACCATACCTGTTGCGTAGAGGAAGTCCCACGGTCAGGAGGCTGCTCAGGTGGCCATCTTGTTCCAGGACGCCTCTTCACTGTGTTCACGGTGTCTGCATCTGTGTGACAGGGAATTGAATGTAAACCATGTGACTGGGCAGGGCCACACCCCGTTCTGCCTGTTGACATTGACAGCTGACGGTGACTGCATTGGTGTGACGTGGTGACGGATGCTGCGCCACCCAGGACTACTTAAAGGATGGACACAAACACACACACACCTAAACCGGTCTGTCAACACTAACTGTCTATCTGAAAATATGCCTGTCTGCCTGTCTCTGTCTGTCTGTCTATCTGACTGTCTGTCTGTCTGCCTGCCTCTGTCTGACTACCTGTCAGTCTATCTGTCTGTCTGTCTGACTGTCTATCTCTGTCTATCTGACTGTCTGTCTGTCTGTCTGTCTGTCTGACTGTCTGTATGTATGTATGTCTGTCTGTTGGTCTGACTGTCTATCTCTGTCTATCTGACTGTCTGTCTGCCTGTCTCTATCTGTCTGACTGTCTATCTCTGTCTATCTGACTGTCTATCTGTCTGTCTGTCTGCCTGTCTGTCTGTCTGTCTATCTAACTGTCTGTCTGCCTGTCTCTCTGTCTGACTGTCTGTCTCTCTGCCTGATCATCTGGTATGGGTTGAATAAAAGGATGGATGTAAGACTGTCTGGTCGTGCCAGGTGAAGCTGTTACCATGGCGATGAGAAGTTGGCAAGTCAGTTTGGATACCATTAAAAACACCACGCCTAAAAATACTTGTTACATTAGTATGCTGTTGATACAGACGAACAAATCACAAACATGCACTGAAACACTGCATCACAGTGTGTCAATGTAGTAGGCCGACTAGAATAAAACGTGAACACAGTGTGTCAATGTAGTAGGCCGACTAGAATAAAACGTGAACACAGTGTGTCAATGTAGTAGGCCGACTAGAATAAAACGTGAACACAGTGTGTCAATGTAGTAGGCCGACTAGAATAAACGTGAACACAGTGTGTCAATGTAGTAGGCGGACTAGAATAAAACGTGAACACAGTGTGTCAATGTAGTAGGCCGACAAGAATAAAACGTGAACACAGTGTGTCAATGTAGTAGGCCGACTAGAATAAACGTGAACACATGATATAATAACAGTGTTAAAAGAGACGACAAAAACTGCCATAAGAAGCTTGTCTATGTCTAATCAATCAAAATAACCATGACAACTAGCAGACATATTAGAAGGCTAGTTAGTCAGGTTGTTTTATTTAATAAACCAAATGTTATAGCGTCAGAATTCACAGCATCAGTCTAGAAAAAAAATGTTTTGCAATTGTGGAAGAAAATACAATGCCGATATTATAACACAGTAGTGTACAAAATCGCAGCTGATATTTAATATCTCTATGGCTCCAGACTATGGATAATTATTTTCTCTACATCGATCCAAATGTTAGGGAAGTAATGTCCATCCTAGAACTCACTTCTAGCCTATTAGAAGGAAGCACTCAACACAGAGATGGTGTGACTGCTGATAACGTTAATCCTGATTGGTCGGGAGGCAGTGAAGAACACCAAATACGTCAAAAACAAACTTAAGTCCCGTCAGAGGCCAAGTCTCCGTGTTAAGATTATTGTGTCATTAACTAAATCCCACTTATTATTTGTTAATTGCTTTTTCGTGAGCTGAACAGATGAAGGCCACATCCCAACTGGAGCACTGTTCCCTCGGGAGTACACTACTTTTGACCAGAACTCCACGAGCTGTGGTCAAAACAATTGGCATATAAAAGGAGTCTGGTGCCAATTGGTAGTCTAATGATAAGTGGCAAGAGCCGTGTGATCAGACCCTTTATTGCACCCCCCCACCCCCCTTCCCCCAGTCTGCTTCAGTGTCAACAGCTGCTGCAACTGTAGGTTTTAGGGAGAATGGGAGGGAGAGAGAGAGGGAGAGAGAGAGGGAGAGAGAGAGGGAAGGAAGGAAGGAGGGAGAGGTGGAGGGCGGAGTAAGTGAGTGAGTGAGTGAGTGAAAGAGAGAGAGAGGGAAAGAGAGAGAGAGAGAGAGAGGGAAAACGGGAAAGGCAGAAGGAAGGGAGAGGTGGAGGGTAAGTGAGTGAAAGAGAGAGAGAGAGAGAGAAAGAGAGAGAGAGAGGGGGAGAGAAAGACGGAAGGAAGGGAGAGGTGGAGGGTAAGTGAGTGGGTGAGTGAAAGAGAGAGAGAAAGAGAGAGAGAGGGGGGGAAAGGGAGAAAGGCGGGAGAAAGGGAGAGGTGGAGGGGTGAGTGAGTGAGTGAGAGAGTGAAAGAGAGAGAGAGAGAGAGAGAGAGAGAAGGACAGAAGGAAGGGTGAGGTGGGTGAGAGAGAGATCGAACAGCTGTTCAACATACAGACAACACTCCCCGATCAAATAAGGAAGTCACATTTCAGGTTTGTAAACGCTGGTGGATCGGAATCTTATCACAACGAAGACCGACTAGAGTACATGTTTATTTTTGTATGTAAATATGTGAAATTCAAGTATTGTATTTGTGTTTCTTATTTTATGTATTGAAGCCAAATGCAGGTATTTTTTTTTACATTTTGAGAGTTACTCTCCTACCTGAAAACTATGGTATATTTAAATAAGACCCACACTCAAAAAGACAACTGAATCATCATTGACGACTAGTCAAGAAAACAAAGCATGAACCAAGGCTAAAAAATGTCTTTGATTAAAATCCTACTCCTGCATTTCACATGACTCATCAATATATTATTCACCTGACAACAGCTACATATTGTAGGTCACATCTGACCCATGTTTCGACCCCGGCAGGTTACATAAATAAAAAGGTCACTAGGCCAACAGCAATTGGGCAGGGCGCAACTACAGAACAATAAATGTAATTCCCGTCCAATAGAAACACAGTATTATTACGGCATGTATATTCCTATGGCGCGTCGACGCCTCTCTAAACATGAATATTCGAAACGTGATTGATAGATAACGGTAAAAGATTCATGTACGTATTCCTGGAGCAGGGAGTTACTCAAATTGGATGCTTCTTCTATCTGTGGATTGTTAATGCGTGAATCCTCTGTTAACATGTCAAATTGATATTCTTTGAAGCAGATGTTGAAGGGGAATCGCGATAAAGCTGGTAGCCAATGACAGGTGGTTATAATGAGATGGAAATGGAACAAACATTTTCACTCTGCTGTATGTTTGATGCATCCATTTCATGTCAAATAAATGCTGCTCAAAGCGTGTCGGAACAAGGTTGGTTTTCAATTTTTTGTTTATACACAAATACATGATAACTTATTTACGTGCTTATTTTTTCATTTCTCCTTGTGTGTGAATACGAACAGAAGTTATTTGACAATCCAGAATTTTTAAACACATTCTTAAGAACCATCTGGACGATTTTGAAGATTCTGCCTGCACCCCTTTTGATGAAGGTTCACAAACAGGAGACAGGAATTGAGAGACACCCTGAGCTGCGGGGATCTCTCAATTCCTGTGACTAGGAGAAAGTGCACAACGCCTTGGCTACGTTAATATTTGATAAAGTAGAGTAGAGTAATTAAGCAATATGACACAAGGGGAAATGCTGTACGGCTGATATACCACGTCTAAGAGCATGGCACAGATAAAACCCTCAGATGTGTTATATCAGCCAGAGACAGCAAATCTCGCAGGTGCCTTATTACTGCTGTGGATGGATTTACCAAAGTAAAAGGAATAGTGAAAAGTCCTACCTACTGTGAGTGGTCAGATATGTCAGCCAATCAGCAGTTAGGGATCGAACCAGAAAGCATATCAACAATATTAGAAAAAGGGACAGCTGTGAAATAGAGAGGGAGCGTTAAGAAGGACAGGAGAGTAACAGGGATTGAAGGAGAGCGGGATGGAGAGAATGATGGAGAGAGAGGGGGAGTGGAGAGGGAGAGTGATGGTGAGAGATAGTGATAGATGATAGAGAATAAATTAGGAATGGAGAGAAAAGGATACAAAGATAGATGATTGAGTGAGAAAGAAAGAGGGATAGAGAAAGATAAAGAGATGGATGGAGAGAGAGATGGAGAGGGAGATGATCAAAAGAATGAAGGATGGAGAGAGAGAGAGATAAAATAGTGAGAAAGAGGGATAGAGACAAAGAAATAGATGGATGGAAAGAGAGAGATGGAGAGAGGGATGAAAAGAAAGGCTATTGTTTAGGATTATCTAAACAGGAGAGCCTGTCTGGTTCTGTATTACAATCATGACTCCCCTCCCTCCCCTCCCCCTCCCTCCCAATCACCCACTCACCAACATCCCTCACTCACTCTCTCCCTCCCTCCCTCCCTCACTCCCCTCCCTTCCCCCTCCCTCCCTCCCTCCCTCCCTCCCTCCCTCACAATCACACACTCACCAACATCCTTTCCTCCCTCACTCCCCCCTCCCTCACCCCCCCCTCGTGGTATCTATCTTCCTCGTCCTTAATCTCCTCCTCCATTTCTTTATCCCTGTGTCAATCTTCTTTTCTCTCTCTTATCTTAAAAGTGCCTATTTTCCCCTGCCTGCCATTCTAAATGACCCCTGACCTCTGTGGTAAAACAGAAAGGGCAGCGTGGTCATTTTTGCTAGCTGCTCAACTGAAGACAGATAAGAGTGATGCAGGGACAGTGTGTCTGTGTGTGTCTGTGTGTGTGTGTCTGTGTGTGTGTGTGTGTGTGTGTCTGTGTGTGTGTGTGTGTGTGTGTGTGTGTGTCTGTGTGTGTGTGTCTGTGTGTGTGTGTGTGTGTGTGTGTCTGTGTGTGTCTGTGTGTGTGTGTGTGTGTGTGTGTGTGAGTGTGTATTGCTTCTCCCGGTCTAAGCCATAAAGGGCCACTAGGCCAGACAAACAAAGCGGCAACTCAGGTCTGGAATGATCCCTCGCTCTTCCTCTGTCAGTCCTGGTTACATCTGTCTGTCTGTGCTGCTCTCTGTGGTAAACATGATTTGAGATTAGAACAAAATGGAGCCGACATAAAGCTCCTGTACGCACCTGAGAATCTGTCGCCTTGGCCCTTGACAGGAACCTTTACGAAGGAAGGAGTGATGGGGGGCTTTAATTTCACCTGCACAAATGAAGACAAATAACATTTCGGCAATACTGTACATCAGTCTAATTCAGCAGGAGCTATAGAGACGTCTGATTGGGTTAGTACCTGCACCAGTTTAAACAGTAAAGGAAAGCCAGAAGGAAAATGGTGTATGCCTAAAAGAGATATGTATGTCAGTTTTGGACAGAAAACCCCACCAGCGACTTAGTCCTTAACATGGTGTCATTCTTATGCCTCTCAATGCATAAATCGTGCTCTTTGCTGTAGCTGACTGTGCCAACATAACACCACTCATACACCTGTTGAGAATGCATTGGATACCTGCTGAGTTAGCTGTTTGTAGAGCCCGCCAAAGCACCTCACTCGCCCTGGGCATTTGAGACTGGACTACTATCGGTTTTCTTCCTATATCTTTTTTCTCTAATGTCTCCCTCTCTCTCGCTCTCTCTCTCTCTCTCTCTCCCTCCCTCTCTCTCTCTCTCTCTCTCTCTCTCTCCCTCCCTCTCTCCCTCTCTCTCTCTCTCTTTCTCACTCTCTCTTTCTACATGTCTCTGTTTGTGTGTCTCCATTACTTCTGTATCTCTTCCCTTTGATGTATCTCTCTCGTCTACTGTCTCTGTGTATGTCACTCTCTCGTACCCTCTCTCTCTCTCCACTGTCCCCTGTCCATCCATCCGTTTCTCACTCTCTTTATCTCTCTCTCTTACTCGCTCTCACTCTTTGTCTAACTGTGTCTTGGATTTCCTGGCATATGCTACACCCTCACCTCACATCCAGTCCATCAGCAGTCCCTGTGGCCAGGAGGCTCTGTGCTCTGTTTGGCACTCCAGAGTGTTAAGAAACCAATCAGAGTGGCTCAGAGGATCTCAATGCCAAATTAAGAAATAAATCAGGCAACCCGTTTGGCCGCGAAACGAACAAGGAGCCTGCCGCTATTCCAGGTCACAACACAACTTCCTGCAGGGTTTTTCTTCTTGGACAATTTGCTACTTGTTATTTGTTTACAACACAGCGCACAGTATCTAATATGGAATCTAGTGACCCGGAGGCATGATAACATTACAATAACATACATTCACACTAGGCCTACGTTGTTTACACAAAGCTAAGACAGAAGGTGTTGTTGTGTGACTCATACACTTTCGTTTCTGTACAGATTATGTCTTTAGCCGTTGGTATTGGCTTGCTGGCTTATTAGCGATATGTTACAGGTTTATCAGCACGCTAATTAGCCAGTGGCTATGTGGTTTCCAGATTGCTTTCTCACTGGCTTTGTTCAATTATGGTCTCATATTCCTCAACTGGCAGGAGCGTGTGTTGCAACGCTAGGGTTGTCAATGATCTGGGTTCTTGTTGCTGTTTATCCGTCACTCTAGACTCGTATTCACTCTGTGCTTGTCTGTGGAAGTATTACTTCTGCTAAGGCATTTAACAAACAGACATTCCTGCGACCCTACCTGTGACCTGTGACCCTACCTGTGACCCTACCTGCGACCCTACCTGTGACCCTAACTGCGACCCTACCTGCGACCCTGCCTGCGACCCTACCTGTTTCTTAAACGTGTCTCTCAGATTGACTCAGTAGCATAGCCCACTTTGCACATTCACATACTCAACAACGAGGAAAAATAATAAAGAAAAACCTGCAGCTACGAGAATTACAATGAATAGGGGGGAAACAAACGACAGCATACAGCCTGTGGCATGTGTTTCGCAGAGTAATTTACAACCTGGTCATGATTTGATACGCAGTACGCTACCAGCACACAGCGGAGCCCAACCTCTGGGCAGCCACACTGGTTATCAGAGTCTGACAGTGGGCTTGACAGTTATGCATGGCCCGCTACACTGAAAGGGCACTCTCCTTCTCAAATCCAGCCCTGCTACTTCTTATTAAACGCACCCAGGCTACCGCTTTGAATATTCACGCTGTGCAAAATGCGCAAACAATGACTACATGCGAGTATGTCGAAATTATTGCACTTGCATTTGACAGCCGACATGATCAGGCAAGAGCTTTTAGTAGCATAACACGGCTCGGGGAAATAGTATATTATTTGGAGTTGTTTTTATAAACCTAAATGCTGTAGATCATGATATATAAGTGTTTTGCACATTCAGAATTAGCCTTGAGTGGCAATTTAGCACAAGGAGGCAGAATGGGGTAAATTGAATCCATTTATGGATATGGTTAGAACATTAGAACATTGCCACTTCAACACAATACCTCTAAAACCACCATTGGCAAAACAAACACTCTCCCAACTCAATCTCTTTACCCTAAAGTAGCAGACGACAACTGAGGAGAAGGGTTGAGAAACTGGGGTACAATCCATCTTGTGCGAACTGGGATATCTCACCTGGTTGGCAGAGTTCTCCAGAAGGCAGGTTTGGGTCTCTCTAGGGACCAGAGCGTTTCTCAGAAGGGGTCCTACGCGGACGGGTAGCCAGCCCACTCTCACCGGAGTCAGGCAGCAGAGTTCAGCCTGCTCCTTCCCTGGAGTCTGCTTGATGCTAGCTCTCTCCCAGCTCCCCCTAAAGTCTGTGGCAGAGGTCGACCCGGCACAAAGGGACTCCCGGCTACCCGGGGAACTGGAACACAGGCTGGGGATGTCACAGGATGAAAGTCCCCCTTCCAGGCCGCAGAGAGAGGACGAGGACGAAAGGTCATGCCGGATCAGTCCGGGGTCAACCGGCTCTCTGTGGAGGGTCGGCATAGAGGACGTCCTGTTGCGTAAAGGTGCTTGTATATATGCTGTCTGCGCCCGGGGAAAGTCTCCAAAATATCCCCCTTCCTCCGCTCTCTCATGCTCCTGTAACCATATGTCTAGGTTCTGGTTGCCTCTCTTGGTGGTGCCCGGCGGGGGCTGGGTTTGCCCGGTCTGACGACGCTCCACCTTAGGGTCGACACAGAGGCTTCCTCCAAAATAAGCAGCGCCTTTCATCCTGTTCACACCATGCACCCAGTCGTTCAGCTGACGGCCTCCCTCGACGGTGCTCGCCGGCCTGACGTGGGCATGCGGAGGTAGAGGCCACGGCTTGGCCGTCTGATCACATGGTCTGCTGCCGGGGAGGCTAATTTGGCTTCCTCTTCTGTAACTGTTCTGGCTCTGCATCTTCTCCAGCTCCTCCAACCAGCCATCCGGACTCTGGCACGGGCCTCTTGCCTCAATGGCACTCTGTGGCCTGGGAGCGATACGTCCTGTGACAGTGGTACGTCGGGATACAACCTCCACCTTGGACATGAGACGGTCCCAGTATGACCGGTCCACTGATCTCCTCCGGTCCTGGTCCCTGGGGGGCCCAAGCTGAGCAGCTGGCCCACGTAGAGTCATCTCTCTGGGGCTCAGGTAACCAACATCAGGTAACCCTCTCCAGTTTCAGGCTCCGGTCTGATTATTGTCCTTCACATCAGCTATTAATGAGAAGGAACCCTCAGACTGGTTGGGTTACCAGACACACCAGAAATGTCCTGCCAGGAGTCAGAGGCAGGAGAAGAGGCACACTTGTTAACCACACTGGCTACGTTTTCAGGATTTAGAAAGAACCACATCAAGCAGCCAATTATACTCCAGGAAGTGTCTACATGTCTTCACTTAATAATTGTCACTGAACAGACAGGAACTCCACTCACCTGGTTGTCTTTGGTCTTATGAACAAATAAACAGCAGACACTAGGCCTTCCATAGAATGCGTTTACAACCCTTCATTAGATTTGGCTCATTTAAGAGCTGTAAGATATCGGAAAGCAAAATAAACATATCTTTCATAATCTATTCTAGCGTCAGAGAACTTTCTCAAGTGAAATAAAAGATCAATGCAGTCGTCTTCGGTAGAATAACCCGAAAGACACAGCCAAGCAAACGTTCCACGAGTATTTACCTGAAAGTCTTGGGGAAGTTATTCAGTAAAAACATAGTATTCAATGATGTCATCTATTGCGTTCCAACGTTCATTTGCTGTTATTATTGGCCGATCTATACATTTCTCTTGCTAGGTCCTTGAGTATCAGAGAGTACAATGGGTTCTAAAACCAGTGCTCTGTTGCTGCTGTCTCCGTGTCTCAGGCGCTCGAGCATGGAGATGACTCATTAGGGATGTCTCTTCACCCAAACAAAAGAACTACAGAGCACAGGCTGGAAAAGAGGGATTGAGAGGAGGGGGAAGGAGGAGAATGAGAGAGATGAGGGGAAAGAGAGAGTAAGGAAGAGGAGGGATGAGGGGAAAGATAGAGAGCCAGAGAATGGAAAGCGAAAAAAGGGTGGGAGAGGGGGAAGAGAAAGGGAGAGAGATGTAAGAAAAAGACAGGGGGATTGATGCAAATCAACAAGACATCTCTGAAGAAGGCATAATAATGCCAAATATAAGCGTTTCCCTTTAAAGAGTGTGAGACTTAGTATCAGTTTAGTACCAGCATCGGACTTAGTATCAACTTTCTCCCTCTCTCTCTCTCTCTCTCTCTATATATATATATATATATATATATATATATACACTGGTCAACCACAACATTATGACCACTCAGAGGTTAAGCAAATAAAGTTGATCATCTTCTAACAAGGGCACGTGTCAAGATCTGGGCAGATTTGATGTAAGCAAACAATCAGTTCTCGTAGTCAACATGTTGGATGCAGGAGAACAGGGCAGGAATAAAGACCTGAACGATGGGACGAAGGGCCTAATTGTTGTGGTCGGGCGACTGGGTCAGAGCATCTCTGAAACAGCACAGCTTATGGGGTGCTCCCGGTCAGCAGTCGTGAGTACCTACTAATAGTGGCTTGAGGGGGGACAAACCAGAAACTGATGACCAAGTGTTGGGCGCCCAAGGCTCCAGACTACACAATAACTATTTAGGGAAGAAGCAGTCAGCTGGTATTCTGTTTATAATGAAATGGCTAGCACAGTCACGGGGTCTCAGCCCTGTTGAGCTGTTCTGGGAGCAGTTTGACTGTCTGGTACGTATGAAGTGCCAATCAAGCCAATACAACTTGTGGGAGATGCTTCAGGAAGCATGGGATGAAATCATTTGAAGGACACAATTATTATTTTAATTTAAAATCATTATTTCCAACCTAATCTATGACTAAATGTCCTATTCATTTAGCTATATTTTCTATACAAACTAATCAGATGTGGATTTTCATGTAAACAAGGACATTTCTGAGTGACCCCCAGCATTTGTGGTAGTGTATACATGTATAATAAGGTTCCCTGTTAACCCGGCCATTTCTTCTCCTTTCTGGTCATGTGGTGTGAAGGCAGCTGAACCGTTGCTTTCCCCAGGCAACTACGCCTGTGAGCCATGGGACATGTGATTCTTGCCAAACTCTGGTGACGTCTCAAACAAAACCCTATGTAGTGCATTCTGTTTGACTCGGTCAGTGGTAGTTAAATATGGTACAATGTGGTATATGAACGGAAAATAGGTCAATTTGGGACACTGACTGTGGATCAATGGGACGCTTGAATAAGTGACTCGGAATCGCATGATGTGCCAATAGTTGAATCTGAACAACAGCACTGATATCCCAGAGGCTACGCTAAAATGCAACCATGTGCCAATAGTTCTATCTGAACAACGGCACTGATATTCCAGAGGCTATGCTACAATGCAACTACAATAATTATATCTGAACAACAGCACCGATATCCCAGAGGCTAGCTACAACCATGTGACAATAGTTCAATCTGAACAACAGCACTGATATCCCAGAGGCTACGCTACAATGCAACTACAATAGTTCAATCTGAACCACAGCACTGATATCCCAGAGGCTACGCTACAATGCAACTACAATAGTTCAATCTGAACCACAGCACTGATATCCCAGAGGCTACGCTACAATGCAACTACAATAGTTCAATCTGAACCACAACACTGATATCCCAGAGGCTACGCTAAAATGCAACCATGTGCCAATAGTTCTATCTGAACAACGGCACTGATATTCCAGAGGCTATGCTACAATGCAACTACAATAATTATATCTGAACAACAGCACCGATATCCCAGAGGCTACGCTACAATGCAACTACAATAGTTCAATCTGAACCACAACACTGATATCCCAGAGGCTACGCAACAATGCATCAGATATTTGTTGGGAGGACAGGCAGAGATACAAACGCAATCCTTATTATTAGTATTTTTATAACATTCACACGATAAAATCGTATGACACAACTGGTGTTGGATAGTTTTCCCTACAACACTCCTCTGGCTTGTTGGTTGTGCATCTTATAGCCTATAAACAAATTGTGTTTTTGTTAAAGAGCAACATTTAACAATTTTAATTTACTTTTAGCGTGAAAAACAAGCAACTTTTACATTGACAGAGTGGTGACCAGACGTACAGTTGTTTGTGTAGAGGGAGAAGAGGGGACGAAACGCAACCTTGCGGGGAGCCAGTGCTGATGGCCACCTTTAGAACCTTTGAGAAGTTGTATGTACCCTCTCTGAGTAGGTCCCTGTCGCCCCCTCTGAAAGCCTCCTCCTTGATTGACCGCAGACGTCTAAGTTGTTGAAGCGAACCCTGGATGGAGTAGGG
Organism: Dallia pectoralis; assembly: GCA_029465975.1. NCBI lineage: Eukaryota > Metazoa > Chordata > Actinopteri > Esociformes > Umbridae > Dallia > Dallia pectoralis. Next base: position 5,416,917 of record CM055730.1, on the reverse strand, counting down.
ATGCTACTCTCCTCACAGAAGCTGATGTGTGACTAAAAAAGCACAACAAAGACTGTACTGCCTGCAGCAGCTCAAAAGATATAAACTATCAACGTCCATGATGATAAACGCCTACATGGTCATCATCGAGTCCATTCTGACCTCCTCCTCCGCCACCTGGTACGCTGCCGCCACTGTCAAGGACAAAGACAGACTGCAATGCATCATCCACTCTGCAGAGCGGACAATAGGATGTAAGCTGCCGTCTCTTAAGGACCTGTTCAAAGCCAGGTCACTGAGGCGGGCAGCAAAGATTGAGACTGACCCCTCCCATCTGGGTAACAGACTATTCAGAACTCACCCCTCTGGCCTATGGTCTATCAAGACCAAAACATCCAGTCACTAGAACTGCTTCTTCCCCACAGTGGTGAGTCTAAGGAACATGCCTCCTGCACTGGAATGTGTGTCCTAAAAGCTGCAGCTATGGGTCAGAACCAATTCCTTGTATGTGTAAACAAACTTGCCAATAAACCTAATTCTGATGCAAAGAAGAGAGAGAGAGAGAGAGAGAGAGAGAGACAGACATAGAGACAGAGACAAACAAATAGTAGAAAAAGACAGAGAGGATAGCAGGTCGGAGAAACAGAGAGAGGAGAGAAAAACGGAGACAGAAACAGAGATAGCGAGAGACAGGGATGCGAGAGACAGGCGAAGGACAGAAAGAGAGAGAATGAGATAACGCCCTCTGCTGGAGGGACTCCGAATTTTCCACCTTAATCAACAGCATCCAAAGACATATTCAGTCAAAATGACTGTGTTATTAAGTGAAATCGGGAACATTTTCTGTATAACGTCATTATGGCACGCGGTTTTGTCAGTTGCAGTACCATGGGTTTTATTAAATGAATATGAGATATATCATTGGTGTGCGTCTGTTCTATACAATACTGCTCAGACCTTTTTATTTCTTTTAGGGTCATCGCTCCAGCATCCCATCCCGCTGATGAACACTCCATCAAAATCCAAGTTCAAAAGCATCAGGGTTAACCTCACGGTAAATGTACTCATCATTAGGAGGGTAGGTTGGATAAAGAGAGTGGGAGGAAAACTGGGGCGAGGGAGAGAAAAAGAAGTGAGGGAGAGACCTAGATGTTTTTGTAAAATGTGAAAATTTGATTTATTCAAAAAAGATGAGAATCCCAAACTTCTTAATTTATGCCAGTCTTTATATTGTAAAATCTTCACACAACCAGACGGAGACAGAGACACTAGTAAGGATAACAATTCTTTATTCAATAACAAACTAGGCAGCTGTGGGCCACTCTGCCTACGCCTAGTACAACTAACCTATACACACAACTAGCAATCACTACTAAAACTACCTACACAAAACCGGGACTGACATTTCTTCACAACTCGTTAGCACGACAAAAAGAAAAAGAGAGTCACCTGTTCACCCCCCACTTATAAGACTTCAGGCCCTGACACGCCCCCCCCCTCCCTCTGTCCAATGAGTCAGTTCCCATCTGTCTTACCAACACGTGCATCCATAAGCCCGACTAGATGCTTCCAGAACTCCAGGGTCGCTGCAATGTTTTATCACTGTTTTATTTCTCCTATTTTTTTCCCATACTTAAATAATTGATTTTTTATATTTTAATTTCAAGCATTCGTCTAGATTATCTGGTATCTACAAATATGACGACTGTCATGTATCACAAAGTTTATAAATAGGTGTTTTAATATAGGGGATCTTTCTGAGGTGGCAGGTGGCTGTATTGTAAGAAAAGGGAAAAGTAATCCTGAATAAGAATTCCAACACCCATCACGATATTTCCATTTGTACGTCTACATAAAGGCTAGAATAAATGTCAGGTACGGGGGACGACTACAAACACAAGGAATATATGCATTATGATAAAAGTAACAATTAGATAAAAGCAAAAAAACTAAACTATTCCTCTTCTAATTTCGCTAGTAAGTCGGTAAAAATACCAATAAATGGGATAGTAATATCAGAATTGGAATACCTGTGTGTAAACACAGGCTACAGAAAACTTTTTTCTGTTGATTTTCTACCCCCTTGTGGAGCATCCTGTCCCGGCTGGCTCACTGTTTGTCAGGGGTGGAAAATGGCCGCTCGATCTGGTTCTGGTCACCGATACTGAACACTCAAAAGTACAGGAAAAAGTCAACAGTCACATCTGGAGCTATTTCTATTACTGCCTCAAGACGGAGGAGTTTGTCACTGACAATGTCTCGCTGGGTCCCGACCAAAAGGGAGAAGTATGGAGTGGGTAAGTCTGACACTTGTACGCGTCCTGTCTCTCTCGGTGATTAGCTTGTGGCTACTTTGCATTCGATTACAACAAGTTTGGGAATAATGGTGATTGACGCAACAATGCTCTGGGATACATCTGTATCCCAATAACATCCCCGAACTTGTGATTGGCCTGACCGTATGAATGCAAAACTCTGGCACAATCAATTTGTTCTTATCAGCTGCAAGTTTTGCGACCTGGTTTACATGAAGGCAAATCCGAGGGATCCCTGCCTTTGTGATCAGACTGCTGTGTGCGCTGGGAATTGTCATAGGCGCGCCTAGTTCGCAACGCTGTTTCCTGTGTAGCCAGGGCCTGCAAACTGTGGGATTATCACTTGGTTCTTATTGCAACTTTTTAGTTGTAATCGTTTATGTAACGCATCTATTCAACTGAGCAAAACTTTATAAGGCACAGGAGTGATTTGTTCTGGGCTATCTAATTGTGTTCATCGATGAACACTACAAGAGATTAATATTCACCCGTCTCTCTCATGTAATTTTCGAATATATACCTAAATTAGATTGGTACTACTGTCCCCACGGTATACTTTCATATACTGTGGCTATTATTTTCATTTAAATCTACCTGGTTCTCGTAATGTGGACGCAACACAAATACAAGTTACAACTACCGCAGTGATCTAATGCTCCTGCAACTTTTAAGCGTTTTAACGTCCCTTTTGTGGCCCACTATGGGATGTTTTGTGTTCGCTGTGGGGCTGACTACGGTGATTGTATGTAGTGTACGGATTTACTGTCATTCTGCCTTTTCATTGTACCCATTTTGCAACGAGTTGGTCTTACTACATTTACACCGCAGCATTGTTGAGGTTGGCAGGCCATGCGTAGCTACAGCAGATTGGCTGCTATACATTGGCTTTACTGCTTGGTTAAAGGTTGGTGAATACAGACCATACACCTAAGTTGCTGTTCTCGAACCTTTTATTAGAGTGAAACAAATACTTTAAGTTTATTGCCCTTAAAACACATAATTTTACTACCCTGAACGTAACGTCAATAAAATAACATGCTTACCTAAATTTAACCTTAACTTAGTTGAGTCACACATTTGCTATGGAAACATTTGCCCAACACAAACTTTGTCCCAATATGTCACGTTTCACAATTCAGAGCTATTTTTTATTCTGTTTGAGGCCTCTGTATTTTACAGTAGTGTATGTCTGTGTTTGTATGAAAGAGACACCGTTATTTTATATAATTTAGGGTGGACTATACTTTGCTTTCCTGGTAAAATCACTCACTGTGTAAGGCAGAGTAAGGAAGGTATCATGAGATGTACCTTGGGATGGCTTGACCCGTTGGAACGTTGTGAAGGAGCGTGATCACGTGCTGGAAGCGGAATACTGTTGGTTCTAGTCTGTAAGTTAAGAGCTACTAACAAAACAGCGTCATGACGTCTGTACATTTATCTTGGAAATAAAAACCTCTGGTCATGTGCGGTAGATGGTTTTAGCCTTGTGGTTGGAATCTAGGGATTGGGAACTGAAGGTTGCAGGTTTAAATCTCAGAGCTGACTAGATAACAAATCTGTTTTTGTGCCCTTCAAACCACCATGTTTAAATCTTATTAATAAATTATGACTGACTGGCTGGCTGGCTGATGCACACACACAGGCTGCAGACAGACATGCAGGCAGGCAGACAGGCTAAGTTGTATGGGATGTCCTTTAAATTAAGTGTACTGTTGATATTTTAATTTCATTCACAGGTATCATATAATTCTCAAGTAGATTGAGGAAGTGTATAGTTGGTCAAACAATGAATGTTCACTATCACTGCCGTAAAAAAACAGCTTCCCATATTGGACATTTGTGAAAGCCCTTTGCAGTGAAACACAGCTTCCCATATTGAGTGTTTGTGAAAGCTCTGTTTCTGCTGTGCTAAAAAGCCTATTTCACTTTTTCAGGCAGGTTTTGAACATTGATACTTGCAGTGAATGCAAATCGCTAATGCAGGTGGGAGTGGACAATATAAAGCTTAAAGGACCCTATACCTGTACCCAGTCCCTGCAAGAAATACACGTCTGATTTCAGTAGATAGGTTGCTTCCTGCCTCTAGATTCCTCCAGGACAGAACTTGTTTGTTCCTTTTGGAATGTCCTGAATTCCTAAGTGCAATATTTACAAGGCACTTTTTTACTCTCATTTTATGTAAACCAGAGACTTTAGTGTGGCTGGAATAGTTTGCATTGCTCAGATCAAGACCAATGTCAACTCTTTGTTATAAATTTGGCCATGTATGTCTTTCAGAGCTTCTTTTAAAACCAGGGAAGGGCTAAATGTCAGCTCCTGATCTGTAGTTGTTCAGAAAACACTTTTCATGTCCAAAGAAACCGAAGTTCATGGACATTTTTTTCTGATCTTGAGTTAATTCAAATACAGCACAGCAGTATTTATTTTCTTGCTGTGTGGTTAACACACCCAACATTATATCAAAGGGAATTGGAGAAGGAAACAAATATTGCATGTTCCCTACTCCAGGCAAGAGTGTAATCTGATTGGAGAAGGCTTCAGGGGATTGCTTTTCTGCACCATGTTTCCTCGTTCTCTGTGTGACGATGCATCCATCTGAATTCCCCTTCTTTTGGTTATCATTTTTGAAGTTGTTGTGCTATAAATACTGTGATTCTATTTAAGCTGCATCGCATCTTGTGGAGGGTGGGATGGAAGTAGGGAAGGGAGGGAGGGAGGGCAGAAAGGGAGGGAGGAAGGAAGAGTGGGAGGGAGAGCAGGAAGGAAGGAAAGTAGGGAGAGCAGGAAGGAAGGAAAGTAGGGAGAGCAGGAAGGAAGGAAAGTAGGGAGGGAGAGCAGGAAGGAAGGAAGTAGAGGGAGAGCAGGAAGGAAGGATAGTAGGGAGGGTGGGAGAGCAGGAAGGAAGGAAAGAAGGGAGGGAGTGCAGGAGAAGGGAGTGAGAGGGAGTCCCAGTCTGGACTGCGTCTTAAACACAAAGAAATTCTGCAGAGATGTGGCCTGATTTTCTGTAGGAGTCAACACTGCAAATCATCACTGGTCTGATATTACTGGAGCAAATCCACTAATCCAAACTCATTTAGTTGGGTCTCTGTTATTTCTGTATGTTTGTCTTTTGGGTTTTTTGATGAAGCATAGTGCTTTGGCCAATATACATTTCATTTCCAATGTATTTATTGGTCTTTCTGAGGTGTTTTTCTCACGGGTAAGCCATTCTCTACTCTTCAATATGAAGCGTAGCTCAACAAATCAATGAAAACACCTCTACGCACTTTCTCCCTTTCAAATATTTAATCAAATTCGCTCATATGCCCGCCTTGTCATCACAGAATATTTACCCATAACCCACCAGTCACCCCATCAAAATTGCTCGATTCCTTTTCTATATTGATGAAAAAGCATAATTGATGGGGTGTTTTTAAATACAAATGTACTATGAAATGAAAAGTAACAAGTTATACACTGACTGACAGAGTTTCAGTGACTAGCAAATTATTGTAGAGTAAGCATCTCTTTACATGTCTCTTGATATTCTGTGCAAATTGTATGTTATTGTTGAACTCAAAATGACCTTTCGCAACCATAAGATTCTATCTGTGATTGCAGATCCGCTTAGAAATTGGAGGTTTGCATGTTAAGTGAGGACCTTATTGTTTATCGAAGGACAAACTCTCTGACAATTTAAACGCATCTCAGAACTATGCTTTGTGCAGAATAGAACCGGATAGTCTGAAAGTCAATTAAATACTAATGTCTGACTTTAAAATCGTTGCAGCATTTGAATGTGGTCTTGAGGTTACTTTCTTGAGACAGTGAGGCAGTACTGCAGCCTCGGTTACTGTCAGCTGTGTAGAGACATGTAGTGAACATGGATGACTGGGGAGTTGAACAACTGATACTGTACCTGTGAACATGGATGACTGGGGAGTTGAACAACTGATACTGTACCTGTGAACATGGATGACTGGGGAGTTGAACAACTGATACTGTACCTGTGAACATGGATGACTGGGGAGTTGAACAACTGATACTGTACCTGTGAACATGGATGACTGGGGAGTTGAACAACTGACAATGTACCTGTGAACATGGATGACTGGGGAGTTGAACAACTGATACTGTACCTGTGAACATGGATGACTGGGGAGTTGAACAACTGATACTGTACCTGTGAACATGGATGACTGGGGAGTTGAACAACTGATACTGTACCTGTGAACATGGATGACTGGGGAGTTGAACAACTGATACTGTACCTGTGAACATGGATGACTGGGGAGTTGAACAACTGACACTGTACCTGTGAACATGGATGACTGGGGAGTTGAACAACTGACAATGTACCTGTGAACATGGATGACTGGGGAGTTGAACAACTGATACTGTACCTGTGAACATGGATGACTGGGGAGTTGAACAACTGATACTGTACCTGTGAACATGGATGACTGGGGAGTTGAACAACTGATACTGTACCTGTGAACATGGATGACTGGGGAGTTGAACAACTGATACTGTACCTGTGAACATGGATGACTGGGGAGTTGAACAACTGATACTGTACCTGTGAACATGGATGACTGGGGAGTTGAACAACTGATACTGTACCTGTGAACATGGATGACTGGGGAGTTGAACAACTGACACTGTACCTGTGAACATGGATGACTGGGGAGTTAAACAACTGACAATGTACCTGTGAACATGGATTTCTTAACATTTTGTTAAAATTCAGGATGCTAGCTGTTTAATTGCCACTTTCTGTAGTTGGTGGGCTTCTCTCTTTAGCAGCTGCATTTCCTGTTCTAGAATAAATCCCTTCCTGTTCCAGTCAGTTCGGGCCACCTTCAAAATACCCGTTATCTACACAGTGCACTACTTTAGACAACTGCTTTAGACAACAATCCCATAGGCCTTGATTTAGGGGTGCCATTTTGGAAGCAACCCTGACTGACATGGCTGTCTACCAACCAGTCAATCACATTTATTTAAGAAGTCGTCTCAAAGTGCTTTTACAAACACCCAGTCTGTCTACCAATGATCTAATCCTAAATCAGGCTTCCTCCTGAGTAGTGTTACAGGACTATTTCCTGAGTAGTGTTACGGGACTGTTTCCTGAGTAGTGGTACGGGACTATTTCCTGAGTAGTGGTACGGGACTATTTCCTGAGTAGTGGTACGGGACTTTGTCCTGAGTAGTGGTACGGGACTTTGTCCTGAGTAGTGGTACGGGACTATGTCCTGAGTAGTGGTACGGGACTATGTCCTGAGTAGTGGTACGGGACTATTTCCTGAGTAGTGGTATGGGACTATGTTCTGAGTAGTGGTACGGGACTATTTCCTGAGTAGTGGTACGGGACTATTTCCTGAGTAGTGGTACGGGACTATTTCCTGAGTAGTGGTACGGGACTATTTCCTGAGTAGTGGTACGGGACTATGTCCTGAGTAGTGGTACGGGACTATTTCCTGAGTAGTTGTACGGGACTATTTCCTGAGTAGTTGTACGGGACTATTTCCTATTATCTTTTTTGCAAGTTAAGAGGAGCAGGCTAAACACCAGACCATTCATTTATCCAATAGTGCCACCATACAGCTAGTGAACCAGACCAGCTTACATCCACACCCTCGGCTTTGCTTTGTCGTCGACTGACTGAGCTGACAAATATGGTTGCAATTAAACCGACAGGCTCAGATACAGACTGCATCATCTCCTGTTTCCATGCAACTCCCATGTAGCCACTTTCTTTTCTTCAGTAATTATTTGTCTCGTATAAAAGTGGAGTTCTAGGTGGCACCCAATGCATTTATAGGGTTGTGTGGAAATATATCGGATGTCATCAGAAAGCAACACGAGCAAACATAGAAGTCAATGTTGGTCTGTAGTTAAATGAGTTGTTATTTTTATCGTCCCGTCAATCTGGGTGGCAGCAGAGATGTTGCGGGGGAATTTATATGGCGTCTAGTGGGGAATGTTTGCAGGCTGTGAAGTCACACAGTCACAGCCTTTTTGGGCGAATATTGACATTGTGGTTTGTCACTTTTAGACTCCTGCTGCGTTAATGAGACCCCCGTTGTCTTTAATGTAGGCGACTTTAACAGAGTGTTGGGACATGGCTGGAATCAGTGCACTGGATGTCGTTTTGGGATGCACGAGTGTTAGTTTCGTCGCAGACTCCAGTTAAATGGTGGCATTGTGCGCTAAAGACTGGCAGCTCTGATTACGTCATAATGGAGTCTGTTAATGAGACACCTGCTGTCATAGGAAACACTACTGAGCTGAGAAAAATAGAGAAGCGGTTTGTTCAGAATGTCTTTTCACAGAATGTTGGTTTGTTCAGAATGTCTTGTAACAGAATGTTGGTTTATTCAGAATGTCTTGTAACAGAATGTTGGTTTGTTCAGAATGTCTTGTAACAGAATGTTGGTTTGTTCAGAATGTCTTGTAACAGAATGTTGGTTTGTTCAGAATGTCTTGTAACAGAATGTTGTTTTTTTCAGAATGTCTTGTAACAGAATGTTGGTTTGTTCAGAATGTCTTGTAACAGAATGTTGGTTTGTTCAGAATGTCTTGTAACAGAATTTTGGTTTGTTCAGAATGTCTTGTAACAGAATTTTGGTTTATTTAGAATGCTTTGTAACAAACTTATGATTTGTGTGGTGTATGTCGTCATTTTGTTCAGAGTCAGTGATCAGTGAGCAATGCATTACAACCACACTCTCACACGCTTTGACGCTCTTTTGCGGAAGTCTTTTCTTTTTCTCATTACAGGTTGTAAGAGTCAAGCTTTTTTTTAAAAATCCTCAAAGCTATATGCAGTATTGGCTAACGGCCTGTCTACTTCTGTCTTTGACCACAAAGTTTGTCACGTTGAGTTAGCAGGTTACATTGATGGTTTGAGCACTTATCTATGATCAAGTCAAACAAGTTTGAGCTTTTGTCCACTATTTTCCTTTTCATTGTCATTTAATTTTTGTTGCCCACATTTTGTGCATTGTTTGTACATGGGACAAATATGTCAGTCCTAGTTTTGATTTTTATTTATGATAATGACTTGATCTGTATTCAGATGCTCTCCCACCACTGCTCCACGGCAGACTGTGGATTGGAACAACGCCATTCTCTTTAAACAGTTAATTGTGTCTAGAAGAATGGAGGCTTGCATTCATTGTCATATAACAATACTTTGGTTAAGGGTCCTGCTGTGCGAATGTTTCAGAAGACAAACGGCAGATGCTCTGTTGAATCAGTGCCACAATTATTCATTTCATTCCGTATTCCCCTGGTCAAAAGTCGTCTAATCTAGTGTGAAGGGAATAATCCATAAATATCATTTGGCAGCCAATTCTATCGTAGCTGATTTAGACGTGCAGTCGTGCACGCATACGTTACCTGAGTGAGTCCTGTATCCCTCTCTCAATTCAGTTGACGTTGTAAAGAGCTTTAATAGCTTGGGAGACATTTATTTACATTGCCAAAGCTTGTTGAAAAGTCGATGATAACAACATTTAAAATATTTATACAAATATGACAATTTCAGATTGTAAGTAAACATTTTGTACACAAGCTTCGAAGAATGAACACACGTTTATTGTTAGTAACTATAAAGTGTGTCTAACAATGTTCTAATAGTTCAAGTGTGTTTTTCAAGTCGAAATGAATCAAGGCAAATATTGGTCATGTTGTCAATGTTCCTTGTTGTCCACTGTTGGTCCAGTTGCCCCCTCTGTCTCTCTCATGCTGCCTCTGGGAGTGGGCCTGTCAGCCCCTATAATGAGGTACAAATGATGAGTCCAACTGTCTCATAACCTCATGAAGTGTCCATCAGCTGTTCAAAAATTACAATGTAAACCTGAATCTAAAATCTGAATGATGGGTTTCACGAAATATGACCACCCAAGTGCAAAGACTCAGTGTTAGCCCTTTTACATGTTGAACCACAATTACTACGTTTCTAGAGTTATAGAAGCAAATGAACCACAAGCTAATTTAGCTTAATGAGATATGTGTTAACAACCTGTCATTTTTTATGATTTATGGTGGAAATCGTGTGAGTGAGGGTAGTTTTTTCTGAGAGTGCTGTGGATGAAGCCTCTTTTTTTGAAGTTATATTTGTCAGGGGTACGGTTAAATCAGCATGTATTACGTAACTGTGAGTGTATTTACCTAAGCCGCGCTTCCTTATTCTCACTATCAAACAGAGTTATGGGGCGTTACCTTGGTAACTTTGTTCAACTAGCAGTCTGCCTGGGGATTAACACTAATTCCAGCCGTCAGCCCTGAGAGGACAATTTCAATCAGATTCTAGAATCAACTCAGATCCCATAAGTCTAGCCATGGGTGCAGGATCCCCTCCTCCAGGGATTTTATTCGCAAATATTTGTGTTCCACATTTCCATGTTAATATTCATATCACACACGCCGATCGGTGATTTTTAAAATTGCCAGCAGTGCCCTGGGAGGTGGAGAGAGCAGTGTGTAATAAAAACACATTTTACCTGTCGAATGCTCCAAATGAGACACATGTTTTCCAATATGGTTTGATTGGTTTGATCGCCGCATATACAATGTGTAGGGTTTTTTCTTGATGTGGGCTGGTTGCTGATTCGCTGAGCCACAGCTGAAGTCATAGGACCTCATACATTTTCTAAAACGTCAACATAATGTCCTTTTTGGAGTTGCGTGGACCTTGGCCTGTTGTTTTTTAGCTGGCAAAGAAATGCCGGCATCATACAATTTTATACAAATGGATATCAAATGTATTGAGATGTATGCATTGATTTAATAACAAGGGATCAGGTTCTTTGTTTGTTTCATATATTTTTTATTTGAGACGTATTCACCAATTCCAACGGCTAAAATAGAAAGTCAGACTTAATGAGAAGTGACACGATTTAATTCGTGGACTTTTATTTTGAAATGCTAGGCTTGACCATCACATGGTATTGCCTAACTACGACATGTGTCAGATGTGGGAAATTCATACACACTGACATGGCCACTTTCCTCTTGACTACTAGATAGTTTCTCTTGTCCCTCTCTTTCTCTCGCTCTATAGAGAGGGACAAGAGAAACTATCTAGTATATATATATATCCTCTCTTTGGATTTGCCACTCTCTGTTATCTCGCTCTCATCTGATAGGCCCAGTCACCCCTCCACCATCTGACAAAGTTCCTCTCTCTCCCTCTCCTCCTCTCTGTCTCTCTCTGTCACTGACCAGACAGATGGCTAACTGGTATTACTGCCGAGGACATGTCAGCCTAAAACAACAGGCCATTTACAAAGTCATCAATATTGCATGCAAACCACTTTCACATTTTGATTTAAATGCCCAGTCTGCAGCTTTACCAGCCCGACAATGCCGAGTTTCTGTGTGACTAGTGTGAAATACGTTTCTACCGGTTACGCACTCCAAATTGTAGACGTTTTAATCATACGTTTCACATCTATATGGTTTCTGGATGCTACTATGTATAGACTATAAGACTTTAATTTTCCACCTTCCTAAAAAGTGAATATCTGACCGGGTGAGTGGGGTGGTGGGGATTGGCGTGGTAGTCCTATGATGGGTTGACTGTGGGGGTGGGGCGGACTGGTCGGCGAGTGGACACTGCTGTGTGAGAGCTCATTGAGTTGTTCTGGCGTTCCATCAATTGGCCTTTTGTATGGCAGCATATAGAGGGTTAGGAGAGAGCGAGAGAGATGACGGACTGCTATTGATAATGTATGAGTATGAACGATAGTGATGGGTATTCCTATTTGTTCATTGTGACTTCTGTCCGAACCACTAGTTACTAGTGAGTGGTAACAAAATAAGCAGTGTGTTTTTTGATTTTTTCATTTGATTCTAGTTGCTCCTTGATGAAATGTAGATTTTCAAAAATAATCTGTTAACGGTAGGACCGCTTTAATGTCAAAACCAGCATGGTGGCTGGTGCTCTGCCCCCTTTGCCACTGCCACTGCTACTGCCACTGCTACTGCCACTGCTACTGCCACTGCTACTGCCACTGCTACTGCCACTGCTACTGCCACTTCTACTGCCACGGCCACTGCTATTGCCACGGCCACTGCTATTGCCACGGCCACTGCCACTGCTACTGCCACTGCTACTGCCACTGCCACGGCCACTGCTACTGCCACTGCTACTGCCACTGCCACTGCCACTGCTATTGCCACGGCCACTGCTATTGCCACGGCCACTGCTATTGCCACGGCCACTGCTATTGCCACGGCCACTGCTATTGCCACGGCCACTGCCACTGCCACTGCTACTGCCACTGCTACTGCCACTGCCACGGCCACTGCTATTGCCACGGCCACTGCCACTGCTACTGCCACTGCTACTGCCACGGCCATTACTACTGTCACTGCCACGGCCACGTCCATTCCTGACATGCCCTGGGCCATGCCTCTCACCTGACCCAGAAAACCCCCTGAATACATTGGTGACAATGGGCAAAGTAAATGTAATATAAAGTTAACACGTGTCATACCTACATGCTTATTGTGTTCATTCATTGACAGGTGTTGACTAGCAAAATAGGTCATCTAGATAGCTGTACTTGAAGTTTTGTTTGAGATACTGCCAAAACAAAAACTAATTAGACAATATATCTTAAAAAATCCCAATATGCATCTCTGTCAACTGGCGTGATATGCATGTGTTATTACATATTATCTAATATAAATATGCCTTTGTGGCTCCACTGCACAAGCACATGGTTCACACGTATGCATCAACTGTCATCATCTCTCTATATGCATATTTGCAGGGCTATTTAAATACACTGTGAAACCACAAACACCTACATTTAAAGGCTGTTTAGACTACACAGACAAGCAGTGCCGGGAATTGCAAAGGGCCCGATAATATGATTATTAATATGACCATGCTGTGGTGCCGATATGATTAAGTTTATTGCCTTAGTCAGATGGCACATTCATTCTTTATTTATTATAATTCAATGTTGTATCATTCTTTTTTTCCTAGTGTATATTTTCACCTGTAGCGTGTTTGCTCCAGAGAGCGCTAAACAGCTTCTAAATAAGAAGAGGTTCAACTAGAGTTGTGAAACCTAAAGTAAACCACATGCTTCGATATATACAGTTGCACTTGCTGTAAATGTTGCCAAGGCAGGTTCAGGTTGAACTTGAACAAGCCGTTCGTAATATTGTTGTGGGGTTGTGGATCTTGTTGAATTGTACCTGGTGGTGCCTACACTCCCTCCTGCCTGAGAGTCATTTTCTCAGGAAACATTTTCTTTGCTTGAGCTAAGAAAAATATGTTTTTGATATTAATGTATTCATGATAGGGGTGGGCGATATGGGAAAAATATCATATCACGATTTTTTCAGGAAAAATCACGATTCACGATTTATCACGATTCTTTTTCATGTTGATTTTGAAGACTATTTTGCAAATTACTGAGCTGCAATACAAGCAAATTATATCTCCATTTAAAAAATATAGCGATACAAGGTAACAAAACATAAAAGGGAAAAAAAAATTAAAGTAGCATATTTTAATCACGTGTATATTTAATGGAAGTGCAATTGTGCAAAGAAGCACCTTCATTCTCATCCGCAGCTTCACCATCCATTCACTGTGTAACCTGCCATCCATCTACAGCATCAGATGATCTACTGTGTTATCATCCTGAATTAAATGAATTATGAATTATCAAGTAAAACATTTTACTAAAATGGTATGTAGCCTATTTATTGTCTTATGTAACCATACAATACAAATTTAAAACCATGATTTTAAAATGCACAGGCTATGATATTTAAATTTAAATTTCTAAAGATCGAATAAATGAAAATCCATCAAACTGTATGTCCTATTTTGATGTAATAAATGCTAAACCATTTTAGATCACAAGCGACGCGCAATCAAATGATTTGCGCATGATTGGCCTTATATATTGCAACACAGACTCTTGAAATAAAAACATTAGGCTACAGTGTATAATTCGATCATTTACATTTGTAAAATGTATTAGCCTATAGTAATTACAGTCCAGTAACTAAGGCACTGTAGGCAATGAAACACGTATTTTACAGTTTGTATATTGGTCACGGTCGGGTATATTCTTCTGTTACCCGGTAGATACATTAATCAATTTCGTTTTATATTTTCGTTCTGTTTATTTAGTAAAACATATATTTCTTTATAAACGTAGGCCTACCTCTTTTTTCTAGTTCATTCAAATTCAACCAAGCCAATCAATATATTATCTATGTATATTTCGCAGCTTTTGTCTGCCTGAGCAGGACACGCATACTAACCGTTTGCACTGCGCACAGTGTTCATTAGTGTTGTTATGAGTGGCAAATTAATCGGTTACATATATCCAGTTTCATATAGATCGGACCAAAACGCGTCAAGTTTCATGTAGACCAGACCAAAACGCATCCAGTTTTATATAGACCAGACCAAAACGCATTCAGTTTTATATAGACCAGACCAAAACGAGTCCAGTTTTAAATAGACCAAACCAAAACGGATCCAGTTTCATATAGACCAGACCAAAACGAGTCCAATATAGATCGGACCAAAACGAGATCAGACCAAAACGCGTCCAGTTTCTGAAAACGGGACATGGTAAAATGCACGTATTTAGGAAAAGTCATGGAAGGACGAGGCTGTAGCTTTTCAACATTATATATTTATTTTAATTACTAACTGCAACGCCCGGGGCATGGGCTGTTGGCGCTTCTAGTGTTAACACGCTGACATATAGCGCACCGCGCATTGCATGTTGTTACGTAGCTGAAAAAACGCCATAGATCTGCATCTAATTGAACGTGCACTGGAGCGCGATTCTACGATATTTCCGAAAAAGTGAATCGTGGAGACAATTTAATAGTCCACGATTAAATATCGTCATATCGCACACCCCTAATTCATGACAAAGTAAACCACAATATTGTACAGCTATTAATGCTATTTGTTCTGATTATTCTATTGGTTGATTCTTTACAACTCTTCACTAATACTATTATGAATTATTTATTCTTAATTAATACTTGAGCACTCATCCCTGTGTACTTGGTCAACGTCACCTTTTGCCCCGAAATGGAAAAACCGCCAAAGGCAAACATTTCTTTCCCCAACCAACCTGACACTGATTTGTTTCTATCTCTCTCAGTTTTTTAAATAGTAAACATTGTGTTAAAATAGTGATTGAAGTGGTTGTAGAGTAGCCTAAAGGGAATACAACTAATCTACTATTTTATGTATGAAGTAACCAAATAATTTATTATGCTACTTAATTGCTTTTTATAAGGTACGCGTCTGTTTCTATTTGTGTGTAGTTTACAAAAAATAATTTTGCTGTCTAAGCTCTCAAGGTATTTCTACAGAGAAATAAAACCTCATCCTGTTTAATTATGTTTGTTATATATACAGAGATGGTTATGGTGCCTCCATTTTTTCCTACATGTTAATCTGGTGTTATTCATGGATTGCACTTTATGCCAATATGTTCTTTAGAATTAATGCCAAAGAGGGTTGGAGAGACGTAACATGTATTTTTGTAAAATGCACGTGGGCCTAGATGTTCTGTCAGATGTTTTCGGTCTTGCCCCCCTACACCACCTCAGATTAGGTTGGTACTCTGCAGGAAGTGCCCAGTTCCTGCTAGATTTTTCTGCCGCTCCTGCCATCTTGTCTCCACCTGATGGTCAATGATTGATGATTTATAAGACTCTCTGTATTTATGCTCTGTCGGGTTCAGGCTGGGTGTTTGTTAATGCACTTTGTGACAACTTTGTTGTAAAAAGGGCTGTATTTAATGCATTTTATTGATTGATACATTTGTTTTTTGCTACACATAATGGAGAATCAAAAAAGAATCTCCTAATCATCATGGTGGAACTGATTGTCCTTTAGAGCTGCTCTATATTTACTTGTACTGGAAGATGCCGTCCCTCTATATTTACTTGTACTGGAGGATGCCGACCCTCTATATTTACTTGTACTGGAAGATGCCGTCCCTCTATATTTACATCTACTGGAGGATGCTGTCCCTCTATATTTACTTGTACTGGAGGATGCCGTCCCTCTATATTTACTTGTACTGGAAGATGCCGTCCCTCTATATTTACTTGTACTGGAGGATGCCGTCCCTCTATATTTACATCTACTGGAAGATGCCGTCCCTCTATATTTACATGTACTGGAGGATGCCGTCCCTCTATATTTACATCTACTGGAAGATGCCGTCCCTCTATATTTACATGTACTGGAGGATGACTACTTTCTCTGGTTTCCCTTGCCATACTTTTGGCGCTCCTCCCATGAGTCATGGCGTTTGTGGGAATAGACTAGCATACTCCCAAGATCTCTCTTTCTCTCCTTCCTTTTGCTCTCTTGCTCTTCTCTCTGTGAATCTGTCTCTGAGATTAAGGAAATGTTTATGCTTTGGTGTCTGTTCACAATGCAGTAATTCTCCTCTTAGCCATCCTTCATCTGTCTGTCTGAGGAAAGCCCACACACATTAATGTAGGCTGTTATTTTCCTCCTGCAATTTAACACATTCATCCTGGCCTGGCTGATGTGCATCTGTCTTGTCTCTGAAGGCAGTTGCCTAGCTGGCTTGCCTGGTCTCACGTGGGCGTTCACCTCACAGGCACCTCAGTATTATAAACCAAGGACCTTCTCTCTGTGGCCCGATGAACTAGCACCTATTCCATATAATGAACACACACACACACACACCAAATGCCAGACTTTCTCTTTTTGTCTCTCATCTACCGTCTCTCAGTTCAAACATTGTGCCCCCGAGACAGACCTCTGTGACTCCTCCTCAGACCTCTGTGACTCCTCCTCAGACCTCTGTGACTCCTCCTCAGACCTCTGTGACTCCTCCTCAGACCTCTGTGACTCCACCTCAGACCTCTGTGACTCCACCTCAGACCTCTGTGACTCCTCCTCAGACCTCTGTGACTCCACCTCAGACCTCTGTGACTCCTCCTCAGACCTCTGTGACTCCTCCTCAGACCTCTGTGACTCCTCCTCAGACCTCTGTGACTCCTCCTCAGACCTCTGTGACTCCTCCTCAGACCTCTGTGACTCCTCCTCAGACCTCTGTGACTCCTCCTCAGACCTCTGTGACTCCTCCTCAGACGTCTGTGACTCCTCCTCAGACGTCTGTGACTCCTCCTCAGACGTCTGTGACTCCTCCTCCGACGTCTGTGACTCCTCCTCAGACGTCTGTGACTCCTCCTCCGACGTCTGTGACTCCTCCTCCGACGTCTGTGACTCCTCCTCCGACGTCTGTGACTCCTCCTCAGACGTCTGTGACTCCTCCTCAGACGTCTGTGACTCCTCCTCAGACGTCTGTGACTCCTCCTCAGACGTCTGTGACTCCTCCTCAGACGTCTGTGACTCCTCCTCAGACGTCTGTGACTCCTCCTCAGACGTCTGTGACTCCTCCTCAGACGTCTGTGACTCCTCCTCAGACGTCTGTGACTCCTCCTCAGACGTCTGTGACTCCTCCTCAGACGTCTGTGACTCCTCCTCAGACCTCTGTGACTCCACCTCAGACGTGTGTGACTCCACCCCAGGTGTATGTGACTTCACCTCAGATGAACCAAGTGACCCAGCTACTTCCCACATTATCTGACGGTTGACTTCTTGGTCTGAATGTCAGGCTTGGTATTTGTCATTCCGCTAAACTCTGTAGATTGTATAGTAATTTCACCCCTTAATTGAACTGTCACTATGGTTACTTCATTCGAAGCGTCTTGCATGATCTTCAATGAACAATTAAAACTGTTGGCTAAACTTGCTGAGTTGACCGATGAAAGTAGCATTGAAAACCTTTTAAATCTAATTATCACCGGCGATCGTTAGAATTGTGCCTGTTCTGAAGTTGCACAGTGGCTTGGCTCATTATCAGGAAGAACCTTGCTTTTGTAGCGGCTAATCTGTATGGATTCACACAAATACTCCTCTGTACACTAATGGCGGTCTAAAATTAACATATTCTAGTTAAAAGTGTTGTACTTTGCAGGGAATAGGGAACCATTCAGGGCACAGAGTTTATAATGTGTGCCAGATTTGGTATTTTCCAACTTTGGAACTAGCATTTCTTTTCTGGCAAAACGTTGTGGCTTGCATGCAACAAGCAGACTGGTTCCAACATTTACCGTATTACGGGTTCCGACGCTCTGCGCCTTACGGGTTTCGACGCTCTGCTCTACAACATGGATGTCTACTGTCCATTGCTATTTTAAGTGAAGCACTCCTGATGGTCTGGCTCTGTGTGGCTGAGATCCTAGCAGCTTTATTATACGGCCGTTTATGGCTTATTAAAATAAATTCTCCTGTTGTACCTTCAGTTAATTAACCAGAGAAGATGTGAACCGGCCCTCTGACTGCAACATGACTGGGAACAGCGACGTAATTGCTTTCTGTCTGTTTATAACGGCCGGCAAAGTCGTTGTTTCAGCACAATTTACTCTCCTAGAATGGTGAGTAATAGTAAATTGTGCTGACATATTGGCGTGGCCCGTTAGAACTAGGGATGCACCGAAATGAAAATTCTTGGCCGAAACTGAAAACCGAAAAAGAGGAAACCAAGACCGAAAACCGAAACACCGAAATAAATTATGCCAATTATTAGTACCATTGCATTTATGGATATGAGGCACCAAGGGCGTAGGTTTGGTCTCAGCTTCGGTGGGGACATCTCTCCCCCCTCATCCGGCAAGTGAACTTTTACTGAGAATAATGTGATTATTTTTGCGTTTAGTTGAGACAATAGCCTGTTGCTTTTAGATGGTAATGCTGTTTGTCAGATTCAATATATTGTAGCGACCCTGGTGGTGCCACTACTCCGCCTCTACTAATGGGATATCCCAAATAGGCCACATAAGCAAAATATACACAGGAAACATTTCCACTGTTTATTGTGACTGTAAGATTCTAACATATGGGGTATGTATTAACAGAAAGCACTGGTAACTTTACCGTTGTCTTCAGTCACTCTCCTGTGTACTTATAGCGTGTCAGATAACTCCCCTCCCCTAGGTTTTTTAGCCAATCAAATTACGGCGTTTCTAGTACCGTCCACCTGGCGCTGCGGTCGGAATTGACCCAAATCGCTTCACAAACTCATAACGGAGTTCGCTAAAATATTAGTGGGGACAATTTAGTCATGTTAAAATGTTGTTGGGGACATGTCCCCAGCGTCCCCCCCCCTAAACCTACGCCCATGTGAGGCACTTTCTTGCAGGATTTCACTGAACATATCAGACAACGAGGGTGCATGCCCCTCATCTAGTGCAGAGACAAGTCTTTTTTTCTGCGCTCTGATCTCCGTGCCCTGCTGCTCCGTGCCCTACTGCTCGGTGCGCTATTGCTCCGTCTCCACGCGGGTTCTCCGCATCCATCGCCGCCTGGATCATTTCTCATGCGCGCTGCTTTATTTCTGCATCCAAGTAATGGTCTTTATAACGCGGATCAAGTACAGTCGCGATGAAGTGCAGAGGATCCGAATAGATCACAACATATTTCGGCCGTATTGTTTCGGTGATAAAAGTGTTTCGGCCGAAAACCGAAAATGCCCTTTTGGGCCATTTTCGGCCGAAAATTTTCGGTGGCCGAATATTCGGTGCATCCCTAGTTAGAACCATCATTCAACTGTGGACTCTTTATTTTTTAATTTTAGTCTAGACCTGGGACCCCAGAACTGGAAACCTCAAATAGCATACGAGAACCAAGTTGGCTCTGGTGACTTTGTAGTACAAAGGAGGATTCAACATGGACGCTTTCTTGAGAGAACAAAGAGAGGAGCTAATTTACTTAGCGTAGCATTTTGGATTCTCCTTCAGTTTTGGGTCGTCCTCAGTCCGTTGGACCCTCCACCAGAGTCCAAGTTGTTCCAGTTTATTGATAGCAGTGAGTTGGAGAAATAACCACACACTGACACTTTGGTTTCAAACTCACTCCGTCTTCATCAAGTTAATGTCCCCATCTAGCACTCTATATCAGTAGAACTGGAACCCTAGTGACAATGTGTCCCCCTCTAACACTCTATATCAGTAGAACTGGAGCACTAGTCACAATGTGTCCCCCTCTAACACTCTATATCAGTAGAACTGGAGCACTAGTCACAATGTGTCCCCCTCTAACACTCTATATCAGTAGAACTGGAACCCTAGTCACAATGTGTCCCCCTCTAACACTCTATATCAGTAGAACTGGAGCACTAGTCACAATGTGTCCCCCTCTAACACTCTATATCAGTAGAACTGGAGCACTAGTCACAATGTGTCCCCCTCTAACACTCTATATCAGTAGAACTGGAACCCTAGTCACAATGTGTCCCCCTCTAACACTCTATATCAGTAGAACTGGAGCACTAGTCACAATGTGTCCCCCTCTAACACTCTATATCAGTAGAACTGGAGCACTAGTCACAATGTGTCCCCATCTAGCACTCTATATTAGTAGAACTGGAACCCTAGTGACAATGTGTCCCCATCTAACACTCTATATCAGTAGAACTGGAGCACTAGTCACAATGTGTCCCCCCCTCTAGGGCTCCAGTTCTACTGATAAAGTGTTAGAAGACATAAATGGATCTCCTTTTTCTTCAGGTATTCACATTTTCTTGTCTGGCTAGTTTAGTTTAGTTTTAGTGGCTCTGTTCTGTCTGCTTAATCTCAGGTTAATAGCTGTCAGCTGTGCTATCTCCCTCTTGTTCGTTAGATAAGTCCATTGGGCTAATTGATTGGGAATAAAACCAGGGTGACGCTGCGTGCCAAATGGCTACCTCTAGGGACCCACAGTGCACTATAAAGACAGAACGGGCGATGTCTGGTACACAGCGGATTTTCTGATGGACTTTAGGGTTCTCTACGTCTGTGTCTACCTCATATAACCTGGACCACACACACACATACACACACAGTAAACGACCTCATATAACCCTTGACCAGAGCGACACAACACGCACGCACGCACACACACGCGTAACATTTCCCTAGACCTATTGCGAGCACTCCAACACATGCTACAAGGAAAAGTGTCAGAAAAACAACCTGAAATAAGTGTCAAACGTTGTCCAACTGACACCCTCAAAAATAAAAGCAAGGGATATGAAGCCCTGCTCATTGCATCTCACCAGCTGCTCATGTTGGGGCCTGATTGGTCTAGTGTGAACCCAGTTCTCTGGTACAAAGGCAGCAGATCCTTCAAGTCCTGTAAATTGGAGCCTAATCTGACCTAGTTGTCTGACCATAACAACTTGACCCTTGACCCAAGCCGCTCAGGTCTTACTCCATCCCATTTTGCCTGCATCCAACATGTTGATTACGAGAACTGGTTGTTTGCTTACAATTGTCATATAACATTTTATTTATCATTAAATTACTAATTAACACATCCATGTCTTTCAATTGGCTTAGCAGGCATGCTGTAAGCCAGTGTGATCGCGAGACTGCTGTTTCGCCTCAATTTGACCCAAAGCCAACAAGGACGTCCGCAGTTGGTCGAGAGCCGATTTAAGTCCGGTGAAATTATTCCAGCTCCGCCTGCTCTTCAGCTTAACTCTCAATCAATTCAACATTTGAACTGTCTGATTAAACGTTTTAAAACGATTCCAGCCCGGGCTGCCCTTCAACTCCCAATAAATTCACAGTTCTCCGATGACTCATGGCAACGTAGGAGGGGGAGGATGTGTGGGGGAGAACACACACACTGCTGTTGGTTTGGGCTTATGTAACGCGCTCCATATTCAGATATTAGAATGAGCGGGTTGGCAGATCGCTCCTACTGCTTCCTGTCACTTCAGGGGGTCGTTCTTCTCAGTGGAGAACCAGTTGTTCTAGATCAACTTCACGTGGATATTTGAGTCCGCGTGTTGGTGATTCCACCGTAGTGAGCATGGCAACCGTCAAACGAGGCTGTCTTGGTCATGTCGTCGTGTAGTGTCTTCCCGGGTTCCATGGTGTTAATTTGCCAGGTTTGTGTATGGACTTGGGCCCATTAGGTTGGTTTCATTGGCTAATTACAGTACATGTGCAATACACAGGGCTTTCTGTTGCCATGCTCATGGGCCCCATTAGCCAGGGTAATATCTTGCCAGTTGATTTGGGAAAACCATAGAGGTGGGTGGAGATTCGGCTGCTCCGTCTGATTGGTGTTTGTTTAGTCTCTGGTTTCCCTCGCATCATATAGTTAGTGCCATTTTTAATGAACAAGCTTTTCCCATGCAGAGCCAATCACACTGTGGCCCCTGCAGGCCTACTGCATAGGGAGATGGGATGTGGGATGAAGATTGGATGAGATCTCAGTGTTTGTTCAGGTTCCTGTCAGGAGCTGTGTATTTTAACTCCTGTCGGTCTCTCCCGTCACGGCCGTCTGTGTCTCCCGCCACGCCCGTCTGTTTCCCTACCGGCCACGCCGTCTGTCTACACGCCCGTCTGTCTACACGCCCGTCTGTCTACACGCCCGTCTGTCTCCCGCCACGCCCGTCTGTCTCCCCGGCCACGCCCGCCTGTCTGTCTCCCGGCCACGCCCGCCTGTCTGTCTCTCCGGCCACGCCTGTCTGTCTCTCCGGCCACGCCCGTCTGTCTCTCCGGCCACGCCCGTCTGTCTCTCCGGCCACGCCCGTCTGTCTCTCCGGCCACGCCCGTCTGTCTCTCCGGCCACGCCCGTCTGTCTCTCCGGCCACGCCCGTCTGTCTCTCCGGCCACGCCCGTCTGTCTCTCCCCGGCCACGCCCATCTGTCTCTCCGGCCACGCCCGTCTGTCTCTCCGGCCACGCCCGTCGGTCTCTCCGGCCACGCCCGTCTGTCTCTCTGGCCACGCCCGTCTGTCTCTCTGGCCACGCCCGTCTGCCTCTCCGGCCACGCCCGTCTGTCTCCCTCCGGCCACGCCCGTTTGTCTCCCTTTCGGCCACGCCCGTCTGTTTTCCTCTGGCCACGCCCGTCTGTCTCCCTCTACGCCCGTCTGTCTCCTCTACGCCCGTCTGTCTCCCTCTACGCCCGTCTGTCTCCCTCTGGCCACACCCGTCTGTCTCCCTCTACGCCCGTCTGTCTCCCTCAGGCCACGGCCGTCTGTCTCCCTCTACGCCCGTCTGTCTCCCTCCACGCCCGTCACCTATTCCGTATAATAAACACACACACACACACACAGAGCCCTGTCTATCTAGTCTGAATAGGTATTTTTGGTTTAGTTAACAGAACTGCCCCACCCCTTCCCTTCCCCTTTTGTTCGTTTTATTCCCTCTGCCGATTCCCCTTGTACCTTTGTATCTCAGCATGTAATACAACACATAACATACACCCTCCCTCTGTTCAGGATGTTTCTGGAGGGACAAAAACAAAATGCACGCACACATTAGCTTCCTGAATGGTGTGCTTTGTGGTGCCTAACTTTTCATCAAAGCCCGTAGGACGGCAGACTAAAAGGACAAGAGCTGGATTCAAAAAGGGGAACCAGTACAATTTGGATGCAGATTTGTGTTGTGTTATTCTCCCTCCAGAAGAATCCAGGAGACTGGGTTGGATTACCTTCTGAAGACAATCCCTCCCAAATAATCTGAGGGCCACTAATCAATTCCGCAGTTTGCTTTGTTTGTGTTTTGGATTATACTTTGCTCAGTAGTAACTCAACGCCAAATGTTTGCTGAGTCATCTTCTTTTTAAGCCAGTCGATGTTTCTGAACTCTTCTGCGTTGATCCACAGTTTACCGTGATCAAGGAAGGATCCTGAATGAGTCATGATTTAGTCATGAATAATCATGAGTGACAAAGTTTTATAAAGACCTCAACAACACGTGCGAAACACCCACTATTGCCAATAGCAGGGGATGTTTTCATATTTTAGTCGTTTTTGCCTCTGAGCTTTTCACAAATAATTATTCATACTCTTTTCAGAGTCATGGAAGCAGCCACATGAAAATGTAGACATTTTCTGAAAATAAATTGTATTCGTGCTTACAAAAAATTGCAAATAACAATTCAGCATTCACTTCTGGTTGGGCAAAACATGCATTGTTGGTTTGATTTATTCTGTGTCTACAGTGTTAGCTGAAATACATTCTAATATGCCAAACAAGTCTTAGCTGTGTATAACAGACCTACATTTATAGTGTTTAGTCCAGCGCACTAGAATGAATATTAGACAGGAAAAGTGAAGGAAATATAAGGGTTTATTTTTTCTTATTAGAAGGTAAACTCATTTTCAGTGCTTCACCTGGTCTCAATGGAGGCTGAATGTGTAACCCCACTGGCCTAGGATCTGAGGTTTAGTATCTGCTACTGTCTACAGCACAGAGTCAGAACAGGTAATATCTACAGCACAGAGTCAGTAGAGTTAATATCTACAGCACAGAGTCAGTAGAGTTAATACCTACAGCACAGAGTCAGTAGAGTTAATATCTACAGCACAGAGTCAGTAGAGTTAATATCTACAGCACAGAGTCAGTAGAGTTAATATCTACAGCACAGAGTCAGTAGAGTTAATATCTACAGCACAGAGTCAGTAGAGTTAATATCTACAGCACAGAGTCAGTAGAGTTAATATCTACAGCACAGAGTCAGTAGAGTTAATACCTACAGCACAGAGTCAGAACAGTTAATATCTACAGCACAGAGTCAGTAGAGTTAATATCTACAGCACAGAGTCAGAACAGTTAATATCAGCAGAGTAACCATCTTCTGTAGTGGTTCCCCACCTTTTTTAGTTATAGTAGATGGTAGATGGGTCAAGCACCTCCAGGGGTCTCGTATCCCAGGTTGGGTACTGTTCTATAGCAGGGTTTATTGGTACTGTGATCAGAGCTTGTGCCTTCTGACCAATACTCCCTGCGACTAGATCTAAACATGGTTTCTCACTCAGTGTGTTCATGTGAAATTCTATTGAGAGTGGAAGCCACAGGCAGGCCTGGCTCCCGGGAGAGGACAGACTATGTGCACACTGCCCATAAAATGACCTGGAATCGGAACTGCACTTCCTAACCTTTTGCAAAATGTATGAACACATCAGGGCCAAATATTTCCCACAGATCACACACGTACACAAATAATTAGAAAATAAATCCAACACTGACAGAGGGGAAATGAGGCAATGTTCAATCACAGCAGCTTGTTTTGTGACCTACTGTCATGAGGAATGAACGGTGCCACAAACACAACACTGTAAACGGTTTTCTGTGACTTTAACTTGTAACTCAGTGACTGTATGTTCATGCTGTGTGTATAGTGTAGAACATGTTTAATAACAGTATTATCGTTATAGTGTTATTCTGTTATTTTTAGTGTTATTATTAGTTATCTGTTCTTTTTTAATAGTGTTATATTTTATTTATTTTATTATATTCCCAATGTGTTGGCAATGTAAATATATGTTTCCCATGCCAAAAAGCCCATTTACATTTTGTGCATTTAGCAGACGCTCTTATCCAGAGCGACTTACAATAAGTGCAGGCATTTCACATATAGCTAAAACACACATCAAAAAGGCAATAAGTACATTGTTCCTGGGTGGGTGCAGGGGGAAGTGCTAGAGATAGAAGGGGTGCTAGGAGAGGAGGAATGGGTGATAATCGTAGAAGAATGATTCGGTAGTGAAGTTTCGAACAGTCGAGAGTTGTGGAGCTCCATTCATGGAGCTACTGGAGGTACAGTTTGAAGAGGAATGTTTTTAGACGTTTTTTGAAGATTGGTAGAGAGTCCGATGATCTGATCTCCAGAGTGGAGTTGTTCCACCATTGCGGGGCAAGCACGGAGAACAATTTAGACTGAGCAGATCGAGAGTTGCCCTCCCGTAGGGATGGCACTACCAAGAGGCCTGAGGTGGCAGAACGAAGTGCTCGCGTGGGTGTGTACGGCTTGATTAGTGACTGGATGTAGGAGGGGGCGGTTCCTCTTGCTGCCCCATAGGCTAGCACCATGGTTTTGGAGTGGATGCGTGCTTGTAGAGCATGTACCTGCAAGACCGGGACACCGCCTTGATGTGTGCAGAAAATGAGAGGGAGTTGTCAAGGGTCACGCCAAGGTTTTTCCCACATTGGGTAGCAGGGACTGTGACGTTGTCCACCGTAATGGACAGATCCTGGAGCGGGCAGGCTCTTCCTTTGAAGAAGAGCAGTTCAGTTTTACCTAGGTTGAGTTTCAGATGGTGTGCAGACATCCAGGCCGAGATGTCAGTCAGACATGCAGAGATTCGGGATGCCACCTGGGTTTCAGACTGTGTGAATGAGAAAAATAGTTGGGTATCATCAGCATAGCAGTGATAGGAGAGGCCATGTGAGGATATGACAGAGCCAAGAGACCGGGTGTATAAGGAGAAAAGGAGAGGGCCTAGGACCGATCCTTGGGGGACCCCAGTGACCAGGGGCTGCATGTTCGACGGTGAGCCTCGCCACACCACCTGGTAAAAACGGTCCGACAAGTACGAGGAAAACCAGGAATGCACCGCTCCTGAGATCCCCAGGTCAGAGAGGGTGGAGAGCAGGATCTGATGGTTTACTGTGTCGAAGGCAGCAGATAGGTCTAGTAGAATGAGAACAGAGGAGAGAGAGTTGGCTTGGGCCTTGCGTAGGGCTTCAGTTACACAGAGCAGCGCTGTTTCAGTTGAGTGGCCCGTCTTGAATCCTGACTGGTTAGGGTCCAGGAGATTGTTCTGCGAGAGGTAGGAGGACAGTTGGTCAGTTACGAGCTACAAGCGTTTTGGAAAGGAAGGACAACAGGGACACAGGTCTGTAGTTGTTGACATCCGACGGGTCGAGAGACGGTTTCTTGAGGAGCGGAGTCACTCTAGCCATCTTGAAGTCAGAAGGGACACATCCTGAGGTTAGAGAAGTGTTTATTAGAGATGTGAGATATGGAAGAAGGTCCGTGGAGATGGACTGGAGGAGTGGGGAAGGGATAGGGTCAAGCGGGCATGTTGTCGGACGGCTGGATTGGACCAGTTGCAGGGTGTCTTCCGGACTGAGCGTGGAAAAGGAACTCAAACCAGGGACAGAGTCAGTGTGAGGGGAAATAGCGATTTCTGGCGGATGGGTGAATGATGCTCGAATGTTGTCCACTTTCTGTTGAAAGTGGGTAAGAAAGTTGTCAGCTGAAAGGGATGATGACGGAGGAGGTGGAGGAGGGGTGAGGAGTGTGGAGAAGGTGGAGAAGAGCTTTTTAGGGTTGGAAGCGGAGTCCTGGAATTTCCGGTGATAGAAAGCAGCTTTAGCGGTGGTCAGATTAGAGTTGAAGGCGGTGAGGAGGGACTGGAGGGAAGCCAAGTCGCTTTGAATTTTGGTGGATCTCCATTTCCGCTCGGCTGCACGAAGTTCTCTCCTGTGGCTACGTAGGGTTTCATTTAGCCACGGCACAGGAGGTGCGGCTCGGGCTGGCCGGGAGGAAAGAGGGCAGAGCGAGTCATAGGATGTAGATAGCGATGCTAGAAGGGTGGAAGAGGCAGATTCCGTAGACAGGAGGGAGAAGGATTCGTGAGACGGGAGGGATGAAAGAACAGAAGCAGCAAGATCAGATGGGGAGAGGGATCGTGTGTTCATGCGACCCACCACCAGGCTGGGAGTTCGATGATGCACGAGAAGAGAGGGAGAGGGAAAATGAGACTAGGAAGTGGTCCGATAGCAGTAGGGGTGTGGTCTTAAAGTTGGTCAGCGGGCAGCATCTGGTGAAGACAAGGTCCAACACATTGCCTGCGATGTGAGTCGCCGTTGACTGGGTGAGGCTGAGGCCGAACGATGAGAGGAGGGGTAGGACGGATGAGCCTAAGAAGGTGTTGAATGTGGTCGTTGGCAGGTTGAAGTCACCTAGCAGGACAAGCGGTGTGTCGTCATCGGGAAATTCGCTAATCAGGGTGTCGAGCTCTTCGAGAAAGACCCCGGGGGCTCCCGGTGGACGGTAGAGGACAATGATATTAATATTGAATGGAAACGTCACACGGACAGCATGGAATTCAAACGAGGAAGGGGAAAGGTGAGGGAGGGGGAAGGGAGAGAATCTCCATTTAGCAGAAATGAGAAGCCCCGTTCCGCCTCCACGACGACCGGAAGTTCTAGGACTGTGGGAAAACACATGGCTGGATGACGAAAGGGCAGCCAAGGAAGCAGTGTTTTCGGGGGTAATCCACGTCTCAGTCAGAGCCAGAAAGTCAAGGTCTTGGAGGACAGCGTAAGCCGAGATGAATTCGGTCTTGTTGACAGCCGATCGACAGTTCCAGACACTACCCGAAATTAGGTACTCTGCAAAGGAGGTGCACACAAGGGTGGTTAGATTGGACTGAATGCGCCTCCGGTATAGAGTAGGTCTATATGGACGCCGAGCAGTCACTATGGATGGGATGGGAAGCATACACATTTCTGAGGTGATTAGTAGACGAGTGGTGTTAGAATTTTTTTTTTTTTTTTGTATAAAGAATGTGAAGTGTAGTACTTACTCTGAATGTATTGTATCGCCAAGCCTGTCTTGCTTACCTTCCTCGAACAACTCCGCAGAACAACTCAGCAGAGCCGTCTTTGTTTCGGAGACAGTCTTTGTTGCAGGAGACAACAAAGCCACTAGACAAGATGCCGCTACAAGCTGCCGCTCTATGACCACTTGGACCTAAGTATTGTACCCAATTACACCCTAATTGGCGGTAACCTAGGGAGAGATGACCACACCCCCAGGAGGCAGCCAATTGCCAGTGCTAGCTCCAAACAAAAGGCAGGAAGTTGCTGCAACACACTGCCTAACTGTGCTAATTAGGAGCCTATAGTCCATTGATGGACAGAAACCTAGCCTGTTGACTTGAATTGAAATCAGCAGTGACATAGGAAGTTTGGAGAACTGGGTGGACTTTATAAACCCAAGGGAATCAAACGCATGTTAACATTAAGTTAATAAGAAGCATTAAACATTTCACACTGGCACCAAAATAATTGTACGGTAGTTCTACTGTTTCCAGCCGGAGTCATGTCAGTTACAGGGTCAGTTACCGGGCGAGTTGACTGGCCAGTTACCGGGCGAGTTGACTGCCCAAAGTGCTGTGTATATGTAGTTTGTATTACGACGCAGCAACATCTTCTCGACGCTAGTTTGAATCTACAATGTTATTTACATATTATGTTAATGCTATTTAAATTAAATTATTTTCTTGACAACTGATTTAGTTTAAACTCGTTTTTTTTAATGTTACCTCATGGGGGTGGAGTGATCGCTGTGGTGAAAAGGCCCTATTAATTATGCCGTCAGTCACCCTTGTAAAGTAATCCCTGTAATGAGGCCCTGTATGGAATCCTTCACCCAGCAGGAGGAGGTGTGTGAGGAGAGGAGGTGTGTGAGGAGAGGAGGTGTGTGAGGAGAGGAGGTGTGTGAGGAGAGGAGGTGTGTGAGGAGAGGAGGTGTGTGAGGAGAGGAGGTGTGTGAGGAGAGGAGGTGTGTGAGGAGAGGAGGTGTGTGAGGAGAGGAGGTGTGTGAGGAGAGGAGGTGTGTGAGGAGAGGAGGTGTGTGAGGAGAGGAGGTGTGTGAGGAGAGGAGGTGTGTGAGGAGAGGGCGTGTGTGAGGAGAGGGCGTGTGTGAGGAGAGGGCGTGTGTGAGGAGAGGGCGTGTGTGAGGAGAGGGCGTGTGTGAGGAGAGGGCGTGTGTGAGGAGAGGGCGTGTGTGAGGAGAGGGCGTGTGTGAGGAGAGGGCGTGTGTGAGGAGAGGGCGTGTGTGAGGAGAGGGCGTGTGTCTAAATATCTAGACTACAGGAGGTGGCAGGCACCAGATCACCTCCATGGTAACGCGTCGTTCAGTCAACCTGTTGGATTCTGACAAATACCCCAACTGGTCTGTTCTGATACCCAGAGCCTTATCAGAAGTTTTGCACCATGTTCTGGTCAACTTGATCGCCCACTTCCTGTTAGAGCTCCTCCCCACTTCCTGTTTGAACTCCTCCCACTTCTGGTTAGAGCTCCTCCATCCTGCCTGGGGTATCAGACTGGTTAACAAATATCATCCCCGCCGTGCCCAGCCCCACCCTCTGTTATGCCCTGGACGTGTGTGTGTGTGTGTGCGTGCGCGTGTGTGTGTGTGTGATCATCATCATCAGTGGCGGCTGGTGGCTTCCTGCTGGTCTCTGTCGTGACACGCGGTGCACAAGTCATAGACTGTTGGTTTAAACACTCTTTAATGATGAGCGAAATGGAGAGAGAGAGATCACACTGTTGTTTTCTCTATGACACACACACAGATTTGACGTGTGTGTGTAACGTATGCTGCGTGTCTGTGGGTTCTCTGTGGGTGACATCACAATGCCTTACTGCGTCTTCCACCAGTTTAATATCTAATATCCTGTTGTTTCCTTCCTGCAGCGATATATAACTATGATGCCCACCAAGAGGAGGAACTGTCGCTACAGATAGGAGACACAGTCCACATACTAGAGACGTATGAAGGTGACAACATAATGTGATGACTGTACACATAGAGACATATGAAGGTGACAACATAATGTGATGACTGTACACATAAGATACGTATGAAGGTGACAACAATATGTGATGACTGTACACATAAGAGACGTATGAAGGTGAGAACATTATGTGATGACTGTACACATAAGAGACGTATGAAGGTGAGAACATTATGTGATGACTGTACACATAAGAGACGTATGAAGGTGACAACATTATGTGATGACTGTACACATAAGAGACGTATGAAGGTGACAACATTATGTGATGACTGTACACATAAGAGACGTATGAAGGTGAGGACACCAAGTGATTACTCTCTCTGCTTTAGGCTGGTACCGAGGACACAGACTAAGAAGAAAGTCCAAGAAAGTGAGTTAATTTTCCCCTCAATCAACCCAGAAATATTGTTGCGTTCTATGATCAACTCAAATTACCTGCGGACATAAAGTTGATAGCAGAACATGTATGCCATCGTCAAGCCTATTTATTGTGTGTCCTGTCTTTCCCACCTTTTGTTCCAGGGCATTTTTCCTGCCTGTTATATACATCTGAAGGAAGCCACTGTCGAAGGCAACGGGTTCGTGTTTTCATACTCAATTGGTCTGTGATGGTGTGATTTAAGTAAACAACTGAGATGATTTTCTCCACGTTCAAGTGTTGCTGATCAGAATATGTACAGTGTTTTTAAGTATTAGGCTCAGGATGCCATCTGGATACGCAACCCTGACTCACTGCCTCAAAGGACAGAGCAACAATTAGCTTTAAAAAAGGGGAAAACCTGTTCCGTTGTTGTTGTTGTTTTTTAAAATCAAATCAGACTGTTTGCCTTACATGAACAGGAAACTGGAAGACATTGCAAGTGCTCTGAACATTGCAATACGTGAATATTAGGAGGTAACATCAGAATAGCTTCTAGCGGTAATGTCATCAACAGAAGTGATGGTCTGATGATTTGTCAACACAATTTATCTGTAAGCTGTTTAAATATGGGCTTATTCACGCATTTATTTCGGAAGAGTCATTAAAATTCTAATTGAAAGCAGTCTAAAGCCAGCTTTTATTCTTGTCAAATCCAAGATCAATAGCAGTTTTACACCGAGCGCTGTCTAATATAAAATACAGATAGGAAATGATTCCCAAAGCAAAAGGGGAAAACTGTTGCCGCTAGAAAGTAATTGAACCTCAAAATGACTGCGCAAATATCACTTTCCGAGATATTAGTGCCTCGTTAATCGAGATCTCTGTTGATATTTGTCGTACGACGTACTTCCTGACCGCTCGTCCGTCTCGGTGTGTCTGTCCGCGTGTTTCCTCAGGCATAAAGAGACGGTGACTCCCAACGAACTCCCTCTGGTCCAGGAGGTTACCACCACTCTACGTGAATGGGCGACCATATGGAGGGATCTGTATGTGGTGAGTAGAGTGAGTCCTGTATCATCATGTCTAATGCGAGACCACACACTCACACACACACACACAATGGGCCCATGCTGGACCTCACACTCACACACAATGGGCCCATGCTGGACCTCACACTCACACACAATGGGCCCATGCTGGACCACACACTCACACTCACACACAATGGGCCCATGCTGGTCTGACACTGGAAGACATTTTGATTATTTCCTCTGCCCTTAAGTTCTCCAGAAGGTTCACTCAAGGGGTGTGTGGGTGCTTGTGTGTACGTCTGTGTGTGTGTGTACGTCTGTGTGTGTGTAGGGGGATAAACGGGAGATGTTTAACTCGGTCCGGGATATGATCTATGATCTGATTGAGTGGCGATCCCAGATCCTGTCAGGAACCCTCCCACAAGATGAATTGACTGAGCTCAAACAGAGAGTCACCTCCAAGATCGACTACGGAAACAAGTAATATCCAGCCCTCTGTCTATCTCTTTCTGTTTTTCACCCCTCTGTATTTCTCCAGCCCTCTGTTTATCTCTTTCTCTTTTTCACCCCTCTGTATTTCTCCAGCCCTCTGTTTATCTCTTTCTCTTTTTCACCCCTCTGTATTTCTCCAGCCCTCTGTTTATCTCTTTCTCTTTTTCACCCCTCTGTATTTATCCAGCCCTCTGTTTATCTCTTTCTCTTTTTCACCCCTCTGTATTTCTCCAGCCCTCTGTTTATCTGTCTGTCTGAGTTTCCTCTGAGCTTGATAAGAGAAGAGGAGCCTGTTGTTCATATTAGATTCTGTTCACCCCACAGCTTCGTAGTCTCTCTATTTTTACCTCTCTCCGTTCCTCTCTCTCTCCCTCTCTCTATTTTCACCTCTCTCTCCGTTTCGCTCTCTTTTCGTCTCTCCCTCCATCTTTCTCTCTTAATTTACTTGGGCTTTATTGTCACGAGGAACATTTGTTTTAATTGCTAAAGAAGTGGATAATGTCTCCGTCTACTGACAGGTACTTGGATCTGGACCTGGTGGTGAGAGATAAGGACGGTAACATCTTGGATCCAGACACCACCAGTACTGTGTCTTTATTCCGGGCCCACGAAGCTGCTTCCAAACAGATAGAAGAACGAATCCAGGAAGAGAAGGTGCCGTTCATAAATCAATCGATCAATAAAACACCAGAAGGCGACGCCATGGTCACCGACCCGACCACAGTATATATATCTCTCCACTCAGTCCCACACTGCTGCCTAACCCTGATGGACTGGATATTGTTAGCATTCTGCAGTGGTCAACAATCAATAGCCCTGTGGTGTCAGAGTGTAGGCCTGTTGATTGGCTGTGAGCAGTGTGGACTCATTGTCTCCTTTCTGTCCATCGAGCCATATTATATTGTGCTCCTCTGTCGCCCAGCTGGTTGAGCGTGAACCTGGGAAACACCCACCAGGGTAACCAGTTCAGTTCCCAGCTGGTTGAGCGTGAACCTGGGAAACACCCACCAGGGTAACCAGTTCAGTTCCCAGCTGGTTGAGCGTGAACCTGGGAAACACCCACCAGGGTAACCAGTTCAGTTCCCAGCTGGTTGAGCGTGAACCTGGGAAACACCCACCAGGGTAACCAGTTCAGTTCCCAGCTGGTTGAGCGTGAACCTGGGAAACACCCACCAGGGTAACCAGTTCAGTTCCCAGCTGGTTGAGCGTGAACCTGGGAAACACCCACCAGGGTAACCAGTTCAGTTCCCAGCTGGTTGAGCGTGAACCTGGGAAACACCCACCAGGGTAACCAGTTCAGTTCCCAGCTGGTTGAGCGTGAACCTGGGAAACACCCACCAGGGTAACCAGTTCAGTTCACACACACACACATACACACACACACACACACCGTCTATTCAAGTGTACAGAGCCCCGTATTGAGACACAGCCAGTCTAGTCAAGTGTACAGAGCCCCATATTGAGACACAGCCAGTCTAGTCAAGTGTACAGAGCCCCATATTGAGACACAGCCAGTCTAGTCAAGTGTACAGAGCCCCATATTGAGACACAGCCAGTCTAGTCAAGTGTACAGAGCCCCATATTGAGACACAGCCAGTCTAGTCAAGTGTACAGAGCCCCATATTGAGACACAGCCAGTCTAGTCAAGTGTACAGAGCCCCATATTGAGACACAGCCAGTCTAGTCAAGTGTACAGAGCCCCATATTGAGACACAGCCAGTCTAGTCAAGTGTACAGAGCCCCATATTGAGACACAGCCAGTCTAGTCAAGTGTACAGAGCCCCATATTGAGACACAGCCAGTCTAGTCCAGTGTACAGTACTGAGTATTGAATGTGTAACATGTTCTCTCTCTATCCGACTCCCTGGTGCAGTCCCAGAAGCAGAATATAGATTTGACACGGCAGGCCAAGTTCGCCCAGACCCCGTCGTTCGCCCTGTTTGTTACTCTGAAGAACGTTGTGTGTAAGATCGGTGAGGATGCGGAGGTCCTCATGTCACTCTACGACCCTGTGGAGTTAAAGTTCATCAGGTGTGTTACCCAACAGGGTGAAAGGTCATCATCGCTATTGTTTCCAGATTGCTGAAATAAATCCTGGAAACATTAGTCAGTTGATTGTAATTGGGTTTTTTCGTGGTGGTAGAAGGTGTGTTTTTCAGCTCCCTTCTAGTGATAGAACTGATTTTGGGGTCTTTACTCAGTATTCTGTTGATTTTTTATATTTGTCTGTAATTAGAATAAAAGATGTAAAACTCTCTGTAATCTGTGTTCCTAGTGAGAATTACCTGGTGCGGTGGTCCAGTCAGGGACTGGTCAAAGACATTGATACACTCCATAACCTGAGAGCTGTCTTCACGGTGAGTGTGTGCGTGTGTGCGTGTGTGCGTGTGTGCGTGCGTGTGCGTGTGTTTGTGTGTGTGTGTGTAGGTGAGCGTGTGCGTGAGAGCGTGTGCGTGAGAGCGTGTGCCCCTTTTATGTTCTATTGGGACGGCAACCTTTATTAACTCCTTGGCTCCCAGAGAGAAAGAAAGCCAATGACCCCAGACTGACCCAGCTTGTTTGTCAAAGGTCACCTCTTCACTAATGAACGCCCTCGTGGGCAGCAGGGTCACCAGACACCTCCACTCAGAGAGGACATAACTCACACACCCGGCTCGGCTCGCTACACTGGCATCAGCACAGACACGGGCCTAGAAATCCGGACATAGAGTTAAAGCAATTTGCCAGGGAGAAAATGCCGCCTTGACAGAGTTTTATCCTCGCCTGGAAAAGGTCAGGATCAATTGATCAATTGTTCTCTGTTGCTCCGGTTGCTGCTGTGAGTGTAGCTGCTGTGAGTGTAGCTGCTGTGAGTGTAGCTGCTGTGAGCGTAGCTGCTGTGACCCCGTGTCAGTTATTTAACCTCATGTCTGTGACCGCGTGTCAGTTATTTAACCTCATGTCTGTGACCGCGTGTCAGTTATTTAACCTCATGTCTGTGACCGCGTGTCAGTTATTTAACCTCATGTCTGTGACCGCGTGTCAGTTATTTAACCTCATGTCTGTGACCGCGTGTCAGTTATTTAACCTCATGTCTGTGACCGCGTGTCAGTTATTTAACCTCATGTCTGTGACCGCGTGTCAGTTATTTAACCTCATGTCTGTGACCGCGTGTCAGTTATTTAACCTCATGTCTGTGACCGCGTGTCAGTTATTTAACCTCATATCTGTGACCGCGTGTCAGTTATTTAACCTCATGTCTGTGACCGTGTGTCAGTTATTTAACCTCATGTCTGTGACCGCGTGTCAGTTATTTAACCTCATGTCTGTGACCGCGTGTCAGTTATTTAACCTCATGTCTGTGACCGCGTGTCAGTTATTTAACCTCATGTCTGTGACCGCGTGTCAGTTATTTAACCTCATGTCTGTGACCGCGTGTCAGTTATTTAACCTCATGTCTGTGACCGCGTGTCAGTTATTTAACCTCATGTCTGTGACTCCGTGTCAGTTGTGTGCTATAAGTAAATTGTGAGTGCTTGCGGACAGCTAGGCTCTGTGGATGTCAGATTATGTGGGTTTATATGTTACTGTATTTTTTCATTATCGGATGACATATTAAGTGACATATTAAGTGATTAAGTGACGACATATGAAGTGACGACATATGAAGTGACGACGTATGAAGTGACGACGTACGACGTGACGACGTACGAAGTGACGACGTACGAAGTGACGACGTACGAGGTGACGGCGTACGAGGTGACGGCGTACGAGGTGACGGCGTACGAGGTGACGGCGTACGAGGTGACGGCGTACGAGGTGACGGCGTACGAGGTGACGGCGTACGAGGTGACGGCGTACGAGGTGACGGCGTACGAGGTGACGGCGTACGAGGTGACGGCGTACGAGGTGACGGCGTACGAGGTGACGGCGTACGAGGTGACGGCGTACGAGGTGACGGCGTACGAGGTGACGGCGTACGAGGTGACGGCGTACGAGGTGACGGCGTACGAGGTGACGGCGTACGAGGTGACGGCGTACGAGGTGACGGCGTACGAGGTGACGGCGTACGAGGTGACGGCGTACGAGGTGACGGCGTACGAGGTGACGGCGTACGAGGTGACGGCGTACGAGGTGACGGCGTACGAGGTGACGGCGTACGAGGTGACGGCGTACGAGGTGACGGCGTACGAGGTGACGGCGTACGAGGTGACGGCGTACGAGGTGACGGCGTACGAGGTGACGGCGTACGAGGTGACGGCGTACGAGGTGACGGCGTACGAGGTGACGGCGTACGAGGTGACGGCGTACGAGGTGACGGCGTACGAGGTGACGACGTACGAGGTGACGACGTACGAGGTGACGACATATGAGGTGTCCATGGGGTTGGAGTTGATGTACTAGGAGAAGCACTGAGTCGTATGAATTGTCTCGCTCTCTCACACGACGTTCACACCGTGCGGTTTTGCTCCCGTGCCACAGCTTTTTACATGTTCTCTTTCTCATTATATCTGAAGTGGTGTTTTCTACGAGGGGGTTATCAGGTAAATATCTTGTGTATGATGTACACGTCTATGTAAACATTCACAAGGTCAGCTTGATATTAAAAAACAGCTGCCGGCGATATTTCAAAAGAGAAATAATATGGGAATGCAGCCATAAACCCCATGGATTTACTTCACATAATGTTCAATGCCATCTGAAACAAGGCATACGGCTTCCAATTACCTGGTGGTGCTGTCATTGGGACATAAAGGTTGTGTTGTAAGACAATTTGCGTGCAAAGAGAAAAGGCCCAGATGCCTGCTGGAGAATATTACAGACCAGTCCATAGAGAAACGAGCGAGACCGAACAAACAACTGGAATGGAGGACACCAGACCTTCTATAAACCTCTTATGATTGTGTTGAGATGTTTCAACCAATCAAATCCCTCGTGTCTGAATGGACGTGGCACGAATTTCTGAGGCGATACTAAAGTATGAGGTGTTTCTAAGGTTTTATCCACCCGTACACAATCGCCGTAGTAACTATGTTCTCCTGGCCCCCTAGGACCTTGGGAGTGAGGACCTCAAGAGGGAGAAGATCAGCTTTGTGTGTCAGATCGTCAGAGTTGGTCGCATGGAGCTGCGTGAAAACAACACCAAGAAGCTGACCTCAGGCCTGCGGAGACCATTCGGAGTAGCAGGTCAGAGATCATGTCTGAGGCGGTACTATAGCCTATCAGGACTAACCTGAGTATTGGGGCAGTTGGACTAATCTA
The DNA here is from genome assembly GCA_029465975.1 of Dallia pectoralis. Lineage (NCBI taxonomy): Eukaryota > Metazoa > Chordata > Actinopteri > Esociformes > Umbridae > Dallia > Dallia pectoralis. Next base: position 5,379,085 of record CM055730.1, on the reverse strand, counting down.
TCAGGACTAACCTGAGTATTGGGCCAGTTGGACTAACCTATCAGGACTAACCTGGGTATTGGGCCAGTTGGACTAACCTATCAGGACTAACCTGAGTATTGGGGAAGTTGGACTAACCTATCAGGACTAACCTGACTATTGGGGAAGTTGGACTAACCTATCAGGACTAACCTGACTATTGGGGCAGTTGGACTAACCTATCAGGACTAACCTGGGTATTGGGCCAGTTGGACTAATCTATCAGGACTAACCTGAGTATTAGGCCAGTTGGACTAATCCTTTTATGTCATAATATGTCAGCTGCTAAACATGTCTGACACAGATCTGTAGCCTACCAGGAATAATTCTTCTTTGTCTCATAGCTGGTAAACATGTATGAGGTGGGTGTATGTGGTAATGCACTCTTTTTGGATACAGTCAGTGTGGTGTAGTGATAAGAGGAATGGAAGGAGGGGGTTAGTTTCAGGTTCCAACCACACCAAAGACATGAGACTGAAAAAGTATGTTTCATCTGTATTCTACCCACTGACCTATTAGGGCTGCTCCCCAATCCACAGAGCTAATCAGCTCACATTAGAAAACTAGACAACTCGCCTTTTGTGTGACATCGTGAAGGAGTAGAGCGAGTTGATAACTTTGCATAGACATCACCCAGAGCAAAGGTCACACAATCAAAGTTCCATCAGAGAACAGTCTTCAGCAGGCGAGCCAACATGAAAACCCTTGTGTATCCCTAACAACCGCTTTCTATTGGTCATGTGTACTAGAAACTGTAGGGGAGACAGACGTTCCCTCCAGAAACATGTACGCCATTATTTTTTTCTCTAGGTTTTTTCTTTGATCTATTCTGAAATGTCGGCGCAATGTCAGAGTAGAATGGCAACTCAAAGCCTTTTTGGATTTCCGGCTGCGGTGTCGTCCTGTTGGTGTGACTACTGTCGTTGTGACTACTGTCGTTGTGACTACTGTCGTTGTGACTGCTGTCGTTGTGACTGCTGTCGTTGTGACCGCTGTCGTTGTGATGTCGGTGTGACCGCTGTCGGTGTGACCGCTGTCGGTGTGACCGCTGTCGGTGTGACTGCTGTCGGTGTGACTGCTGTCGGTGTGACCGCTGTCGGTGTGACCGCTGTCGGTTCGATAATTAATAAACAAAATAGAACAGGACATTATGAAAACTTAAACACACAGGTACGGAACAAAGTCATACGCATCTCCATTTAACACCCCTGTGATTGGAGACCACTGTTTCTGCGAACGTTTATTTTTATTGACCCACAAAGTTTAAAGGTGTAGCGTGGAGACTTCTCCTCTGGAGTGGCACCACTCAATACCTGCTGAACGGGGAATTGGTGTGAGGTGCTCGATCTAACCAGCGAACGGGGAAAACGGTCAAGTGAAAGGAGTGAGAACGAGACAGGCGAGAGGTGACAATGATGTGCCAATGTTCTAGCCGTCAGTTTCAACATCAGACGGGGTTTTGAAGTGACAACGCGAACGCATTTTAAGCCTCCGTGGATTCTTTTTCCCCTCCACTACAAAGCTTCGGCTGGGATCAGACTGGAATCAGGGCTAGCTGCGTGATGTCAGATCACTTCCAGGTTAACGCAGGTGAACGCCCATGCTACGGCTAGCTAAATCAAATGAGAGTTTCCTTGGTCTCCTCAGCAGATTAGGCAGATGTAATAGCAGGTTTTACTAGGCTTCTACCAATGTAGAGGAGAACTAAACTAATAACATAAATCTTCAGATTCAAATTAGTCAAATGACAATCGACGCTATATTATATAGTATATTAGACCGGCTGTACAGGAAGTGGTCATAAATATGCATTTTATGTGTGATGTCGAGAGCATGAAACAACATTGGTGTCATCATGCTGTGGGTATGTGTTAATGAGTGTAAAGACCCGATCCTGCATCCACATGTGTTAATGAGTGTAAAGACCTGATCCTGAATCCACATGTGTTAATGAGTGTAAAGACCCGATCCTGAATCCACATGTGTTAATGAGTGTAAAGACCTGATCCTGAATCCACATGTGTTAATGAGTGTAAAGACCCGATCCTGAATCCACATGTGTTAATGAGTGTAAAGACCTGATCCTGAATCCACATGTGTTAATGAGTGTAAAGACCTGATCCTGAATCCACATGTGTTAATGAGTGTAAAGACCCGATCCTGAATCCACATGTGTTAATGAGTGTAAAGACCCGATCCTGAATCCACATGTGTTAATGAGTGTAAAGACCTGATCCTGAATCCACATGTGTTAATGAGTGTAAAGACCCGATCCTGAATCCACATGTGTTAATGAGTGTAATGACCCGATCCTGAATCCACATGTGTTAATGAGTGTAAAGACCTGATCCTGAATCCACATGTGTTAATGAGTGTAAAGACCTGATCCTGAATCCACATGTGTTAAGGAGTGTAAAGACCTGATCCTGAATCCACATGTGTTAATGAGTGTAAAGACCCGATCCTGAATCCACATGTGTTAATGAGTGTAAAGACCCGATCCTGAATCCACATGTGTTAATGAGTGTAAAGACCTGATCCTGAATCCACATGTGTTAATGAGTGTAAAGACCCGATCCTGAATCCACATGTGTTAATGAGTGTAATGACCCGATCCTGAATCCACATGTGTTAATGAGTGTAAAGACCCGATCCTGAATCCACATGTGTTAATGAGAGTAAAGACCCGATCCTGAATCCACTACAGTTGAACAGCCCGTCTTTCTAGGTCCAACCTTCTGAAGTTTGTGGTCAGGAACGTTCTGGATGGTTACTATGTAAGCAGTGTGCGGTGTGAACAGCGATAGGCTAATATGGAGTGTTTACGATGATGTCAAAGGGCTGCCTGAGCGGTTTATTTAGGCCAGTTGGTTTTCCTGGTGCTGTAGCAGCCTGTCTGTTCCTGTGTATCTGCTGGTTTCTGTTATTTGTTTGTGTCCAGTTAAGACTTAGAGAGACAGGTGACTGGAGTTCCTAGCTAATCAATGACTGTTATTGATCAATCCAGTTCATGTGAAGTGACTGTAGGCTATTCTGTGGAGGAAGGGAGGTTTACAGCCTGTTTCTGGCAGTCATTGATGTGACCGGTCTGTCTTATTCTCTCTAACAGTCATGGATGTGACCGGTCTGTCTTATTCTCTCTAACAGTCATGGATGTGACCGGTCTGTCTTATTCTCTCTAACAGTCATGGATGTGACCGGTCTGTCTTATTCTCTCTAACAGTCATGGATGTGACCAGTCTGTCTTATTCTCTCTAACAGTCATGGATGTGACCAGTCTGTCTTATCCTCTCTAACAGTCATGGATGTGACCGGTCTGTCTTATTCTCTCTAACAGTCATGGATGAGACCGGTCTGTCTTATTCTCTAACAGTCATGGATGTGACCAGTCTGTCTTATCCTCTCTAACAGTCATGGATGTGACCGGTCTGTCTTATTCTCTCTAACAGTCATGGATGAGACCGGTCTGTCTTATTCTCTAACAGTCATGGATGTGACCGGTCTGTCTTATCCTCTCTAACAGTCATGGATGTGACCGGTCTGTCTTATTCTCTAACAATCATGGATGTGACCGGTCTGTCTTATTCTCTAACAGTCATGGATGTGACCGGTCTGTCTTATTCTCTAACAGTCATGGATGTGACCGGTCTGTCTTATTCTCTAACAGTCATGGATGTGACCGGTCTGTCTTATTCTCTAACAGTCATGGATGTGACCGGTCTGTCTTATTCTCTCTAACAGTCATGGATGTGACCGGTCTGTCTTATTCTCTCTAACAGTCATGGATGTGACCGACATCATATCAGGCAAGATGGATGACGAGGACAAGCAGCATTTCATCCCCTTTCAGCCGTGAGTATAAACTATGATGTACACACACACAAACGTACACACGCACACGCACATTAGCCATCTCCAGTCCCCATTTGTATTGGCAATCGTTGTTTGACTGCCAGCAGCAGGCAGCAAAACATATGTTGACTTACTTCTGCGCCCTCCAGCCGTTCCCTTCATGGTTGCAGTGCAGTAGGCCAGGCCTGTGTGTATCGGTATCTGTCTATACTCCTCTGCCTTTGACACCTGATTAGCCCGGCCCGTGTCCCAAACGGACCCATATTCCAAACACAGCCCTGGGGGCCCCGGTCAGTGTAGAGCCCCACGCAGGGAATATGGTGCCTTTTGGAACTCGAGCCCCTGGTGTTGTCCGTAAACCTAATTAAGGCTCACCTCATTAACCGCCCGCATGCCTGTGAGGATCGTCTTTGTCTGTAGAGACGTGGTAACCTTTTCCTTCACGTCAGCTCATGGATAATTGGAAATGTTTTACTGGGGGTCCCCAATGTCACCCTGACACCTGTCTAGTTCACTACTTTGTACAGCGACCTACAGGGCCCATAGGCCTCTTGGCGGAATTAGTGCACTATTTGGCCCCTGCGGTTTAGCTTTTGTCGTCACGGTAGATCACTGGAGAAGAATTGTTAATGTACTTAAATCATGGACATAATTAGACTAGATGTTTCCAGTGAGCATCACAGGAGGAGCGACTTTGGTAATATGTGTGTTTTGTGTCCTGACTGTTGGCGGCGACGTGTAGGATTTAAACTGTACTACCGGCGTGAATTCCCGCATACATAACCAGAAGATATCTGCAATTTATGTTTCAAATAAATGCCTGATAAACACTGATGAGCCAAATAATGTGTGAATCACAGAGGCATGGCTTATAGCGTCCTGTACACACGTCCAGTCCAGTCCACACACTGCCTCTTTAAAAATGCACTCTGCGATTTTTGGCCACAGGCTGTAAAAGGGATGCTGTTATACTGAAGTGTGTCTTCGATAAATTGTGTACTGTGTCATTTATGTGCTGATTTGTACCGTGACCACGAAGTACGATAGTGATTACGCTTATAGATGATGGGCATGTATTTAACCAAAATACCGCACAAACGTCCCATCCGCACGCACGTGCACGCGCGTACACACACACACACACACACACTAATGGTTTATTCATTACCAGCTTGTATACTGTTATACTGTTCTTAAACAAGCTAGGACATGCGTGTATGTGGTTGGGCTTAATTTACATTACCAACATATTGCGGTTGAGATGGCTGACAATGCAAACAACAATGGATAAAAATGGAAAATGGAGGTTTAAATAAAATGATGAATGTAGAGTTGCCTTAGGCAACATCAGCGTTAGGCTCAGTATGTGTCCCAAATGGGACTCTATTCCATGTTTAGTGCACTATATTCTGACTGGAGTGGTTTGCCATTTGGAACACACTTAGACTAGAGCTAGTGTAGAGTGGTGTCCTCTAACACGATATGTGCATTACGCTAGGGTGTTATTGTATTATTCAATCAAGGCTTTCCTGATTCTCTTACAAATATTACACATTTTCCAAGTGCAATGTGTCCTTCAGGCATTACTCAACGAGTTATGAAACAAATCTGCTTTGGGAAATCAAAAATAAATAAAATAATCTCTCTCTGGAAATGTATTCTCATGTTTGTCGTCACCTTTTTGCAGTCTGATAAAACGGTGGTGGTTGAGGACGGCTGTTTTTTTGAGTTGATAGTAGCGTCTAGGTCATGCTCTCATTGGATTATAGACCTGGTGGGACAGTTTTTTAGTGGGATTTAAACCTTTCCTCCAGGAACCCCGGACATTTCACATTGCTGTTGCAGCCCCAAGCTAATGGATACATTTGTTCAAGGGCTGGTTGAATCAAGTGTTGGCTGTGGAATTGTCAGATTTATAGAACAGATACTTCCTGAGGGGAGGGGAGAGAGCATCTCTGATGCCGCGCCTCCTCTCTGATGCCACGCCTCTTCTCTGATGCCGCCCCTCCTCTCTGATGCCGCGCCTCCTCTCTGATGCCGCGCCTCCTCTCTGATGCCGCGCCTCCTCTCTGATGCCGCGCCTCCTCTCTGATGCCGCGCCTCCTCTCTGACACTCCTCTTTTTCCAAATCACTCTTTTTCCGCCTGTCCTTTTCTTTATCTCTCTTCGTTGTTCCAGATGCCGACGGTGGCACTGTAAATGGGCCAGAAGGGTTTTACAGTGATGTCTTGGATAGAATACGTGGAATCATATGAAACACAAGCCTCCAAGCCATCTCTTATTATGAGCCTGTATTTGTGTCTACATCCTCCCCTATGTCGTTCTTCAAACTCTAGTTTTACTACACTTGTTTGGTTTCCCCCTGCACATTTAGACACACGACATCCCTCCGAAACATCTGTCTCTTGCGCTCTTTCTTGTTTATTGAGCAGTTAACATGCTTTCTATAGTCTTCCTGAACACACAGGGGGTTTTTATATACAGTGAAGAGAGCAACTATTACAGTGAAGAGAGCAACTATTACAGTGAAGAGAGCAACTATTACAGTGAAGAGAGCAACTATTACAGTGAAGAGAGCAACTATTACAGTGAAGAGAGCAACTATTACAGTGAAGAGAGCAACTATTACAGTGAAGAGAGCAACTATTACTGTGAAGAGAGCAGCTATTACAGTGAAGAGAGCAACTATTACAGTGAAGAGAGCAGCTATTACTGTGAAGAGAGCAGCTATTACAGTGAAGAGAGCAACTATTACAGTGAAGAGAGCAACTATTACAGTGAAGAGAGCAACTATTACAGTGAAGAGAGCAGCTATTACAGTGAAGAGAGCAACTATTACAGTGAAGAAAGCAACTATTACAGTGAAGAGAGCAACTATTACAGTGAAGAGAGCAGCTATTACAGTGAAGAGAGCAGCTATTACAGTGAAGAGCGCAGCTATTACAGTGAAGAGAGCAACTATTACATTGAAGAGAGCAACTATTACAGTGAAGAGAAAACTATTTGATCTTCTGCTGATTGTGTACATTTGCCCACTGACAAAGACATGATTAGTCTATCATTTTTAGTGGTAGGTTTTTCTGAACAGTGATAGACAAGAATGACAAAAGAAATCAGAATAACGCATTTCAAATAAGTTATAATAAATTGATTTGCATATGTCTCCGTGAAATAAGTATTTTATCCCCTGTCAATGAGCAAGATTTCTGGCTTCCAGGTGTGTTTCATACAGGTAACGAGCTGAGGTGAGGAGCACTCTGTTAAAGGATTGTAACGAAAGAATAGAGACATGATGTGATAAAATCAAGAATAGAGACATGATGTTATAAAATCAGGAATAGAGACATGATGTTATAAAATCAAGAATAGAGACATGATGTTTGTAAAGTAAGAATTGAGACGAGAGTAGTTGAGTTGTTGGTGGGGCCCTGGTAGTTGGCAGGTCCTGGTAGTTGGGGGGCCCCGGTAGTTGGGGGGCCCCGGTAGTTGGGTGGGCCCCGGTAGTTGGGTGGGCCCCGGTAGTTGGGTGGGCCCCGGTAGTTGATGACACTGTATGCTAAACTATTATCTCAGCGTTCCCTCTTTTTACCTTCTTCGCTTTACATCTCTTCCTACCTCATTCTTTTTCCCTTTCTCCGTACGTCCTTATCTTTTCCTCTCCCTACCTCCTCTCTCCCTACCTCCTTATCTCTTCCTACCTCCTCTCTTCCTACCTCCTTATCTCTTCCTACCTCCTCTCTCCCTACCTCCTTATCTCTTCCTACCTCCTCTCTCCCTACCTCCTTATCTCTCCCTACCTCTTTCTCTCTCCATACCTTCTCTCTCCCATATTCCCTGTCCTCCTTTGATTTGCTGTTACTCTCTTCTTTGCTTTCTCTCTCTCTCTTTCCCTTCTTCCTTTTTATTCTTCTTCTCCCCTCCTCCATCTTTCACATCTCTCTCCCTGGTCTTCCTTCTCCTCTCCCCCTGGTATTGTATATCTCTCTCCCTTGTCTTCCTTCTCCTCTCCCCCTGGTATTGTATTTGTGTTGTGCCTGCTCCAGGCTGGCGTTGGACGATGCCATTCATCGCCACCAGCAGCTGAACATCTCCCGTTTTTCACCCAGGGTGGCAGGAGAGAGTGACTTCCTGCAGGGCGTCATCAACAAGGTCATCGCAGCCAAGGAGGTCAATCACAAGGGTCAAGGTAATGTGCTTTTAACTGGACCATATGATGTAGAGGGGGGTGTTGGGCTGGCCCATATGATGTGGAGGGGGGGTTGGGCCATATGACGTGTGTGGGGGGGTCGGTTGGACCATATGATGTGGAGGGTTGGGGAGGGGGGCTGATCCATGAATGACCTAATATCGGCTGTGTCGCTGTGTCTGTTCATTAGACTGGTATTTGATGGTTGGTCGCTGTCAGACTGCATCATCCTGTTGGCCTACCACACGTTCTATTAGTTTAACTTGTACACAGGTGTTGAGAGTGTGAAGATTAAACGTGAGATCCTCGTGAACGTTGGTTATATACAGTTAATCTTCATTCACTTGACATACGGTGACCTTTCTGGGTGCAATGGGGTCTGTAAAGGGTAGATCATATGTGATGTCCTCTGTTGGCAGTTCTTTCACTTGTAGTTAACATGTAATGTTCCATGTTGCTAGGTCTTTGGGTCACTCTTAAACGCCTTCCAGGTGACATCCATCAGATCCGGAAGGACTTCCCTCACCTGGTTGACCGCTCCACAGCTGTCGCCCGCAAGATGGGCTTCCCTGAGATCATTATGCCAGGTAGGATATGTTTCTGGTGTTAGTCTGGAGTCTATGTCTGGAGACGGGCCCTATATGACCCCTGTCTCTGGAGACGGGCCCTATATGACCCCTGTGTGTGGAGACGGGCCCTATATGACCCCTGTGTGTGGAGACGGGCCCTATATGACCCCTGTGTGTGGAGACGGGCCCTATATGACCCCTGTGTGTGGAGACGGGCCCTATATGACCCCTGTGTGTGGAGACGGGCCCTATATGACCCCTGTGTTTGGAGACGGGCCCTATATGACCCCTGTGTGTGGAGACGGGCCCTATATGACCCCTGTCTCTGGAGACGGGCCCTATATGACCCCTGTGTGTGGAGACGGGCCCTATATGACCCCTGTGTGTGGAGACGGGCCCTATATGACCCCTGTGTGTGGAGACGGGCCCTATATGACCCCTGTGTTTGGAGACGGGCCCTATATGACCCCTGTGTTTGGAGACGGGCCCTATATGACCCCTGTGTGTGGAGACGGGCCCTATATGACCCCTGTGTCTGGAGACGGGCCCTATATAACCCCTGTGTCTGGAGACGGGCCCTATATGACCCCTGTGTCTGGAGACGGGCCCTATATGACCCCTGTGTCTGGAGACGGGCCCTATATGACCCCTGTGTTTGGATCGGTGTGTTTGAGGCACAAAAGTTTTATTGGCATTGATGGAAGCCCTGCATGTTAATCCATGCATGTGTTTTTTCAGGCGTCCATGTGAGGGTAGTAGTGTTTCTAACAGACTCTTGTGGTGTTCCCAGGTGATGTGCGTAATGACATCTATGTCACCCTGGGCCTGGGGGAGTTTGACAAAGGCAACAAGTCCACGCCCAAGAACGTAGAGGTCACCATGTCTGTGTACGATGAAGACGGCAAGAGACTGGAGGTATTGACAGACACGCGCACCTACACACACGCGCACCTACACACACGCGCACCTACACACACACGCACCCACACCCACACACACACGCTCACCCACACACGCGCACCCACACACGCGCACCCACACACGCGCACCCACACACGCGCACCCACACACGCACACCCACACACGCGCACCCACACACACACACGCGTGTGCGCACACGCGCCTACGCACACGCGCCTACGCACACGCGCCTACGCACACGCACATCGTAGTGAAGTATTTATTATAATCCAAACCGCTCCCTCAACTGCCCTTCAGAAAATAACAGGAAGTCATGCATGGCACAACACAGCCTACATCAGTGATAAGGGCCCCAGTACAGAGTGTTTAGCACACGCGCACCTACAGTAGTGCTTAACACTCTGTACTGGGGCCCTTATCACTGATGTAGGCTGTGTTGTGCCATTATTAGGGTGAGTAGTGCTAAACTGTGTGTGTGTGTGTGTGTGTGTGTGTGCGCGCGCACGGCGCCTCTCATTCCTGTCCCATTGCGCCTAACCCTCCAATCTGGGCCCCAACCCGCCAGCAGGGGGCGGTAATGAGCAGTGTGTCAGATCAGGACCCATGTTGGATGACTAGACCACCCCAGGACACAAATCAGGATGAGGACGATCACAAACCTTCACCGTCAGACAGTGACGGGTGGCGCCGCGGAACTCAACCAACACTTCATTAGATAATCGCTCCCGTCGGGTTGGAAGGGAACGAGAAATGCGAATGCGATGTGTAGCGCAGGACTTTATACCGGGGCTGATTTCAGATCAGTGCCATTGTTGTCAGAGGCCTCTTTCCGGAGACTTTTGATTAGACCGTTTTGTCCTAGTTGTGAAGGAGCCTCCACGTTGTCATGCAACTTTTCCAAGAGCCCTTTAGTTTGTCTCATCTTTCCGGCTCCCCTGAGACTCAGATTGTCAAGGAGTTTCCACGCCCTTACTTCACAGGCTTTATGCTCTTGTCTTTCCCCTGCTTCCTGTCTCCCCATGGACAGGGAAATGCTTTTGCTAAACGCTTCTTTTAGCAGATTGAAATTGCTTTTGAAAGATGAGTCGGTGCGCTGTCATTTCCTGTCTCCGCATGGATGACTTCCTGTTATTTTCTGAAGGGCAGTTGAGGGAGCGGTTTGGATTATAATAAATACTTCACTACGATGTAAACACCACCGTGGCTTCCTCGTTTCAACAATCCACGAAAGTAATGCGTTTCAAGGGAGAGTTTTGAAAGGGAATGGTTACCCACTTTGCCAGAGTCAGGTGCTAGCTCTTCCTGTTGACCATAAGTCTTTGTGCTAAGCTAGGTAGCATTAAAAAACAGCCTCAACTCCCATTGATCTGATAGCATAGATACAAACATTCTATCCACAAATGCATCTGATTCTGAAGGCAGATATAGGGCTTAGTGGCTAAATCCCAAAACATCTATCTAATCATATGAACCAGTATCCAGATGAGGCCCATTTAATCACATTTTGTAAGGGTGCCCTGGTTCTTTTCTGATAGATGACTGCTTTGACACTGCCAGCCGCCCAATCCTTACGTCAAGGACTTCCCGTGTAAACCCATCGGTCTTTTTCAGCCAGCTTTTTGGTTCCCGGCACCCTGCTGTACACACATTATCAGAAACATGGCAATAATATACTGCTGCCTATACACACACACACACACACACACACACACACACATACTGCTGCCTATAGACACACACAGATACACACACACACACACACATACATACTGCTGCCTATAGACACACACACTGCTGACTATACTCACACACAGACACACACACACACACACACACACACATACTGCTGCCTATACACACACACACACACACACACACACTGCTGCCTATACACACACACACACACACACACACACACACACATACTGCTGCCTATAGACACACACACACACACACACACACTGCTGCCTATACACACACACACACACACACACACATACTGCTGCCTATACACACACACACACACACACACACACATACTGCTGCCTATAGACACACACACACACACACATACTGCTGCCTATACACACACACACACACACAAACACACACACACACTGCTGCCTATACACACACACACACACACACACATACTGCTGCCTATAGACACACACACACACATACTGCTGCCTATAGACACACACACACACACCTCTGGATGCAGGTCTATATGGGTTCTCCTCACTTGGGACAACTTCTGTTATAAATATTTATCTGGTTAACTGGATGTGAACTCATACATTTTGTGAAGCTTCTGGATGTCCTATCAGACATATAAACGTATCAGGGTGACTGAAATGGATCTTTAATAAGGCCATTTTCTGTGTGTTTCAGGGGAAATCAAATTCACTGTGTGCCCAGGACCTCCAGCCACATAAAACACAAATTCGTTTTCTTTATAGGTTCTGCTCTGGGCGTGCTCATAATGTCATGGAGAGAATTATGTATTGTCTTTACACACACATCTGTGTCATCTTGGATACATGTACTTATGTTATGTTGGCCTCATCCTTCATCACTCATTTTCATCAGTCATTCATCTTCATCACTTTCATGTCACCTTGTAATTACCGACTTTTATTCTCTCCGTTTCTCTCTGCCTGTCTCTTTCTCTCACTCTATCCCTCTATCTCACTCTATCCCCCTATCTCACTCTATCCCTCTATCTCTCTATCTCACTTTCTTCAGAACGTCATATTCCCGGGCGCTGGCGATGAGGGCATCCTGGAGTACAAGTCAGTCATCTACTACCAGGTCAAACAACCACACTGGTACGAAACCATCAAGGTCAGTTTGTTGATCTACACACTCGTGTCTGTCTGTGTGTGTGTCTGTCTGTGTGCCTGTCTGTGTGCCTGTCTGTGTGCCTGTGTGTGTGCCTGTCTGTGTGCCTGTCTGTGTGCCTGTGTGTGTGTGTGCCTCTGTCTGTGTGCCTGTCTGTGTGCCTGTCTGTCTGTGTGTCTGCCTGTGTGTCTGTCTGTGTGTCTGTCTGTGTGTCTGTCTGTGTGTCTGTCTGTGTGTCTGCCTGTGTGTGTGTCTGTCTGTGTGTCTGTCTGTGTGTCTGTCTGTGTGCCTGCCTGTGTGCCTGCCTGTGTGCCTGCCTGTGTGCCTGCCTGTGTGCCTGCCCGTGTGCCTGCCTGCCTGTCTGTCTGTGTGCCTGTCTGTGTGCCTGTCTGTGTTTTTGTGTCTATCTGTGTGTGCCTGTCTGTGTGTGTCTGTGTCTGTACATGAACATGAGGGATCCTGAAGTTTCCAAATGGACTGAGTCTAGAGAAAAGGCCATTTTTGAAACGGGTGTACTTTCAAATTTAATTATTACCACAGAGTTAGTGCTAATTACGTTCAGGCATAAAAACTGATTACTGAGGGAATAGGAAACAAATGCTTGGATTTGGTTTGGGGCTAAGAATTAGGAAACAAGGTATAGCAAGTCTAGATCTGTCTGTGTGTGTCTGTCTGTGTGTGTCTGTCTGTTTGTGTGTGTCTGTGTGTGTGTGTCTGTCTGTCTGTGATGCATTCAAATGAATTGACTGTGTATCATTCAGCCTCTCCGGACACCACTAACAGACTGTGTATTTGTATGGTCAAGGTGGCCATCCCAATTGAAGATGTAAACCGAAGCCACCTGAGATTTACCTTCAGACACCGATCATCTCAAGACTGTGAGTACAAACAGGAATCACATGACAAACAAGCAGATGTGTTTGAACATCAAAGTGTGTGGTGTTGAGTGGCTGGGTGGTGTCGAGATCCAGTAGATGGGGGCTGGGTGGTGTAGAGGTCCAGTAGAGGGGCTGGGTGGTGTCGAGGTCCAGTAGATGGGGGCTGGGTGGTGTAGAGGTCCAGTAGAGGGGCTGGGTGGTGTAGAGGTCCAGTAGAGGGGCTGGGTGGTGTTGAGGTCCAGTAGATGGGGGCTGAGTGGTGTAGAGGTCCAGTAGAGGGGCTGGGTGGTGTAGAGGTCCAGTAGATGGGGGCTGAGTGGTGTAGAGGTCCAGTAGAGGGGCTGGGTGGTGTAGAGGTCCAGTAGAGGGGCTGGGTGGTGTGGAGGTCCAGTAGAGGGGCTGGGTTGTGTAGAGGTCCAGTAGAGGGGCTGGGTGGAGTAGAGGTCCAGTAGAGGGGCTGGGTGGTGTAGAGGTCCAGTAGAGGGGCTGGGTGGTGTAGAGGTCCAGTAGATGGGGGCTGAGTGGTGTAGAGGTCCAGTAGAGGGGCTGGGTGGTGTGGAGGTCCAGTAGAAGGGCTGGGTTGTGTAGAGGTTCAGTAGAGGGGCTGGGTGGTGTAGAGGTCCAGTAGATGGGGGCTGAGTGGTGTAGAGGTCCAGTAGAGGGGCTGGGTGGTGTAGAGGTCCAGTAGAGGGGGGCTGAGTGGTGTAGAGGTCCAGTAGATGGGGGCTGAGTGGTGTAGAGGTCCAGTAGATGGGGGCTGGGTGGTGTAGAGTTCCAGTAGAGGGGCTGGGTGGTGTGGAGGTCCAGTAGAGGGGCTGGGTGGTGTAGAGGTCCAGTAGATGGGGGCTGGGTGGTGTAGAGGTCCAGTAGAGGGGCTGGGTGGTGTAGAGGTCCAGTAGAGGGGCTGGGTGGTGTGGAGGTCCAGTAGAGGGGCTGGGTTGTGTAGAGGTCCAGTAGAGGGGCTGGGTGGAGTAGAGGTCCAGTAGAGGGGCTGGGTGGTGTAGAGGTCCAGTAGAGGGGCTGGGTGGTGTAGAGGTCCAGTAGATGGGGGCTGAGTGGTGTAGAGGTCCAGTAGATGGGGGCTGAGTGGTGTAGAGGTCCAGTAGATGGGGGCTGAGTGGTGTAGAGGTCCAGTAGAGGGGCTGGGTGGTGTAGAGGTCCAGTAGATGGGGGCTGAGTGGTGTAGAGGTCCAGTAGAGGGGCTGGGTGGTGTAGAGGTCCAGTAGATGGGGGCTGAGTGGTGTAGAGGTCCAGTAGAGGGGCTGGGTGGTGTAGAGGTCCAGTAGATGGGGGCTGAGTGGTGTAGAGGGGCTGGGTGGTGTAGAGGTCCAGTAGATGGGGGCTGAGTGGTGTAGAGGTCCAGTAGAGGGGCTGGGTGGTGTAGAGGTCCAGTAGAGGGGCTGGGTGGTGTAGAGGTCCAGTAGAGGGGCTGGGTGGTGTAGAGGTCCAGTAGAGGGGCTGGGTGGTGTAGAGGTCCAGTAGAGGGGCTGGGTGGTGTAGAGGTCCAGTAGAGGGGCTGGGTGGTGTAGAGGTCCAGTAGAGGGGCTGGGTGGTGTGGAGGTCCAGTAGAGGGGCTGGGTGGTGTGGAGGTCCAGTAGAGGGGGGCTGGGTGGTGTAGAGGTCCAGTAGAGGGGCTGGGTGGTGTAGAGGTCCAGTAGATGGGGGCTGAGTGGTGTAGAGGTCCAGTAGAGGGGCTGGGTGGTGTAGAGGTCCAGTAGATGGGGGCTGAGTGGTGTAGAGGTCCAGTAGATGGGGGCTGGGTGGTGTAGAGGTCCAGTAGATGGGGGCTGGGTGGTGTAGAGGTCCAGTAGAGGGGCTGGGTGGTGTGGAGGTCCAGTAGAGGGGCTGGGTGGTGTGGAGGTCCAGTAGAGGGGCTGGGTTGTGTAGAGGTCCAGTAGAGGGGCTGGGTTGTGTAGAGGTCCAGTAGAGGGGCTGGGTTGTGTAGAGGTCCAGTAGAGGGGCTGGGTGGTGTGGAGGTCCAGTAGATGGGGGCTGGGTGGTGTAGAGGTCCAGTAGAGGGGCTGGGTGGTGTAGAGGTCCAGTAGATGGGGGCTGAGTGGTGTAGAGGTCCAGTAGAGGGGCTGGGTGGTGTAGAGGTCCAGTAGATGGGGGCTGGGTGGTGTAGAGGTCCAGTAGATGGGGGCTGGGTGGTGTAGAGGTCCAGTAGAGGGGCTGGGTGGTGTGGAGGTCCAGTAGAGGGGCTGGGTGGTGTGGAGGTCCAGTAGAGGGGCTGGGTTGTGTAGAGGTCCAGTAGAGGGGCTGGGTTGTGTAGAGGTCCAGTAGAGGGGCTGGGTTGTGTAGAGGTCCAGTAGAGGGGCTGGGTGGTGTAGAGGTCCAGTAGAGGGGCTGGGTGGTGTAGAGGTCCAGTAGAGGGGCTGGGTGGTGTAGAGGTCCAGTAGAGGGGCTGGGTGGTGTAGAGGTCCAGTAGAGGGGCTGGGTGGTGTAGAGGTCCAGTAGATGGGGGCTGAGTGGTGTAGAGGTCCAGTAGAGGGGCTGGGTGGTGTAGAGGTCCAGTAGATGGGGGCTGGGTGGTGTAGAGGTCCAGTAGATGGGGGCTGGGTGGTGTAGAGGTCCAGTAGATGGGGGCTGAGTGGTTTAGAGGTCCAGTAGAGGGGCTGGGTGGTGTAGAGGTCCAGTAGAGGGGCTGGGTGGTGTGGAGGTCCAGTAGAGGGGCTGGGTGGTGTGGAGGTCCAGTAGAGGGGCTGGGTGGTGTGGAGGTCCAGTAGATGGGGGCTGGGTGGTGTAGAGGTCCAGTAGATGGGGGCTGAGTGGTTTAGAGGTCCAGTAGAGGGGCTGGGTGGTGTAGAGGTCCAGTAGAGGGGCTGGGTGGTGTGGAGGTCCAGTAGAGGGGCTGGGTGGTGTGGAGGTCCAGTAGAGGGGCTGGGTGGTGTAGATGTCCAGTAGAGGGGCTGGGTGGTGTGGAGGTCCAGTAGAGGGGGCTGAGTGGTGTAGAGGTCCAGTAGATGGGGGCTGAGTGGTGTAGAGGTCCAGTAGAGGGGCTGGGTGGTGTAGAGGTCCAGTAGAGGGGCTGGGTGGTGTAGAGGTCCAGTAGAGGGGCTGGGTGGTGTAGAGGTCCAGTAGAGGGGCTGGGTGGTGTGGAGGTCCAGTAGATGGGGGCTGGGTGGTGTAGAGGTCCAGTAGATGGGGGCTGAGTGGTTTAGAGGTCCAGTAGATGGGGGCTGGGTTGTGTAGAGGTCCAGTAGAGGGGCTGGGTGGTGTGGAGGTCCAGTAGAGGGGCTGGGTGGTGTGGAGGTCCAGTAGAGGGGCTGGGTGGTGTAGATGTCCAGTAGAGGGGCTGGGTGGTGTGGAGGTGGGTTAAGTACCCAGCTGGGCTGGAATGTTGAGGCCAGGTCTAGTCAGGGATAGGTCTTTGTCCCTCCTCCACCTGAACGGGTTGCCCAGGGACCACTGGGCTCAGATAGTGCCAGGCATTAAAGTGTGTCTGTGTGTGTATTATTAATCCAACCTCCTCTCTGCTTCCTGTTAGTAACATCTGTCAATGGAAGAAATGGTCAGAGAATCTTTCTGTCCCAAAGTCTCGGTGTAATAGTGTCATCTTGTTGTATTGTTTTGGCCCAGGCACAAGTACCACCCTATTCCCTACTTAGAGCACAGCTTTTCATCAGAGCCATAGGGAATAGGATGCTGTATGGAGGTACTATTGTGTTTATAGAGCTTCCTGACCTCATATCACCCTGCTGTCAGTTAAGTCCAGAATTGACTGGCCCGTGGATCCATTCTTACACTACCCGACAGCAAACTGCCACCTGTCTGGTAGTGGTTAACGTCAATTGCCTTTTTTATTGGTTGTTCATGTCAGTCGTCTTTTATTGTTTGTTAGTGTCAGTTTTCTTATCCTATTGGTTGTTCATGTCAGTCATAATTTTTTTGTTTTTTTATGTCAGACGTTTTTTGTTCCTGTTGGTTATATTACCATGGTTATAGCTTTTGTCGGCTGTTTTATGTTGTAACTCGTCAGTCTTTCTGAGAGGAAGGGCAAGTTAGGACGTTTGTGAACATATATAGAGGCAAAGGCCTTTCATTTTATTTGTTGTTTAAATTTTTTTTTATACACATACACACTTTACGTTCTGTCAGAAATGATCTTCTTTTAGACGCCTTAAACAGATTTTATTGATACGGACTTAATTTATGATTGATTTTATTCTCTGCTCTTATACCTTTAATGACCTCGCAGGTTCCGTGACAGAACAGGGAGTTGTTAGTTTCACTAGGCAAGGCAATCTTTTTCCATTACTCCGAAACCAGAGAAGGTGCCGGTCAATTGGACAAGGCGTATCCGCCAGCAGGATTAGGGGCCGGCCTCTTAATGACACAGCTTATTGCCAGACGGGCCCTCCACAGCTGTGCCACTCAAGAGCCACCAGAATAATAGAGCTATTGCCAAACATACAAAATAGTAAACGTGCTGAGCAGGTTGAGTCTATATGCTACTTTATTAGTGTGTGTGTGTGTGTGTGTGTGTGTGTGTGTGTGTGTGGGGGTGTGTGTGGGTGTGTAGGGTGCTGTTTTTACATCCCCCATTTTCCTCAACATGCTTCCTCACTGTCATCATCTGTGAACTCCAGTTTCAACCTACAGCCTCTTATCTGACCCCTGACCCTCCATCAAACAGGAAGCTGCTAATGACCTCAGGGAGTTGCACTACAAAGCAGGATCAATGATTAATATCCGCTGACTTTGATTAACAACAGTGTATTAAAACTGCCTAAATGGATATAGATTCCCTTGTTCATTAGGAAAGGTAAAGTTAGTTATGTGTGTTGGTTGACATGAACCATGCCTCAGTTTACAGCCAACGGGCATAATCAGATTTAAGCAGTCCCGCCCCCCCCGGCCACATACCCCGCCCTCCTTGTTGTCTGCCATGCTAACATACTTGCGTTTTTCTCCTGCTTCTTTTCCCTGCAGCCAAAGACAAATCGGAGAAGATATTTGCCCAGTCGTTTGTGAAGCTGATGAGGTACGATGGCACAACCCTGAGAGATGGAGAACATGATCTCATCGTATACAAGGTGATGTCATTCGTCTGGCCCTGCCCCAAATCGCCTTCTCCTGCTTGGCTATGCTTTTTAACCTAAATAGAGAATATTATAGCTTACGTTACCACACTTACTGTGATTTCCATGAATTGCTGGCAACAGAAGAACCGCCTGGTAATCAGCAATCCGGCATGTCATCTAAGTGCAGAAAACAATTGATCGATCCATATCGATCTGCTTCTCTCACTCTCTCTCTCACACTTTCACACACGCTTACACTTTCTTACAATCTTTCACACTCTTTCTCACTCTCACTTTCTCACTCAACCTGTCTAGTGATGCTCCTATTCACGTTTGATAAAAAATTAAATCCAAGGAACAAATATTACAATTAGCAATTGTACTCCAGACTCACAGTGACGTCTGTTTTGAGCCAGGGCCGCCATAAATACACCTTATTGATTGATTTCTTCATTGATTGGTTTGCTGGCTGACTGGTTGGTTGTTAGTTAGATTGGGTGGTTGATTTATTAACTGACTGGTTTTCTTCAGGCCGAGGCTAAGAAGCTAGAAGACTCATCCTTGTACCTCAACCTGGCAGCAACCAGGATCGAGCTGGAGGAGAAGGGCTTGTCCACTACTGGGAAAGGAACACAGAACCTAGGAAACTGCACCATCACCAAGGACTTCTTCCAGATCTCCACCCTGGTCTGCTCCACCAAGCTCACACAGAATGGTAGACACACACTTTCCAACCAAAGCTTCTCTCTTTACAGCCTTCTCTTACTCTCCCGACTCCCCTCTCCCGCTCTCCCCCACTCCCCTCCCTCTCCGGCTCTCCCCACTCCCCTCCCTCTCCGGCTCTCCCCCCCTCTCCTTCTCTCTCCTGCTCTCCCCCCACTCCCCTCTCCTGCTCTCCCCCACTCCCCTCTCCTGCTCTCCCCCTCTCCTGCTCTCCCCCTCTCCTGCTCTCCCCCTCTCCTGCTCTCCCCCGCTCTCCCCCTCTCCTGCTCTCCTGCTCTCCCCCCACTCCCCTCTCCTGCTCCCCCCCTCCCCCGCTCTCCCCCACTCCCCCTCTCCTGCTCTCCCCCACTCCCCCTCTCCTGCTCTCCCCCACTCCCCTCTCCTGCTCTCCCCCACTCCCCCCCGCCCCCCCACTCCCTCTCCTGATCTCCCCCACTCTCCAGCTCTTTAAGTCCCTTTATTACATCAGTCTACATGTATGTAAGCTCCTGTGAACATCCATAACCAAGCCACAGCCACACATCCCCCATCTCTCCCTCCCTCCATCCCTTCCTCTCTCTCTCTGCCTTCCCTCCATATATGTACTGCTGTATTTTTTACATGTCTAAATGTCACTACTTACAATACCTTGGAATCAGACGTCTCCATTTCTCAGGAGAATGAACCAGAACTAGATGCTTCTCAGTTCAGGGCTCAGACACAGTGAGGAACGGTGGAGAAACAAAGACAAGACTAGAAACGTGAGCAACAGGTGGAGAGAATGGGCAAATCAGTCCAGCTTAGACTTCAAACCTCAAATTAATTGTTTTTACTAGCCTCAAGCACCCCCACGCGCCACTCCCCCATGAAGACACCTTTTGAATAAGGAGTTGCTTTAGTTCTCTTTACAAACACAGAGATAATTTGACGCAGTCAAGCTGAGATGGAAAACAAACAAAAGACTATGCCCCCTTGCTCGCGGGTTTCTATTGAAACCAATCGATACTGTGTAAGTTAGGGAACATTATAGTCCAATCACATAGTTGCTATATGCAGTAGTTCTCTTCCTCTGTCTAGAACTCTCCGTTCAGGAAAGGATGAAGTGCCGGAGAACGGAATGAGAGACCTGCGGTACAAATGTCACCGTGCTAGCCGTCTAACCCAACGTTGTGCACAGCAGTGTAGAGACACTAGGGAGCTATTTGGAACGCACTGAAGGGCACCTTCCATTTCCCTTGTTGGTTCCCCGGCTTCTAGATGTATGGCCACAGACTGGTCTCCTGATGTTATCGGCCCTCTTCCTCTGGGTTTCGGCACAGCCTATCGCTGACTGATTCACCAAATGTCCGTCTGTTCATTTGGGATGCACACCTGGCCACAAGTACTGTGGTATTTAAATCCGTCTGTTCATTTGGGATGCACACCTGGTCACAAGTACTGTGGTATTTAAATCCGTCTGTTCATTTGGGATGCACACCTGGCCACAAGTACTGTGGTATTTAAATCCGTCTGTTCATTTGGGATGCACACGTGGTCACAAGTACTGTGGTATTTAAATCCGTCTGTTCATTTGGGATGCTCACCTGGTCACAAGTACTGTGGTATTTAGATCCGTCTGTTCATTTGGGATGCACACCTGGCCACAAGTACTGTGGTATTTAAATCCGTCTGTTCATTTGGGATGCACACCTGGTCACAAGTACTGTGGTATTTAAACCCGTCTGTTCATTTGGGATGCACACCTGGCCACAAGTACTGTGGTATTTAAATCCGTCTGTTCATTTGGTATGCACACCTGGTCACAAGTACTGTGGTATTTAGATCCGTCTGTTCATTTGGGATGCTCACCTGGTCACAAGTACTGTGGTATTTAGATCCGTCTGTTCATTTGGGATGCTCACCTGGTTACAAGTACTGTGGTATTTAAATCTGGACTTCAAGGACCGTTCTACTCCATTTCTCTATCGCAACCCAGTCAGGTGCAAATAAATAGTGTTGACTATTTTAGAACATGGTGTCAACTAAACAGACAGTCCCACAGGCCTGCTAAACCCCTGCGATTATATCAGACAGTCCCACAGGCCTGCTAAAGCCCTGTCATTATAACAGACAGTCACACAGGCCTGCTAAACCCCTGCTATTATAACAGTCACACAGGCCTGCTAAACCCCTGCTATCATAACAGACAGTCAGTGTGGTATGTGTAAAAACAGGTGTGGTAGTGTGGTCTGTGTAAGAACAGGTGTGATAGTGTGGTCTGTGTAAGTACAGGTGTGATAGTGTGGTCTGTGTTAGAACAGGTGTGGTAGTGTGGTCTGTGTAAGTACAGGTGTGATAGTGTGGTCTGTGTAAGTACATGTGTGGTAGTGTGGTCTGTGTAAGCACAGATGTGATAGTGTGGTCTGTGTTAGAACAGGTGTGGTAGTGTGGTCTGTGTTAGAACAGGTGTGGTAGTGTGGTCTGTGTTAGAACAGGTGTGATAGTGCGGTCTGTGTTAGAACAGGTGTGATAGTGGGCGGGTGGGTGCTTGGCGGGGGGTCAACAGCCAAAGCATAGTGAAAAGGCTGCTCGTGTTTAATAAGTTAAAAGCACAGGAGAACGCTTCTATGCGTTTATTACTTAATTAAAAAACTGGCAGAAACAGCGGGGGGGGGGTTGGTTGGTATCCAGTTGCACCTATGTTCTTGGGAGAGTGTTAAGAGGGTAAATTTAGCAAGATATTTATATCCGGTGCAAACTGGAATGTTTATTCTTGAACAATTATGTATTTCCTGTTACTACTAATATTCCTGTAATTTCCCACCTTCATGTCCTAGTGTGGACCTAGAATGTAGAAATTAATTGAATAGAGTCATTTAAATCCTTGGCATTCAATACGGTGTTGTCCCCACGTTGCAGATCTAATTAGTGAAGTCAGTCGGAGCAGAGAGTGGGACGTTGTTACAGTGTAATAAATTATGAGTCTAGGAAATTCCCCTACGGAGCTGGAAGCCACACAGTAGCTAACGCCATCCATCGCTCAGGTTCAAACCTGGACTGTGGTGGTCGTCCTTAGATTGCAATGCCACCTGGAAGCCGGAACAGCCTCTTTAACCATTTTCTGTAAGCACACACATATACACAAACATACACAAACACACCCTTATAAATACACGCACATTCACACATTCACACATACATACACACACATCTACGAATTCACACATACACACACACACACATCTACACATTCACATCTACACATTCACATCTGCACATCTACATCTGCACATTCACATCTGCACATTCACATCTGCACATTCACATCTGCACATTCACATCTGCACATCCACATCTGCACATTCACATCTGCACATTCACATCTGCACATTCACATCTGCACATTCACATCTGCACATTCACATCTGCACATTCACATCTGCACATTCACATCTGCACATTCACATCTGCACATTCACATCTGCACATTCACATCTGCACATTCACATCTGCACATTCACATCTGCACATTCACATCTGCACATTCACATCTGCACATTCACATCTGCACATTCACATCTGCACATTCACATCTGCACATTCACATCTGCACATTCACATCTGCACATTCACATCTGCACATTCACATCTGCACATTCACATATGCACATTCACATATGCACATTCACATATGCACATTCACACATTCACATCTGCACATTCACATCTGCACATTCACACATTCACATCTGCACATTCACATCTGCACATTCACACATTCACATCTGCACATTCACACATTCACATCTGCACATTCACACAATCACATCTGCGCATTCACACATTCACACCTGCACATTCACACATTCACATCTGCACATTCACATTTGCACATTCACACATTCACATCTGCACATTCACATTTGCACATTCACACACATTCACATCTGCACATTCACATTTGCACATTCACACGCATTCACATCTGCACATTCACATTTGCACATACACACATATTCACACACATTCACATCTGCACATTCACATCTGCACTTAAACACAAACACATACATGACATTTGGAAATCAACTTGTTGCCATGAGCACGGTTCTTCATTGACGGGCACACATCCACATATTAAAGGGACTTTTATTTGCTTGGCATTGTTACGAGTGATCTTCTGAATCTTCTGTCCCCGGGTGTGAGAAACAACACATTCATGTATTTCCCCATGGACAGCCAGCCAGTTTGTCATGGACACCCAGAGTATCCAATCTGCCTATGTCTTAGATGAAATGCTATTTTAATTAAGCAGAAGTTCTGTGGCCTTCAGGCCAGCACAACCCTGACAGCAGTGGTGAAGTGAATTGTGGGGGCTGTTCTGTTCCCAAGACGTTTGCACCAAATTGGTGTGACTTTGTGACATAAAGTCCTCATTAGGGTCGAACAGCGGATACCAAACAGATGATAAAAGGCAGTTACTAAACAATGGTTATCAGCCTATGTATGGTTAATAAACATGGGTTAATAAACTGTGGTTATCTAACAGCCTATGTATGGTTAATAAACATGGGTTAATAAACTGTGGTTATCTAACAGCCTATGTATGGTTAATAAACATGGGTTAATAAACTATAGTTAACTAACAACCTATGTATGGTTAATAAACATGGGTTAATAAACTGTGGTTATCTAACAACCTATGTGTGGTTAATAAACATGGGTTAATAAACTATGGTTATCTAACAGCCTATGTATGGTTAATAAACATGGGTTAATAAACTGTGGTTATCTAACAACCTATGTATGGTTAATAAACATGGGTTAATAAACTGTGGTTAACTAACAACCTATGTATGGTTAATAAACATGGGTTAATAAACTGTGGTTATCTAACAACCTATGTGTGGTTAATAAACATGGGTTAATAAACTGTGGTTATCTAACAGCCTATGTATGGTTAATAAACATGGGTTAATAAACTGTGGTTATCTAACAGCCTATGTATGGTTAATAAACATGGGTTAATAAACTATGTTAACTAACAGCCTATGTATGGTTAATAAACATGGGTTAATAAACTGTGGTTATCTAACAGCCTATGTATGGTTAATAAACATGGGTTAATAAACTATGTTAACTAACAGCCTATGTATGGTTAATAAACATGGGTTAATAAACTATGTTAACTAACAGCCTATGTATGGTTAATAAACATGGGTTAATAAACTGTGGTTATCTAACAGCCTATGTATGGTTAATAAACATGGGTTAATAAACTATAGTTAACTAACAACCTATGTGTGGTTAATAAACATGGGTTAATAAACTATAGTTAACTAACAACCTATTTATGGTTAATAAACATGGGTTAATAAACTATGGTTATCTAACAGCCTATGTATGGTTAATAAACATGGGTTAATAAACTATTGTTATCTAACAGCCTATGTATGGTTAATAAACACGGGTTAATAAACTGTGACATCAAAGCCTTGACGCAGAACGACTTTCTCGTTATTTATTCGAGATTTTGACACCTGGATGAAGAATCAACTGCATGATAGTTCCTCCACTGCCAACATCTGCTTGAGACCCATTTAAATATTCACCAGGTGACTGAAAACTGATTGTCTGTTAAACCCAACGACTGAAACGTGATTGGCTGTTAAGCCCAATGACTGAAACCTGATAGGCTGTTACTCCCTGAGATAATGGGTCTCTCAGCTTCAAAAGGCGTGACTGGTTTGAGTGCAACAGAACAGAGACAACGAATAAACAGGTGAATCCAGACCACTGATGCCCCATGGTGGAGAGGGTACTGACCACCTGAAGGCAGGGTTTACACACCCGCGTCCACCCCCGTGGTCATCTATCCACTGGTTCGACCAACACACCCAGGGAAACCAGACCTTACCAGGTACCAGACCGTACCAGGGAAACCAGACGTACCAGGGAAACCAGACGTACCAGAGAAACCAGGCCTTACCAGGTACAAGACCGTACCAGGGAACCCAGACCGTACCAGGGAACCCAGACCGTACCACGGAAACCAGACCGTACCAAGCTTGAAGAGTGCTCGGGGTATTTTCAGTATGCCGCCCACAACGTTTGATGTTTTTGCCGTGTTTCCTTGGCCATAAACATCTGGAATGACACATCCTTTATGTATCCTCCTGTACTGTCAGCATCTAGCCTGGGTTCAGATGTGCTAGTTTAATTGTGTTTATTTACTGTCTGCGTGTTACCTGTGAAGTTGTCTTAGTCAAGTTGTAGGCTACTGCAGGGCTTTTTAGCTGTGGATAGACTGCTATTATGCCATGAGTGTCCCTTCCATTTTAAGCCGAGGATATACGTTCATTCACTATATTTGTGCTTTTATTCGTTGGAGTCTGTCTGTCTGTCTCTGTCTGTGTCTGTCTGTCTGTCTGTCTCTGTCTGTATCTGTCTGTATCTCATTTCTCTGTCTCTCTTTCTCATTTCTCTGTCTCTTTTTTTATCTGTCTCTCTCTGAATTCTCTATCTGTCTCTCTCTGAATTCTCTATCTGTCTCTATTTTTCTGTCTGTCTGCTGCTCCACTGATCTTCGCCCATCTCCTTATACATGAACTCATCTTCCTCCTTTACATTTAATGCATCTAATAGAACAGATTTTAACACTTCTTTGTAATGGGGATTAGTTAGACTATTCTTTGGGACTAAATGGCATGCAAGGCATTAATAGATGTAATTTCCGATAACAGATTTGGTATTAAATTACAAGTATTTTAATGATTCTGTTTAACAGCTATTACACTACACTGATTGAAACGCATAGTAGTATTCTATTTTTTTTCTGTTCAATCTGCAAGGATTGTATTATAGATTAATGGTACAAATAACTAGCATGATATAGCTTCATAGAACTGCCATGTTACAGATGTAGCTACCTAGCATCTACACGATAAAACTGCATCTATGTAGAACTGTCATTTTATAGATGCAGAACCTACGTGTTGTAGATCTAGGTAAATAGAATTAACAAAAAGCGTGGGTTCTTTGCAGGCCTGATAATAAAGTTTCGATCTTCTCCCTTCTCCCATAGTGGACCTCCTGGGTCTGCTGAAGTGGAGATCCAACACCAGCTTGCTTCAGCAGAACCTCAAGCAACTGATGAAGGTTGAAGGAGGAGAGGTTGTCAAGGTGAGAGGTCAAATTTATGTCACACACACACGGATCCATGGGATCTGCCCCTTACCCAGTTTTTCCCCGACCTTTAAGGTCAATAGACGGGGTGACCCGGACCAAAAGGGTTAGGGTTACCCAATTAGGACGTTTACAGAGGCAGGGCAAACGGGGCTCTGTACAAATGGAATATTTTCTCATCTTGGCTCACACGGAACAATTGTCACAGTCACTGGTTGGCAGTCGTTCTTCCAGGAAATACACACGGACCTCCTCTGAATAATGAATACGTTTCATAAGAAGAACTGTGACACCAGCCTCACAGAACCGAACTTCTGTTATCAGCCTGTGTTTCCCCCACGCCAGTCACACCCAGACGGCTGTCGTCAGGGAGATGATTTCCCTCATAACGTGTAGAGATTGTTTGGGTGTACTGGTTGTTCAGAAACGATGCCCGCAGCCGGAAGTGCCAATGTAATGACATGCGGGCACAGAATACATAACAGGAACACGCGTGTAGTGGAACCTTCCCTGCCTGGTGCTGGCGGAGGGGGAACATTATAGACGGCTGTTTAAGTTCACTTTGTTTGTAGTAAATATATCAGTGGCCGTAAAAGGAGCGGAGGAGGGAGTGGTCTAAAAGAGGGCTGCTGATGTGATTGGTGGAGGACTGAGGATGATTCAAAGGCGCAGGGAGAGAGAGATCAAGGGAGACAAATGGGAGGAAAAGAAGGGGAGGTGGTGAGCGAGACAGACAGACAGGGAGGTGAGTGAGAGGACTCATGGAGATAACAAGCGATAGCGCTGTGAAATGCCTGTCCTCGGGTTGTCTTCTCCCATGTGGCTGTTGATGCCATGACAAGTACATCTACAGCTGGACCTGTTAGAGCCCCCATAGGGAACTGATTACCATAGTAACACACTGGGTTTTCACTCATTGTAGGTTCAGCCTCATCGTGCCACTGTCTCAGTTTCACGGCCGGGCAATAAAAGCACTGGAACAGCTACGCAACGTATTGGTTGTGGTACGAGGCACCAGGTCATTATGTTTATGTCAACAGGGATGTTTGGTTTGTGTTGCCTTCGTCCAAATGGGTCTCTGACGTCTGATTTTCTAAGAATAGAAATTAATTAAAAAGTCCATCAAATAGAAGCCGATTTAGTCCGAAAACAAATAAGTGTGATGATTCATAAGAATTGACTTAAATATGTGTGTAAATATTATTTTCTTTCACCTACATGATCTTGCAATGCATTTATGGGAACTTCATATAATTAGCCTTTTTCTGAAATATGCTTTATTTCGATGCCTTTTTCAGGAAGATGTTAGGCGAGTTGAGGTGTTTGTGAATATTGGTTATGTTTCTTTATCTATTAACCCCAGCGATCTGAACATATTGACAGGATGACTGATATTGGCAGAGCACAGACAGCATATTACTCTACTCTCCTATCCCAACCAATCCAGTGTCAGATAATCAATAAGCTAAATGTACATTACTTTAACTAAATCTCTGTCTTTAGCCGGTATGCTTTTTGTATTATCTCTGGCTAGGGAAATAAGTGAAAGTCCAGCTCCTGTCTATTTGTTTGTTCATCTGTCATTTATCACGAGCCAATACTATAAGTCTTATCTAAATCGCTGCTCGAATCCATTCAAAACAAGCTATTGATTTCACTTGGATAATTTGAGGCTGGTGGCTGTGGTTTTAAATATTACTGCGGCTTTCTGACAGTACACATGAATACACAATGAGCATGTGCGAGGCAACTGACCGCCACCCTACAGAGAATTAATATTATTGCATGAAGTTTTGGTTAGTCTGTTTGGCGTTGGGGAGAGCGCTGGTCAGAGGTGAAGAAAGCCAGAGGACTCCAGAGGTGCCGTGGAAGACATTCTAATGCATTTTCTCTGATAATATTATAAGGGCTTTCTGTACAGATATGAAAGAGCTTGTTGAATATGGAGCGTTATTTAGACACAGAGGGTCAGTAGTTTTTAAACGTGTCGTTCCCACACTTAGCATTTTCAGTTTACCTGCCTGCCAGGGGACTTGTCTCTGACATACTGTGCCGAGGATTGAGTTTGTCCCAGGAACTATGTGGGTGTATGCTAGTAGTATAGACCAGGAGTTTTAGGCAGAATCGACTAAAATCAACTGTTATATCTATGACAGATTTTCAGAATCGGGTTTATTTGCCGTTAGTTTGTTTACACATACATGTAATTTGTTCTGACTCATAGCTGCAACATTTAGGACATTTTAAAACGACCATGTGCAAACAGAGCAAAAAACACACAATACGGACAGTTTGACAGGAGACCCTGCCTAGCTTAACTTATAATGTGTGTCATATATATCCGAGTAGTGCAAAAGGGCAATGTCCAGATGTGAGAGCAGATTTCAAAATGTGCAAAGAGCAGAATGTAGAGCAATATGTAATTATATATATACAGTTGTGCTAATAGAGCACTGTCCAGTTATAGTACAGGATGTAATAGTGAGGAAGAGGGCTAGGGACTAGTGCTAGGGACTAGTGCTAGGGACTAGTGCTAGAGGCATATTCCTTAGACTCACCACCGTGGGGAAGAAGCTAATCTAGGAGCTTGAAACAACAAAACCTCCCTGTTGACAGTCATCATGGCTAACGCCTCGTTAGTTTTATGTGCACTCTGTGTGTTTCTGATGATGGTCTTATTCTGCTGATGTCTTGTGATGTATTGGCACATTGCCGATACAAAGCCCCCAGGCGCACAACCTGCACAGTGTACCTGTCATAAAACTGTAGACATCAGCTAACCTTTGTCCAAATACACCTGTGGACACACAGGAAGGATGATTCAGTTGTTTCCATGGCCTTTGGCTTTTATTGATCGTGTTTTAGGCTAGCCGTGTTTTTGTGAGAGCAGTCTATGTCATCTCAGCTGTTTGTGTGTGCCGTATTAATCTGTATTTTTGTAATGTCTCTTGTTAGGTACATTTTAGTCATATCATTTTATAGAAACACTTTCCCAACCCTGCCAAATATGCTCACATATCTTGTTTCAGTTCACCTGGACTCTCATTGGTCCAGCTTATTTCACCTGCTGTTAAGTATGGAATACTGTAGGTCTTATTCCAGAGTCTCTCATACATACCAGTATACCAGTTTTCACCCAGACCAGGCTATTTTACTCCATACAGACCAGGCTATTTTACTCCATACAGACCAGGCTATTTTACTCCATACAGACCAGGCTATTTTACTCCACACAGACCAGGCTATTTTACTCCACACAGACCAGGCTATTTTACTCCACACAGACCAGGCTATTTTACTCCACACAGACCAGGCTATTTTACTCCACACAGACCAGGCTATTTTACTCCACACAGACCAGGCTATTTTACTCCATACAGACCAGGCTATTTTACTCCATACAGACCAGGCTATTTTACTCCATACAGACCAGGCTATTTTACTCCATACAGACCAGGCTATTTTACTCCATACAGACCAGGCTTTTTACTCCATACAGACCAGGCTAGTTTACTCCATACAGACCAGGCTATTTTACTCCACACAGACCAGGCTATTTTACTCCACACAGACCAGGCTATTTTACTCCACACAGACCAGGCTATTTTACTCCATACAGACCAGGCTATTTTACTCCATACAGACCAGGCTATTTTACTCCATACAGACCAGGCTATTTTACTCCATACAGACCAGGCTATTTTACTCCATACAGACCAGGCTTTTTACTCCATACAGACCAGGCTAGTTTACTCCATACAGACCAGGCTATTTTACTCCATACAGACCAGGCTATTTACTCCTTTACTATTTTATGTTCTCTTGACTACTGTATAATTCTGTGTTCCATCCAGCTGTTTTTATAATGTTGTGAATTTCTCCACTTCAGACTCATACCTGCCGCTTGTTCCAAATGACACCTTGTTTCCTTATTAGTGCACTGTGTTGTCCATGTGCTGTATTCAAATATTGTGCACTACAGAGGGGATAGGATGCCATTTCACAGCCACAGGGATGTTTGTCTGGTGTGAGCCTGTCAGATCTTGTCTCTGGTGATGACGTGGATAGATGTGTTTAGGCGTGTGTTGTGACTGTTGACTGTTCTGTCAACCTTAATTCTGAACATA
>CM055730.1:5061300-5346300 GCA_029465975.1 Dallia pectoralis | reverse complement strand
TTTAGGTTCTGACATAAAAAATACACGCAAAGATTGGAGGGCTGAGATGAATAAGATGTTTGGAAAAGTACATGTACAGTAAAATCTCTTCAGTGAAACTATAACGACGTGGAACTCAATGTTTTATCAGAACTCTAGTCACAATGCTTGGTTGCAAATAAAATACACTTCCAGCAAGTCATGAAAGACCTCACAAAACACTTATTTGACTTGGATTAGTTTCAAATAGTATTGTTTTATTCACATTATGCTCTCATTGAAGTCTCATGGAATTACTTGGTACTATATTACCACTTACTCATAACGGAAGTTTGTTACAGTAAAACAAATCAGTGTTTCACAGCAACACACTTGTCCAAACATTGGACAGTATTTGGTCTACCCGCGTGATTATATGTTGGGCCTTTATTCACATTACTTCAGTGAAGCAGGAAGTCATGGTGGACCCCCTAACAGATTCTAATGACTCGTATACAAAAATTACAAGTATAGAAATGTTAATAATTCTGCCATGCTAATGAGAAAATATTTATTGAACATGAATAAATATCTATTTTTCTGTGATCTGAAAGATGTATGCGTCTTGTGCCCTTGATTTCATCATTATCATTATCATTAACTGACTCAACCTTTCTAGTGACATTTGAATATTGTTATCGTTCTGTGCGAACCTTTGTACTGAACCCAAAATGACCTTTCCAAACCGCTAGGTTCCAACTGCGTTTGCACCCCACTGTAGTAATCAGATTCACAAATGTCTCAGGATTAAAAAAAACCCTGCTCCACTAAGTTGTGGACTTCATTGGGTTATAAAACAATAATTTACCCCCAAAACATATTTGGAATGTGACAGCCTCAGTGCTCAACAACTCAGTACTCTGATTTTATTCCTGGTGAACATTCCAGTCGTAATATGCCCGTATCATCGTCTGTGGCTTAAACCGCACCCTATTCTCTACGTAGTACACTGTTTTGATGGTGTCCTATACGGAGTAGGGTGCCGTTTGTGACTCGGCCTGTCCCCTCTGTGTTGCAGTTTCTTCAGGACACTCTTGATGCTCTGTTCAACATAATGATGGAGAACTCTGACAGCGACACATTTGACACACTTGTTTTTGATGCCCTGGTGAGTATAGTTTCTTTTCAAATGAACACAATAATACCACAACATTGAAATACCATCTGTCTGGGCATCCGTTTTACATGGGAATGCGTGTGTTTGCAAGTCAGTTGTGTGTTTTGGTCAAACAGTTGGATTTCATTTTGCTCGTTTTTCTGTCTTTTCACTCATTCGTCAGCCTAGGGCGTCGGACTTGGGGAAGTATAGGCTGAGTTCACTCTCTCTCACAGTGTAAACGAATGCATGCTTTGTGCCAGAGGCGTCACAGAGCCCAGGTTACATAGTACCTGACTGTCAGAAGGACCAACACTGTTAGTGTACATGTAGTGTATTCTATACTTACACAACAGGACGTGATGTAAGCTGGTCGATTGGCCATATCCCCCCAAACACTTTATTTACTTAACGACAAACGGGTTAGCGTCAAAATTACATCCGATAGTAGTGATGTGATACCTGTGTTACACTCTGTTTACAATAGCTTTTAGCCAATCAGCATTCAGTATTCTAACCTTACATGATTCAAACCAGTCTCTAATGACACGTTCCAATATTCCCAGGTCAATATATATTAGATCTTATTACCTAACATGTATTTAGCTTATTTATTTTTGCACTAATATAAAACGTGTAATCCACCTGAGCAGTACTTTATATATGTCTGTTATTACTTAATTTCATATTACATTACACAGATAAAAGAAAAATAACAATGAAATGTAAAAATGAATCTTATAGTCGAACACTTTCTTAAACCTTTCCGTCGCCTACGTGCTCTAACGACAGTATCTCTCAGAAGCTAAACCCTGTACTCCATTTTAGTTGCATTATCTATTATTTAGGCATCGTCCCAATGTCTCCAGGGTCCTTGTTTCAACTGGCCATCTTAATGCACAAAGCCTATATCTGCAGTATATATTTGGTTTGTAATAGCCTTCCGTGGTAATTTGCATCGCAGCGACTTACCTAGAATTAAACTTCAGAAAGCCAGTGTAGGGTGTCCTCGATTATCTGTTAGAGGGATAACAAAGAAAATGTATTTCGTTCTTTGCAATCTCATTCACGTTCCGTCTTTCTCATTTCACATTAAAAAGAGAGTCTCATTTTCTCTAAGCTCTCAGCGATGGCCAAATATGTGTTATATTTTAATGAACATGTGTTAAGCTTTAATGAATGGTGTTGCCTTTTAATTCATTTGTTGCTTCCTTGACAGGTGTTCATAATTGGACTCATTGCAGACAGAAAGTTTCGACACTTTAACCCGGTCCTTGAAACATACATACGGAAACATTTCAGCGCGACTCTGGCGTACACGTGAGTACAGCTAATTGCTAATTAATTGGGAAACGGATTGTCTGGTGGTTGAGAGCGTTAGGCCGGTAAACTAAAGTCTGCTAGTTCAAATGAGCTTGAAAGAAATTCATTGTGCCCATGAGCAAGGCACATATCAATAATTTCTTCTGTATTTTGCTCTGGATAAGAATGACTGGTAAATTACAAAATATGTCAAATTTATCAACCAGCTGAATATAATGAGCTGGGGTGTGGGGAAATGTGGTAATTTATCTTGGATTGTTGGGGCTGTCATCAGAGAAGGACCAGGTTTCATCTAATTTCACTAAAATAATGACTCAACTGGAATAGCAATAGCTTTGAACACTTGCTGCCATTCAAGATAATCACTGGTCAATCTCTAGCTGAGGTGAATATGTTAATCTGTCTTATTTCATTCTACTAAAAATAACTTTTATGGCCTTTTCAATTTGCCTGTTGCTGTACACTACTAATCCCGTAGCCATTTTATAGACTCTGTCACTCTGGAGTTTTTAATGGCGTTTTCGGCCTATTTAGCAAATTGTATTGGTGAATGAGGCTAGCAACCACTTTGTATCAGGTTGCCTTTGGTACTTTTCAACACAAGTGTTTCTCGTTTAGCAAATATGTCCAATCAGTTGTGCCCCAAACAAGCGTAAGCTGTCTGTGTAAAACCGAATTCCAAGCACTGGTGTAGACAGTTGAGCTCATTCCCCATTCGTATTGAAATAAATTGCCACCGCTAACAAAATCAAACTCCTACTTCAAGTTTTATCCTCTAATAATAAGGCTTGGGTTGATGTGCCTCGACAAGCCTGCATTGAGCTAACTAGCTTGTAGACAATTATGCAATTACAGCTGAGAACCGTTACCGAAGAATACAAGAGCTTGCCTTGTTTTTTTTTTATTAGCAGTAGCCAGCAACAACAGATCATGGCAACGCGTTTCTAGCCTGTAGATGTGTGTAAGGGATTAGCAGGGGCGGGATTGGCTTCGTTGTTTGAGCAAAGGTCAATTAGATCTGACCAGTAACCGACAGGTTGCTAGATCAAATCCCACAGTCGCTAAACATCGGTCATGCAGTTTACACCAAATCTCCATCCAATCAGCTGGAAGGAAGATTCGATGCCTCACACACACACACACGTAGTCTTTAAAGAAGAGTTTGTGCTCTATAAAACAATGTGAACTTGAAGTTGTAAATTATTCATGTTTTTTTAGTCACGTCTGTTTGAAATCTGAGAGATATGATTTATTCTTTCTCTGTAATCTAGAGCTGCATTCTAGAATTCTATTGGGGTCTAAAGGGTTAACCTACCTGTAGCCCTAGCTGTACCTCTACTCTACCCGTACCCTAAACGTTTAGCTTGCATACCAAAGAGAAATAAGACAAAACCACACTGGAAGTTTCTCATAAAGGAATCATTTATAAAACAGTGATGAAACATTAAATAGTATATACATTTCTAAACAGTCCCCGATCTAGCAACATCACCACAGATCTTTATCAGTTTCGCTTCCTTCTGTGATAGTCATTAATTACCAGCTGTTAGCAGTTTATATCAAAGCCTCTACACGAATCTACTAGAGGAAACCTAGGTGTTCGAATTTAAATATATAAACATATCTGCTTAACTCTGGGGCATACATTTTTACAATATTCTGAATGTGTTTTCCCTTAACTTTCCTGGTAAAATGACAGTAAAATAAAATCTGTTGCGTTGTTGCTCCAATCCAGTTCAACAATATGGTACCACCTGCCAATTAAACTATGCAAACGGTTTTAATCCCAAGTTTATACTAGAACAAATTATATAGTTTTCATAAGAATCTGTTTCTTTATATTAACACATTTGCATATTAATCATCCGGTCATATAAGCATGACCACTTTTATGTCAAGTGTCTGTTGCACCAGTCTTGTAATATCGACAGAGTTCCCAGTGGCTCTTGTCTCAAAGATCTCCATATTGATGGATACTAAAGCCATTATACTTTACAGTGTTCTGTGCATTTGTGTTATCTCCTCTGGATGTCTTCCCAGAGGGACCTGCTCACTGCTTATTTCTGGAAGTTCTGGATTTCACAATTTTCTACGAAGCTGTTCTGGGTCGTCGTGTGCACTGAAGAATAACAGTGTCTTGCGCTCTCCCAACAGGAAGCTCGCCAAGGTCCTCAAAAATTATGTGGACGATGCGGAGAAGTTCACAGAACAACTGCTGAAGGCTATGAAAGCTCTGGAGTACATCTTCAAGTTCATCGTGCGCTCCAGGGTCCTGTTCAACCAGTACGTCTATACGAGCATGGGAACACGCATGCATCACACACACACACACACACACACAGAAGCATCACACACACACGCATACTACACACACGCATCACACACATCACACCGGCATCACACACATCACACCGGCATCACACACAGATGCATCACACACACAGATGCATCACACACACACACAAACATCACACACATTCAACCCTACGCTTTTAACTCAGAGGCCGTGTCACAGCAGATTTACATAGACACAATGATGCTGCCTCAAAAGCAAATTCTGCCATGAAGTTAACTAGTTGGTTAAAGGGATTTCAGATCACATGGGGGGCAAGAAGCACAGCCTACATCAATGTAATAGTTGGTTGGCGGATGCCCAGTCCTCAATGGTTTCATTCTGAAATGTACAGCACACCAGTACCTCTCTCTCACACACACACACACACACTCGCACACACACACAGACACACACACACACACACACACACGCAGTATTAAATTATCCTGAACAGGACATCACTAGTTTTATAGTGTCTGGAATTCGATTGGTTGTCCTGGAAAGTTCTAATTAAGTGTGTGGAGTTTGATTGGTTGTCCTGCAGTGGGTGGAGGACAAGCTGCCGTTCAGTTCCACAAATCATAATCAGTCCGGAGGTGACTCACCCTTTTCCTTTCTCTCTCAAGCTCTCTCTTTCTTCACCTCCTACACTCTACACACTTCTCTCTCTCATTTCCCTTTTACTTTATCCATTTATCTATTTCTTTTCTCTCCATCTTTTGCTTCCCCTCACCTTCTCTTTCACCCTCTCTCTTTGTTTCTCCATCTCTGTCTCTCTCACTCTCTCCATTTCCCTTTCCTCTATCTCTCTCTCTCTCTCTCTCTCTCTCTCTCTCGCTCTCTCTCTCTCTCTGTCTCCTCTCTCCCCAACTTTTTGGGTGCTTTTTTCTATGTGGGTGCATTTTTCTAACGTTCACAGCTCTTATATCTTTATGATTGACAGTTTACCACATGATGAACAAGGTGTCGTGGCCAAAGTAGTGTGTGTGTTTCTGTAAGCCTTTGTTCGGGTTAGTGGTGACGGCCCTTGAGGAATTGTTGCCGTCTTTACAGGGAAATATGCTGATTTTATTTTTCTCTTTATGCCGCGGCAGGCTTTCAAGATCAAACAATTACAACCTGTCTCAAACTGGGCCCAAATGAGAGTCACGGGCTCCCAGCGTGACGTTCCCTGCTGGAGCTGACAGCACACAGAGTCGGGGACGCAGAGTACCCTGGTCACAGGTGTAGCTCAGTGGGTGGAGCATAGAGCTACGCCAGGGTTGGGGGGGGGTACACTCAATGAGTGGGTTTGGATCTGAGCACCTGCTGAATTATTCTTATGAAATGTTTGAAGGGTGGTTGAAGACTAAGTTGGTTGTAGATTACCTAATACTCAGTCAGATCATCCAAGAAACATACAATGTAATTAACAAGTCTGTGGAAGTCTGGACGTGCATCAGTAAATCCAATGGAACTTTACTTACCTGGGGAAAGCTGGAATTGTGGTGGAAAAACTTCCCTCTAACAACCAGTCAATGAGATTCCCGGATTCCAGCTAGGCTTTTTGACATTTGAGTCAGTCTTATGGCAATCTCATCTAGACCGTCTTACATCAGCCTCCCTCAAGGACACAAACACCCATTCCTCAGCCTGTTGGGTTGGAGATATGCCTGGCGATGTCATCGATTTAAAGAAAACATTGAAAATATATTTCAAAGGAGATCCGGGGAGACGTGCAAGGAGAAGAGAAACAGGCTAGGATGGAGGCCTGTGGGTGGAGGCAGGGGGTGGAGGCCTGCGGGTGGAGGCCTGCAGGTGGAGGTAGGGGGTGGTGGCAGGGGGTGGAGGCCAGGGGGTGGTGGCAGGGGGTGGAGTCCTGCGGGTGGAGGCAGGGGGTGGAGTCCTGCGGGTGGAGGCAGGGGGTGGAGGCCTGCGGGTGGAGGCAGGGTGTGGAGGCCTGCGGGTGGAGGTCTGCGGATGGAGGTCTGCGGATGGAGGCAGGGGGTGGAGTCCTGCGGGTGGAGGCAGGGGGTGGAGTCCTGCGGCTGGAGGCAGGGGGTGGAGGCCTGCGGGTGGAGGCAGGGTGTGGAGGCCTGCGGGTGGAGGCTGGGGGTGGAGGCAGGGTTTCTGTAATCATATGGCATTGAGTCATAGTGTGATGATTAAATCCTGGGGACCCCCTGGGTTGGTGCAAAGCCATGGGAATTAACTTGGTCTCATTGTTATTGTAAGTGTTTTCTATTTCTACACTGCAGGAGGAGTTACAGAGAAAGAACATGATGTGTTCCTCACATAGACTTCAGTGTGATTGTGAGGTGTTACAGAGGAAGAACATGATGTGGTCCTCACATAGACTTCAGTATGATTGTGAGGTGTTACAGAGGAAGAACATGATGTGGTCCTCACATAGACTTCAGTGTGATTGTGAGGTGTTACAGAGGAAGACCATGATGGGGTCCTCACATAGACTTCAGTATGATTGTGAGGGTTTACTGAGGAAGAACATGATGTGGTCCTCACATAGACTTCAGTATGATTGTGAGGTGTTACAGAGGAAGAACATGATGTGGTCCTCACATAGACTTCAGTATGATTGTGAGGTGTTACAGAGGAAGAACATGATGTGGTCCTCACATAGACTTCAGTATGATTGTGAGGTGTTACAGAGGAAGAACATGATGTGGTCCTCACATAGACT
Source organism: Dallia pectoralis (assembly GCA_029465975.1). NCBI lineage: Eukaryota > Metazoa > Chordata > Actinopteri > Esociformes > Umbridae > Dallia > Dallia pectoralis. The sequence continues at coordinate 5,338,848 of CM055730.1, read as the reverse complement.
TCAGTATGATTGTGAGGTGTTACAGAGGAAGAACATGATGTGGTCCTCACATAGACTTCAGTATGATTGTGAGGTGTTACAGAGGAAGAACATGATGTGGTCCTCACAAAGACTTCAGTATGATTGTGAGGTGTTACAGAGGAAGAACATGATGTGGTCCTCACATAGACTTCAGTATGATTGTGAGGTGTTACAGAGGAAGAACATGATGTGGTCCTCACATAGACTTCAGTATGATTGTGAGGTGTTACAGAGGAAGAACATGATGTGGTCCTCACATAGACTTCAGTATGATTGTGAGGTGTTACAGAGGAAGAACATGATGTGGTCCTCACATAGACTTCAGTATGATTGTGAGGTGTTACAGAGGAAGAACATGATGTGGTCCTCACATAGACTTCAGTATGATTGTGAGGTGTTACAGAGGAAGACCATGATGGGGTCCTCACATAGACTTCAGTATGATTGTGAGGGTTTACTGGGAAAACCAGTGATGATTCTTTGGGTACATGTAAGGATAAAGCAACTACCCAACCAGCTCAGCTTTTAACCTCTCGTCCGGTAACTTCAGTTCACTGCATCACATATATCCATGTGAAATATGATGTGCAAAAACAACCATTGTCCAAATAGTTATTTTCTCCCACTTCAGAGGAAGACGAAGCAGGAGGTTACTGGACTGCGTTGTACTTAATCATTACGCCCGTTTTAAATACATTCCAGACGCGTTGCTTGTGAGAGGTGATGGACACGGATCATTAGTTCTCTTCACTCCCTAAGCTCCTCTTTCCCCAGTTGCCTGCTCTGTCTTTACAGGTAAACCTGCCTGCTGAAATACATTAGCATTTTGAAGGGTTCAGGAGAATGAGCAGGACCTATTTTGGTTTTTGCTCCCGTCGGGCAATATGAAATGGAACCACCTGTTTCTCCCGTATTGATTGGTGAGCCGTGGTCTTCTGACTGCTGACAGAACGGGTTCAGACTCCATGCAAATAGGAGTTGGAACAGGAGTGAGCTGATTCTCTCTGCCCAAACACCGTTGTTTCCTCCTCCTGGTGGCCTCCTCCCGGTGTCTCACTCCCGGTGTCTCACTCCTGGTGTCTCACTCCCGGTGTCTCACTCCCGGTGTCTCACTCCCTGTGTCTCACTCCCTGTGTCTCACTCCCGGTGTCTCACTCCCGGTGTCTCACTCCCGGTGTCTCACTCCCGGTGTCTCACTCCCGGTGTCTCACTCCCGGTGTCTCACTCCTGGTGTCCTCCTCCTGGTGTCCTCCTCCTGGTGTCTCACTCCTGGTGTCTCACTCCTGGTGTCTCACTCCTGGTGTCTCACTCCTGGTGTCTCACTCCTGGTGTCTCACTCCTGGTGTCTCACTCCTGGTGTCCTCCTCCTGGTGTCCTCCTCCTGGTGTCTCACTCCTGGTGTCCTCCTCCTGGTGTCCTCCTCCTGGTGTTCCAAGTCTAACTCACTCCTTGATTTCAGTTGTTCTCCTAAATCACTCCCTTATTACAGAGGAATAGTGGGTATAGCCAGTGGTGCTGGCCGTGAGTTCATATGAGGATTATAGCTTATGCAGGCTGTTATAAACGTCTTAATATTAAGCCTGGTGGCCTGCAAACACACACGTTGCATTGGAATTCACAATCAATAAACATTCCCCCCCCCAACACGCACACACATACACAATAATGTCCAGATTAAAATGCATCCTTTTGGTATGCAAGCAGCGTGATGTTTTCCGGTTATTTGAATAATTTCCCAACTTTTGGCGTTGGCAGCAGGCAGGTGCTCTGGGTGTAGCCTATTTGTTTTAAATGCTAATTGCGACCAGCCGTGATCAATGATGCATGTTTTTTTTTTACTTGGCATTTGCATAGAGAACACATGAGGTCCAGACAGGCTGTCAGAAGGCCTGAGCTGATAGTCAGGAGACTGGTAAAGAACCGGGGACTGAACCAAGACAAAGGACATCAGCTGGTGGACCGCAATGGGAAGCCTAGTCTGGAAATGTCTCGGACCTGTATCTAACAGTTCCTGTCATCTCTTTCTCTCCTCACTCCCCCTCTTCTCACTCCCCCTCTCCTCACTCATCTCTCTCTCTCCTCACTCCCCCTCTCCTCTCTCCTCACTCATCTCTCTCTCTCCTCACTTATCTCTCTCTCTCCTCACTCATCTCTCTCTCTCTCTCCTCACTCCCCCTCTCCTCACTCCCCCTCTCCTCACTCCCCCTCTCCTCACTCATCTCTCTCTCTCCTCACTCATCTCTCTCTCTCCTCACTCCCCCTCTCCTCACTCCCCCTCTCCTCACTCCCCCCCCTCACTCCCCCTCTCCTCACTCATCTCTATCTCTCTCCTCACTCCCCTCTCCATGTCACCTCTCATTCTTGTCTCTCTCTCTCTATCTTCTCATCTTTCTTTCTCCTTTTAGACTATATGAGAACAAAGGGGAGGCAGACTTCATGGAGTCCTTGAGGAATCTCTTTACTTCCTTCAATGACATGATGAACAGCAGCTCTGAGAACACTGCCATGGTCAAGGTAGGCAGACACACACACACACACACACACACACAGTGAGATTGGGACACCTACTTAGTTCTGTATTCGTTATGTTATATTTACATATCGTTGTGAAATTAAATATCTCGAGTAGATAATAAGCGTAGATAGATGACGTATCGTACATGTCCCCTTTCCATATAGGAAGACCAATCAAATGTGCACTTGTTTTGTCACGCTTACAGACAGGGACCTTATTGGCCAATAGACAGGGACCTTATTGGCCAATAGACAGGGACCTTATTGGCCAATAGACAGGGACCTTATTGGCCAATAGACAGGGACCTTACTGGCCAATAGACAGGGACCGTACCGGCCAATAGACAGGGACCGTACCGGCCAATAGACAGGGACCGTACCGGCCAATAGACAGGGACCGTACCGGCCAATAGACAGGGACCGTACCGGCCAATAGACAGGGACCGTACCGGCCAATAGACAAGGACCGTACCGGCCAATAGACAGGGACCGTACCGGCCAATCGACAGGGACCGTACCGGCCAATCGACAGGGACCGTACCGGCCAATCGACAGGGACCGTACCGGCCAATCGACAGGGACCGTACCGGCCAATCGACAGGGACCGTACCGGCCAATAGACAGGGACCCTACCGGCCAATCGACAGGGACCCTACCGGCCAATAGACAGGGACCGTACCGGCCAATAGACAGGGACCGTACCGGCCAATAGACAATAGACAGGGACCCTACCGGCCAATCGACAGGGACCGTACCGGCCAATAGACAGGGACCGTACCGGCCAATCGACAGGGACCGTACCGGCCAATAGACAGGGACCGTACCGGCCAATCGACAGGGACCGTACCGGCCAATAGACAGGGACCGTACCGGCCAATCGACAGGGACCGTACCGGCCAATCGACAGGGACCCTACCGGCCAATCGACAGGGACCCTACCGGCCAATAGACAGGGACCGTACCGGCCAATCGACAGGGACCCTACCGGCCAATCGACAGGGACCCTACCGGCCAATAGACAGGGACCGTACCGGCCAATAGACCGTACCGGCCTGTTGTTGCTGGTCACCTTGCCGTCAGAGAGTCAACCATTCATTTAACTTTGTTCCATAGAATATGTGAGAAGGAAACCGGTCAACTAGTGGGTGAGCATTAGATCCTGCCATCTAATGTAAGTTGGGTGAGCATTAGATCCTGCCATCTAATGTAAGTTGGGTGGACATTAGTTGCTGCCATCTAATGTAAGTTGGGTGGGCATTAGATCCTGTCATCTAATGTAAGTTGGGTGAGCATTAGTTCCTGTCATCTAATGTAAGTTGGGTGGGCATTAGTTCCTGCCATCTAATGTAAGTTGGGTGGACATTAGTTCCTTCCATCTAATGTAAGTTGGGTGAGCATTAGTTCCTGCCATCTAATGTAAGTTGGGTGGACATTAGTTCCTTCCATCTAATGTAAGTTGGGTGAGCATTAGTTCCTGCCATCTAATGTAAGTTGGGTGGGCATTGGTTCCTGCCATCTAATGTAAGTTAAATGTGCTAGATAGGGAAAGGTTGGCAAACAAATCCCAAATAACTATTTAGTTCAGTTCTTGAGCTGGCCTGTTTCTGCTGGCATTTGCTTTTGATAAGTGCTTTTTCCAGAATATTACAATGTATATAAAAAGTGCTACACATTTTAATATACATTCATTTGTATTTCTGGAAACGGGTTCAACATTTGTGAATTTTTTTCTGTGATATTCTTCTTTTTTTATTTCTGTCCATAAATTCAAAAAAACAAATAAAAGTCAAAACATTTTAGTGCACTGCCTGTTTTTATATGGTGTCTCTCTCTCTGAATGTCTCCATTCAGTTCAGCGGTTGGTTTATTGTCTCTCTATTGGTTGGTTTATTGTCTCTCTATCTGAATCTCTCTCTCTCTGTGCATGTCTCTCTCTGGATGTCTCTTTCTCTCTCGCTCTTTCTCTCTGAATATCTCTCTGGCTTGATGTATTTCTCTGTAACCTTTATATTGTCTGTGTTGTTGTTTCCCCTTCATCCTGTCTTCTGTCCTGGGTCATTTCTGCACTCCGCCTCTTAAGCTTCTACTCAAGGTATTTCCCAATTTTTTCCATCCCCTTTCCTCTCCTTGTGACTCTGTCTGTCTCTATCTTTATGCCTCTCATATGTGTGAGGTGTATTGTCCTTGACCCCTGACATTGTCCACTCCATGAATAATGAAGTATCTGTGACCCTCTGTCCGCCACACCCTGAACTGTCAGTAAATTAAAAATTGATCTTGGGGAACCAGGGTTGCGTGGCGTGAGGTCGGGAGGGTGTCCAGGGACTTAATTTCTCACTCCACGCACACCCGCGGTTCCAGGGCACATCAAAGACTAGTGCTATAACCGTATATGTTCATACAGTATGAAGTGACCACTGCGTGATATGAGGGGAACGCAAAACCCTGTGGGTGCTTTCATTTGGATAAATCCTTTTTGAAGTCATCCAAGTGGAATTCCTGTACCCTCAGAAGTTCACATTATATATATATTAGCTTGTTTCTGTAACCCAGGGTTACTAACTATTAATGCAGGAGACTCATAATCACCGGTTTATAGTGGTTGCCTCCCAACATGCATCCTACTCCACTCTGCTTACTCTTCCTGGTCTTTATGAACACTGTTCTATTTTGGACGCACATTTAAAATCCCACTCCCTACCTCCTCTGCTTGGGATCTGAGTAGTCCTCAATGAAGTTGTGAGTCCTCAACCATCCCCTATAACCTTTACCTCACACAGCTTTTGACCAGAGGGGCCCTTGTCAAAACAAGTGTACTACGGACTGAACAGGGAGTGTTTAGGACCTGGTGAGGAACAAAGCCTCAGGGACGATTTCTCGGTTTGGTTATTTAGAGATCTACAACGATAACAAGGAACGGAAGACAACTTGACAAGCTCCATTTTCACACAGATTTATTTCTTGTTATTCTGGTAATGAATAACTGGCTTTTGTTGGGAGTAGGCCAGCAGATGTCTAGATGTCTGGGCTTCATTTGGTTGAAATAATTGTCGACAAACTCAGAGATTTAATTCAGACATGCACATTCCCTCAATTCCCAACTATCCTCTCTCCGGTCTCCATACCCAGATTGACTTTGGCTAAACATTTTGAGACATCCCCCTTCGTGGCAGGGTGATCTGGTATTACCCCACTGCCAGCAACCACTGGTTAATCACAGACCCTTACCAATAATTTTTTTGATCCTATCAGTTTCATGTCAGTTTTTTTCCGATCATTGTCGTTGTGAACAGGTCTTCCATGTAAACTGACCTGCTAATCAAACTCATTGGCCTCAGTCTGCATGACACCAGGCATGAATACTGAGGGATAAATGCAGTCTGCATGACACCAGGCATGAATACTGAGGGATAAATGCAGTCTGCATGACACCAGGCATGAATACTGAGGGATAAATGCAGTCTGCATGACACCAGGCATGAATACTGAGGGATAAATGCAGTCTGCATGACACCAGGCATGAATACTGAGGGATAAATGCAGTCTGCATGACACCAGGCATGAATACTGAGGGATAAATGCAGTCTGCATGACACCTCCCACTTACCCATCCATGTAGAGCTCTCAGGCTCCTCCCATCTGTCCATAAGGATGGTAAATGTCTCAGCGGGCGGTCTGTTGATGTATCCGCCCAATGGGGATCAGTCTGTCAATGTAACTGTCCAATGGGAATCAGGAATGGGCCGGCCTCACGGTGTAGTAGCCCAATGAGTATCAGGAATGGTCTGTCAGATGATAAAGTCATATTTAAATGTCTAGGCTTTGCAGTGAAACTGTTGCATAAAAGTCTCTGGCTCAGAAGGAAGGGCTTATCATTCTGGACTTAAAACAAGGCAGTCCATCTTGCCGCCCCAGATGAATCAGTCAGACAATTTCTTTGAACTCATAAGCGGTGAGCGCCTCTCGGAATATCAAGCTCAGCACAGCTCCTCTGTTTGTGGTGAGGAACCAAGAAGAATCTGTCAATGGAGACCAGATGTCCATGGCTTGGAGACCAGATGTCCATGGCTTGGAGACCAGATGTCCATGGCTTGGAGGTCAGATGTCTATGGCTTGGAGACCAGATGTCCATGGCTTGGAGACCAGATGTCCATGGCTCGGAGACCAGATGTCCATGGCTCGGAGACCAGATGTCCATGGCTCGGAGACCAGATGTCCATGGCTCGGAGACCAGATGTCCATGGCTCGGAGACCAGATGTCCATGGCTCGGAGACCAGATGTCCATGGCTCGGAGACCAGATGTCCATGGCTCGGAGACCAGATGTCCATGGCTCGGAGACCAGATGTCCATGGCTCGGAGACCAGATGTCCATGGCTCGGAGACCAGATGTCCATGGCTCGGAGACCAGATGTCCATGGCTCGGAGACCAGATGTCCATGGCTCGGAGACCAGATGTCCATGGCTCGGAGACCAGATGTCCATGGCTCGGAGACCAGATGTCCATGGCTCGGAGACCAGATGTCCATGGCTCGGAGACCAGATGTCCATGGCTCGGAGACCAGATGTCCATGGCTCGGAGACCAGATGTCCATGGCTCGGAGACCAGATGTCCATGGCTCGGAGACCAGATGTCCATGGCTCGGAGACCAGATGTCCATGGCTCGGAGACCAGATGTCCATGGCTCGGAGACCAGATGTCCATGGCTCGGAGACCAGATGTCCAGATGGCTCGGAGACCAGATGTCCATGGCTCGGAGACCAGATGTCCATGGCTCGGAGACCAGATGTCCATGGCTCGGAGACCAGATGTCCATGGCTCGGAGACCAGATGTCCATGGCTCGGAGACCAGATGTCCATGGCTCGGAGACCAGATGTCCATGGCTCTGAGACCAGATGTCCATGGCTCGGAGACCAGATGTCCATGGCTCGGAGACCAGATGTCCATGGCTCGGAGACCAGATGTCCATGGCTCGGAGACCAGATGTCCATGGCTCGGAGACCAGATGTCCATGGCTCGGAGACCAGATGTCCATGGCTCGGAGACCAGATGTCCATGGCTCGGAGACCAGATGTCCATGGCTCGGAGACCAGATGTCCATGGCTCGGAGACCAGATGTCCATGGCTCGGAGACCAGATGTCCATGGCTCGGAGACCAGATGTCCATGGCTCGGAGACCAGATGTCCATGGCTCGGAGACCAGATGTCCATGGCTCGGAGACCAGATGTCCATGGCTCGGAGACCAGATGTCCATGGCTCGGAGACCAGATGTCCATGGCTCGGAGACCAGATGTCCATGGCTCGGAGACCAGATGTCCATGGCTCGGAGACCAGATGTCCATGGCTCGGAGACCAGATGTCCATGGCTCGGAGACCAGATGTCCATGGCTCGGAGACCAGATGTCCATGGCTCGGAGACCAGATGTCCAGGGCTCGGAGACCAGATGTCCAGGGCTTGGAGACTCAATGCAGAATAGGGCACCCTAGTGACAGAACAAATAAGTCTGGTATCCATGAAGGCTTCATGCCCCAGGTCCATATCTGGGAAAAGGGATCAGGTTGAAGAACAGGGTTTCCCTGGAAACTGGATGCTTTCAGATTCCTTTAGACCTGCACGCCTCCTCTGTAACTTCTCCCCAGTAACGTCTCCATCAGTCGTCTGTGACGGGAATAGACAGCCACCAGATGACATCAGCCACCAGATGACATCAGCCACCAGATGACATCTGCCACACGGTGGTGAAGGTGTCTTGTCAGGCTGAACTGCACCACCCCGCCCCCCTAGAAATCTCTGCCATCATTAACAGATGGGTTTTTAATCAGTCCACTAACCGGCCGTACATCACACTGATGGCTTTATCACCGCATGTCTGTTGGCTGCCTGGTCTGCGGGCCTCGCTGAGACTGACCAGGGATGTGGAGTCGGGGGGGGGCTTTAATGGGCAGGTGTCTTTATATATAGACCACTGACTGGTAAATTTGGGCAGGTGTCTTCATATATAGACCACTGACTGGTTTAATGGGCAGGTGTCTTTATATATAGACCACTGACTGGTTTAATGGGCAGGTGTCTTTATATATAGACCACTGACTGGTAAATTTGGGCAGGTGTCTTCATATATAGACCACTGACTGGTTTAATGGGCAGGTGTCTTTATATATAGACCACTGACTGGTTTAATGGGCAGGTGTCTTTATATATAGACCACTGACTGGTTTAATGGGCAGGTGTCTTTATATATAGACCACTGACTGGTTTAATGGGCAGGTGTCTTTATATATAGACCACTGACTGGTTTAATGGGCAGGTGTCTTTACATATAGACCACTGACTGGTTTAATGGGCAGGTGTCTTTATATATAGACCACTGACTGGTTTAATGGGCAGGTGTCTTTATATATAGACCACTGACTGGTTTAATGGGCAGGTGTCTTTATATATAGACCACTGACTGGTTTAATGGGCAGGTGTCTTTATATATAGACCACTGACTGGTTTAATGGGCAGGTGTCTTTATATATAGACCACTGACTGGTTTAATGGGCAGGTGTCTTTATATATAGACCACTGACTGGTTTAATGGGCAGGTGTCTTTATATATAGACCACTGACTGGTTTAATGGGCAGGTGTCTTCATATATAGACCACTGACTGGTTTAATGGGCAGGTGTCTTTATATATAGACCACTGACTGGTTTAATGGGCAGGTGTCTTTATATACAGACCACTGACTGGTTTAATGGGCAGGTGTCTTTATATATAGACCACTGACTGGTTTAATGGGCAGGTGTCTTTATATATAGACCACTGACTGGTTTAATGGGCAGGTGTCTTTATATATAGACCACTGACTGGTTTAATGGGCAGGTGTCTTTATATATAGACCACTGACTGCATTTTGCCTTCTACGTCTCCTTTCAAGACAGAGCTTCAGCCAGTCTTTTATTCTGAAAATGATTATTCTTATCCTGATATCCAATACGTAGAGGAGCGGGCTGCTGGTACAGGACGTGTCCCAAATCACATTCTATTCCTTAAGTAGGGCATTGTGGAGGGAACAGGGTTGGATTTGGGACGTCGTTCTCAAGAGGCTTGAGTCAGCCAGTGAATGAAAGGGTGAGGGCTGGAAACTCGTTTCCACTTCATCCCACTCCTCATTGATCAGCTGTTCTTCAGTTTATTGACTCTGACGATGAAGAGCGGGAGATGTGTTCAGGTCTCTACATGGTCCCCGTGTCCACAGCTATGAACCAGGATATTGTAGTAACAAACTGTACACACTTATTGGCTTATATTTTACCATTAGAGTTCAGGAATAATCATCACACCTCCCCTAATCTACATTTCTAATAATAATAGTAATTGCTAATATTAAGGCTAATTTCTGTAATTCTGTCAAATGAAGTGTCGTCTTCTGAGTATGTGTAAGTATGATTGTGATGTAATTGTAATTTCTCTGCTTTTATTCAGGGTGCTGCATTGCAGTATGTCCCCACCATTGTGAATGACGTCAAACAGGTCTTTGATCCCAAGGAGTTGAGGTGAGGTTATAGCATGTGTACAGCTAATTTATAACATCTGATCCCAATGAGTTGAGGTGAGGTTATAGCATGTGTACAGCTAATTTATAACATCTGATCCCAATGAGTTGAGGTGAGGTTATAGCATGTGTACAGCTAATTTATAACATCTGATCCCAATGAGTTGAGGTGAGGTTATAGCACGTGTACAGCTAATTTATAACATCTGATCCCAATGAGTTGAGGTGAGGTTATAGCATGTGTACAGCTAATTTATAACACCATTTGATCCCAATGAGTTGAGGTGAGGTTATAGCATGTGTACAGCTAATTTATCACACCATTTTAACTCAAGTCAAAACTTCTGAATTGTATTGAGGTACATTTTCTCCTGTTTTAAAACCCACTCAGTCACGTCATAGCATTCCAATTAGCCGTGCTTTGCCCACTTTGTTCTGTGACGAGATGTAAATCGTCTATCTTCGCAGATCCAAGGATGATGCAAAAGAGAGTTTGAAAGGGCACCCATTAAAGGCAATCTAGCAATAAAGAGCGCTGTTGACAGTAATCTCCAGCAAAGCGTTTCCCCAATTATGCACAAATCCTCTTAAATAGAGGAAACAGGCATCCGTCTGTTGGTGTGTGTGGTATATCATTTCTTGTTGAAATTAGATGTAATGTCTGCAAGGTGTTCTCAACTTTATTATGCTGGGATTTCCTGAACTCTGGCTTGGTTTCGATCAAATCAAATTAATTTTTTAAAGCCTTTTGTTTTGCCACAACAGTTTTCATGAAGTGCTTTTACAAACACCCAGACTGAATCCGACGGAGCACGCATCAACAAGTTCATACACAGTGGCTAGGAAAAACTCCCTGACAGGTCGAATTTAGTAAGAAACCTAGAGAGGAACCAGACTCTGAGGGGTGGCCAGTCCTCTTCTGGCTGTGCCAGTTCATTTAATAATTTAATAATAACTAAATGCATTTGCGTTATGTCCTGAGTCTTAAAACAGTCCAGGTCAACACCTGATTGAATATTGTTGATGATGCCTTTTCATTGACACATCCAAGCAGGAACTGTGAAACCACAGATATCATTTGGTTTGGGTGAACATGCTTCAGGTTTGAAGACACAATGTCCCGGTTCTGTGGTAAATGCCCTATCAATATTAATTCAAATCACATTTTCACCTAGTTTGTCAGCGAACACTTTGTTGTTGGGGTGTTGACATATTGTTTTGGAGGCTTTTGTCGTAGCCATGCATTTTGGTCTGACGACATCGAATATATTCTGCCCGTGTTTGAATTTCAGGGGCACATTTGGCTGCCGACGCTGCATAATTTCAAGCCTACATTGGCAGAATGTTAAGTCCTTGTAGCTGACCTATGTATGTCAGATGAACAACTGTGGCCCGTGGCCCAACCGGAGCCCTGTTCCCATGCACTAGTGCACTACCCTGTAGGCTGTGGTCCAATCTAGTGCACCACATGTGGTTCAGGGCAGGGTTTGTGTGTATTAGAGTGGAGACTCTAGGGCACTGGATAGGGCACTGGGTAGGGCACTGGCTAGGGCACTGGGTAGGGCACTGGGTAGGGCACTGGGTAGGGCACTGGGTAGGGCACTGGGTAGGGCACTCGGTAGGGCACTGGATAGGGCACTGGATCAGTTGTTGTAGTTAACCTGGTAGACCAGGTCCAATCCTTCATGGTGATGCTATTCCCTGATGGCAGTGGCCTCTTTCAGCAGTATAATGCACCCTGCCACACTGCACACATTGTTGTCATACTGAGGGGACAAGGTAGGTGTCGGCATAAAGTGCTGATGTACCAGCTCGCTCCCTGTGTGGCCGTCTGGTGTGTTGACAGAGCTTTCATCTATATCTTTGTCATAGCTGTGACAGTATGGCTCCTCTGCTTCCCAACTCCCCAGTCGTCCCCCTCAACCTCCCCTTCCATCCATCCATCAATCCACAGCCCTGACAACCCCTGTCTCTAGGCTATCTGTCCCCCTGACAACCCCCTGTCTCTAGGACATCTGTCCTTCTGACAACCCCCTGTCTCTAGGCCATCTGTCCTTCTGACAACCCCCTGTCTATGGGCCATCTGTCCTTCTGACAACCCCCTGTCTCTGGGCCATCTGTCCTTCTGACAACCCCCTGTCTCTAGGCCATCTGTTCTTCTGACAACCCCCTGTCTCTGGGCTATCTGTCCCCTTGACAACCCCCTGTCTCTAGGCCATCTGTCCTTCTGATAACCCCCTGTCTCTAGGCCATCTGTCCTTCTGATAACCCTCTGTCTCTAGGCTATCTGTCCTTCTGACAACCCCCTGTCTCCAGGCTATCTGTCACCTTGACAACCCTGACAGATGACCACCTGTCTGTTTTTACCCGTTTATTTTCCTGCCATCGCTGTATAAAGTGGGGTCGCTATGGCTAAATGTCCCTGTCATACTGTTGCCGGGGTGAGAGGGGCTAAGATGTCACCTTTTCAGACTCTCCATGAGTCTCCACAGGGTCCAGGGCTTACGCCAAAAAGCACTCAAAAGCACACAAAGGATCTACAGTGCCATTAAGTGGCACCTGAACCAGATGTCCCCTACCTGGCCTCAAATCCCACTGTGTTGAGCCAGTCTGTGTAGCGGGCTCTTCACCTTCCTCCTCCTCACTCTCATTTTGGCTCTTCCATAATGTCGACAGACCTGAGCTGTTCTCTTAGAGCCGAGCTCAGGCTAATGGAGGAGATCTGAGAGCACATTTGATGCTCCTCTTCTGCTGTGAAGAAATGTTGGGATAAGACCAGAATCAGCGGCTTCCGTTGTAAACACACACACACACACACACACTTGGCAAGGGAAAAGATGAAGGATGAATTGAGGCCATGCAGGAACCTTTAATGTTTTGCCAAACACTTCCTTCTAGCAGCAAGCCACACTTCAGGCTTTACAAGCGCCCCTCCTATAGCCTAGTGGAATAGCCCCGTTATGACATGTTTCTGCTTTCCTGGGAGTACATTTTACTGGAAGAGAAGTAGTGTGAAGAGGCTGGAATTTCATTGTCATGTTTCCTCAGTGATCTGGTTCTAATCCTATGTCTATATGTTATATTCTTCAAGAAACTGTAGCTTGTAGATTCATTGATTTTACTATAAGTCTGAATCAAGTTACGTTGCTCTTAATTTCTCTACTGTTGTAAACAGCATCCCCTAGTAACAACGCAAATAACAAAGCTGGCTAGTGTCCAACTCGCTCAAATATATATCTAGGTTTACATTTTTATTTATTTCTGTTCTATCTTGGTCTGATTATCTTAGAAGTCCACCATCAATCTATTAGTCCAGTAGTGCCCTAGAAACTTGAGGGCACAAGTTGGCTAAGGAAGCTGGCTAACTAATAACCTATTTCCAGCTGGTTTGACTTGTAAACCAAAGAGGTTTTCTTTGCTATTGGTCAACTGCAGCAGCAACATGCTGGCACATTATGTTGAATCATACATTTTTTTAACAATAATGTAGAAAACAGAAAAACAAGTACTGAGCACGATCACTAAATGTCAAACATGATGAGGTGCAGGTATTCTACTCACCACTTATATTTATCTATATGTAAATGCACATGTATAAGAACAAATGATAGAAACCACTGATTGCACCTGGAATGTCAAAACACTATTGGCTCACTGATCTCTGCCACTGTTTGCATGTATTGTGTTTTTGTCTTGCAGTAAACTATTCACAGAGTTCATTCTGAAGGTCCCTCTGGGGCGACTGGTCAAACAGAAACTACACTGCCTCATCGATATTGTCCACAGTGACCTCTTCACTCAGCACGGTAAGAACTATCCCCATTTAGGGATGTCTTTATTGGGATGGGGAATAGCATTGAATTAGCTGGGCTGAGCCTCTCCTCTTGTTGGGATTGAACAGCCTACAGACAAGGAATGGTCTGTAACATAGTGCGTAAAAGTTAACTCAATAACGGTTAATAACAAGTTCCTATATGCTGGGGCCAAAATGCTGGGGCCAAATGCTGGGGCCAAAATGCTGGGGCCAAAATGCTGGGGCCAAATGCTGGGGCCAAATGCTGGGGCCAAATGCTGGGGCCAAATGCTGGGGCCAAATGCTGGGGCCAAATGCTGGGGCCAAATACTGGGGCCAAATGCTGGGGCCAAAATACTGGGGCCAAAATACTGGGGCCAAAATGCTGGGGCCCTATTTGGGTACCCTATGGCTTCATATCAGAGTCCTGATAACACACACACACACACACGTTGGCTGTTAGACAAAGTGAGAGGTGCTCAGCTGTGACTGAACAGTACACCGGTAGTTCAATGTGGTTGGTAAGGGCACACACATAGTGAATGCTTAAAGCATTGGTCTAATGTAGAGCGATGATGGGAACAACAGCTGCTCATTTATATAGCATTTATATAGGAACTCTCCCTCTGTGCTTCCTACTGACCTTCAAACCAATTTAACATGACTGGGAAATTGAACAATGGAACAGGACAGTTGTTCTAGGGTATGGTGAAAACGGCTGGCGTTGAATACATATCTGTATACAGAAGCATAGAACCATTGTTGGTTCCAGAGTTCATAGGCTTCTTTTGGGTTGGATGAGTTACTTTTCTACTATAATTTTCTGCAGTTGCTAGTGTGGTCCAACATTTTAATCAGAAGGAATTCTAATCATTAATAAGCATGTCTTCCATTTCATCTGGCATCCACACACTGCCTTTAGAGAGCAGACTTTATACTGGCTTGTCACAGGGCCGCAGACATAATTGATCGGCAGGTTAGGCTTTGTGTAGACCTTTGGTTTAGTCATTGGTAACACGCTTTTGCCTTTCCATTCAGCCACCCAGAACCGTGTGAGTTCTGGGTGTTGACCAATCGAGAGTGCAGCCGTGTGAATTTATGTTCAGAAATGTAGGTGTACGGTGAATAAGAAACCATGTCCTCAGGCAGCTCATACCAGCCGTGGGCCGAATGTTGTTGTGGCAGATGGTTTGGGGGTGGAACATAATCATAGTACATTTACCGAAATGATGCCATAGAAACACAGGAACCTCCAAATCCCTTGATGAAGGTGATCGTAAACGACTCAATTAAATAAACAACCCTGAGAAATAGGTATTTTATGATGTCATGAACCCTATCAAATAACCGGACATGATGTTAGCATAAAAACGCTGCCTCACCACGCGGCCTCACCACCACGCGGCCTCACCACCACGCGGCCTCACCACCACGCGGCCTCACCACCACGCGGCCTCACCACCACGCGGCCTCACCACCACGCGGCCTCACCACCACGCGGCCTCACCACGGGGCCTCACCACGCGGCCTCACCACACAACCTCACCACGCGGCCTCACCATGCGGCCTCACCACACAACCTCACCACGCGGCCTCACCACCACGCGGCCTCACCACCACGCGGCCTCACCACACAACCTCACCACGCGGCCTCACCACGCGGCCTCACCACACAACCTCACCACGCGGCCTCACCACCACGCGGCCTCACCACCACGCGGCCTCACCACCACGCGGCCTCACCACCACGCGGCCTCACCACCACGCGGCCTCACCACCACGCGGCCTCACCACCACGCGGCCTCACCACCACGCGGCCTCACCACCACGCTGCCTCACCACCACGCGGCCTCACCACCACGCGGCCTCACCACCACGCGGCCTCACCACCACGCGGCCTCACCACCACGCGGCCTCACCACCACGCGGCCTCACCACCACGCGGCCTCACCACCACGCGGCCTCACCACCACGCGGCCTCACCACCACGCGGCCTCACCACCACGCGGCCTCACCACGCGGCCTCACCACGCGGCCTCACCACGCGGCCTCACCACGCGGCCTCACCACACAACCTCACCACGCGGCCTCACCACGCGGCCTCACCACACAACCTCACGACGCAGCCTCACCACAGCGCTGAATGTGGATTAGGTGCTTTTGGGAAGCTGCCTATGTGTTATTCGCTCTGGTGGTCCACGCTGTCAGGTTCACTGTTGCATCTCCAATCTGTTTGCTTGCTGTCTGACCTGATAGTTCCAGTCTGCCTGTCACACTCCTCTTCTGATTGTCTGTCTGGTTGGTGGAGGGCACAAGTGGTGTATGCAGGTTGTGTGGGAATAAATGATGGCGCGGCAGGTAAAACTGGGTATTGAAATGTCTCCATAATGCCAGCCGTCCCTCAGGTTGGAGATTTGTTCTTGAGTTCCAGCCTCAGGAAGACTTTTCTTCACACACACTGTACCTTACGTCCTGAAATGACAGACGCAGAGCTTAGCTTCCTGTTCTACATCACAAACACCCTGAGCGCTTTCACACAGAACTGGAAAACATTCCGTTTTCAGGGATATTGTATTTTTAACATAACTCCATTTCCCTCTGAACACCAGACGATGAGACAGCACTCATTCAGTTCACATAACAGACACAGTTGTCAGAATTCTCACTGGCTTTGTTTTTACACACAGGGAGTCTAACATTGATCCCTTTACTAATTATTGGCAAATGATGTGATCTTGTTTCAAAGGGGGGGGGGGGTAGAGGGAGGTAGTTGGAGAGTAGTTAGATGGACGGATTCTCTAACTTATTATCTTCTTCCACTATAATTGATGTGATAAAAAGGCCAATGGAATAGAGGCCTCTGCCACTGTAAATGCTGCATGAACTCAGAGTGGGATTGAAAAAACGGTGCTGTAATTGGCACAAGGTCAAAAACCCTGATCTAGCCAAGTGTATTATTCCACAAATCCATCAGGATTTATTTATTGTTACAAGGTCACAATGTGGTTACCCAAGTCCGTTTTCGTGTAGTTAGCAGTTTCTTCTGAATACATTTTAAGAAATGGACCTTTGGATGTTTAGGGACTGCTAAATACTGCCTCGCGTTCAAACAAAAAGATAGCCTAGCTAGGCAAAAGAAGTGCTTGTACTTTTCGGCTCTAATGCATTGATTTTGTGACAATTATATGAACATATTTTGTGTTCGCCATACAAGAAGCGTCAGGCTCAAATTAATTACCTCAACTTTGAGTCCAGTGTTCAATAAATGTACCTCATATTTCACTGATGAACACTACATAAGTAGTATTGTATCTTTTTCGCCCTTCAGTACATTATATGGCACCTTAGCGTATATCATTTAGCATGGAAACACCTTTGTCTCACTCCTGACAGTGAGAAAATCTCACTAACATGGGAATCTCTCAAACATCATAAAAACATATTTTCAGTAATGAAGAATAAAATAATGTCACATATTGTTTTCTGGTAAGGGTGGAGCTCTGTCAGTATAAATGTGTGTTTTATAGGACAGTAGAGTCATTTTGATTGGAATGTGATGAGATCTAGGTGGACAGATCATAAGGACTACGGGTCTAGATGGTGGTCGTAGAACCAAGAAACATCTCTCATTTTTTGTGATTTTCATAAAAGATCCACATGCCGGTCTCCTTCTCTTCGCTAATGTACCGTCCTCTAATCGTCTTCCTCTCACACATTGTATGCCTCCATATCAGAATAGCTCAAGTTGACCTCTGACCTCCACCCTCCTGACCCCGCCCTAATCACTGACCCCTGCCCTACCGATATCTGAACCATGCCTCTCTAATTGATCCGGTAGATGGGCTTCCCTCTATCATTCCCGTGTTTGTCCCTCAGGCACTTTTAGTTTAATTTAAAATCCACCGCTCTGTGCAGTAATGCATTGTAATCTTCAGCTTTAATACGGAATATAGTCATTTGTCATTGACCGCCTAAGGCTTCCTTATGCCTCTCTCTCTCTCTCACCCTCTGTCTCTCTCCCCCTCTGTCTCTCTCTCACCCTCTGTCTCTCTCTCCCCCTCTGTCTCTCTCTCACCCTCTGTCTCTCTCTCACCCTCTGTCTCTCTCTCACCCTCTGTCTCTCTCTCACCCTCTGTCTCTCTCTCACCCTCTGTCTCTCTCTCACCCTCTGTCTCTCTCTCACCCTCTGTCTCTCTCTCACCCTCTGTCTCTCTCTCACCCTCTGTCTCTCTCTCACCCTCTGTCTCTCTCTCACCCTCTGTCTCTCTCTTCCTCTTTCAATCCCACTCCACCTATGTGTCTCTTCTACTCTGTCTCTCTCTCTCCACCTCTGCTAGATTCTCTCTCCTTGCTATCCTGCCTGCCTGTGTGTACCTTGCACATTGATGGTAAAATTACATGTTTATTGCCAAGTGATGCTATAACATAATGCATTTGATTTGGCAATATTTACTGCGATTTAGAAATCAGATTATTTCGTTGTTGGGTGCTTGTAGCATCGTGTCTTGGAGACGTTTTTATCCTTTTTGGAACAGACTGACGAGACATGGTTCTAGTTCATTTCATGGGTACGCTGTGTGCTGCCTGTTCTAGTGCTTCACCTGGGATCTACTCCTATGATGCAAGTTCATCAGCTAGAACGGTGCAATCGGTCTGTTTTAGCTGATGAATTGTGGAACCCGGGTCTAGTCTCCAGTAACAATTACAAAAGCAGTGGGGTTTGCTTTGAGGTCCCGGGATGAGAATGCTCCCAAAACTACAACATATTTACATGTTCACTACTTTTATGAGAAAGCGTACATTTCATTGTTTTAACTCCGTTATTCCCACTGAGCGGCCAATTATGTGAATGTGTGTTTTCTGGCAGACTGTCGTGAGATCCTGTTACCTCTGATGACGGAGCAGCTCAAGTTCCACCTGGAGAAACAGGAGGAGCTGGAGGCCTGCTGTCAGCTACTGAGTAACATCCTGGAAGTCCTCTACAGAAAGGACGTGGTGAGGAATGCACACAACCTTACAACCTATCTCCTCAGACTCCTCCCCCTCCCCCTGACATCACACCCCCTCACAACCTAACTCCTCAGACCCCTCCCGCCGTCACCCCACACCCTCACAATCTACCTCCTCAGACCCCTCCCCCTGACACCCCACACCCTCACAACCTACCTCCTCAGACTCCTCCCCCTCCCCCTGACACCCCACCCCCTCACAACCTTCCTCCTCAGACTCCTCCCCCTGACACCCCACCCCCTCACAACCTACCTCCTCAGACTCCTCCCCCTGACACCCCACCCCCTTACAACCTTCCTCCTCAGACTCCTCCCCCTGACACCCCACCCCCTCACAACCTACCTCCTCAGACTCCTCCCCCTGACACCCCACCCCCGTCACAACCTTTCTCCTCACTTTTTCCCAGAGCACTCAATCTGTAGTGAAGCATCCTGAATAGATTGCATGATTTGTGCTTTGTTGGCTGGCTGTACAATAGTTGGCATTGCCTTTAATCCAATACCATTCCATATTAGACACAAATGTTTATTTCATGGACCTTTATGTTAATAATTAATTGGTTGCATTGGCACATCTCCCATAAATCAGAGAATCAGAGAGAACCATCAGTCAGTTTGTTCAATAGACTGAACTCGGTCTCGTTCCCATATGAATTCTGCGCAGACCTAGTATTTATTTAGTGTTTCGCTGAAAGTCATGAAAACAAAGTGCGAGTGAACTGAGACAGAGACTGGAGAGAGCCTTGGACTGTGCTTAGAATCGTGAAAAAGTTTGACGTCATACCCAATGCATTTAGAGGAGAGGTTAGATAATGCCTGAAGCCATTTCTGATGGGTTT
This sequence comes from Dallia pectoralis, assembly GCA_029465975.1. Lineage (NCBI taxonomy): Eukaryota > Metazoa > Chordata > Actinopteri > Esociformes > Umbridae > Dallia > Dallia pectoralis. Next base: position 5,319,129 of record CM055730.1, on the reverse strand, counting down.
ATTGGTGTGTGTGTGTGTGTGTGCGTGCATGCATGTGTTTTTAAAATGGCTTTTGAATAATTAAGGTCTTGGGGTGGTGGATGGATTCCTCCATAGATATCCCTGTTTGTTACACACACACACACACACAAACTCCGTCCGGCTCACATTTCTCATCGTCCACGGGGGGGATGGAACACTATCGACAACAACAAGCACTTCTGTCTCGCCTCTAAGCTCTGATACCTATAAATAAAACCCTGGCTGCCCCATCCGCACGGGAACGTCCCCAGTCAAATACCCCTGGCTGCCCCATCTACACGGGAACGTCCCCAGTCAAATACCCCTGGCTGCCCCATCCACACGGGAACGTCTCCTGTCAAATACCCGAATTTGCCCCTGCAATGAAGGAACTTCTCCTGTCAAATACCCAAATTTGCCCCTGCAATGAAGGAACGTCTCCTGTCAAATACCCGAATTTGCCCCTGCAATGAAGGAACGTCTCCTGTCAAATACCCAAATTTGCCCCTGCAATGAAGGAACGTCTCCTGTCAAATACCCGAATTTGCCCCTGCAATGAAGGAACGTCCCTGTAAAATACCCAAATCGGCCCCTGCAATGAAGCAACGTCTCCTGTCAAATACCCAAATCGGCCCCTGCAATGAAGGAACGTCTATGTCAAATACCCGAATCTGCCCGACTGCCCCTGCAATGAAGCAACGTCTCCTGTCAAATACCCAAATGTGCCTTTGAAATGAAGGAACGTCCCTGTCAAATACCAGAATTTGCCCCTGCAATGAAGGAACGTCCCTTTCAAATACCAGAATCTGTCCCTGCTATGAAGGAACGTCCCTGTCAAATACCACTATTTTGACCTCTAGTTGCTCCAAAACTCCCCAATACATTTTATGCATTTTTCACTGTGAAAGTTTGCGTTTAAACGGAAAAGGCTTTTCGTTTCATGTATTTTGGCCAGGACTCCCTCTGAAAATGTGTAGTGGAAACCTGTGAAATTAAAGGTTAGGAATAAAATGAATAAGGTAAGTCTTTGTAGCTCAGTTGAAACCGTCCCTTTGATACTTATCCAATCAGATAATTGTTGTGTGTGTTAGGAATGGTTGCCTAGGAACAGAACTGTTACTAACCGTCATGTAGAGTAAAATATCAAATCGTTGTGAATATTTAAATTAATCCAATTCATGTCTTTCCATCTGTCATCATCCTTTCTTCATCCTTCATAATCCTTCCTTCGTCATCCTCCCTTCATCCTTTCTTCATCCTTTCACTCTGTGTGTTCAGGGTCCGACCCAGCGGCATGTTCAGACCATCATGGAGAAGCTCCTGAGGACGGTCAACAGGACTGTGATCTCCATGGGCCGTGATTCTCCGCTTATCGTAAGTCAGAACCCTAGAAACCTCTCACACCTGTATCACCATGACTACCGCTAACTTACCTGCTGTATCACACTCTTGACACTTCCTGTAAACCGACCGGAGACTCCGCCCACTCGCTGGTACGTTTTTATATCCTACAAAATCTGGGAAACGAAGGCCATGTTCAGAAGTATCGGATGTTGCAAATCCATCCAAACGGGGAATGGAGTCAATCTGATTCCTGTTTATTGTGTTGGAGAGGCCAGTTTCTTCCTTGTTTCAAGTTCATGAACACAGTGTGCAGCTCAGCATGCCTCTGGAAACTTCTGCCCAGAACCTGAACCCAAAGCCCAGCCTCGGCATCCCCTATACAGAACATCAAAGTTCTCAAATGCTTGTTCTAACATCAGGGATTTTCAGAAACTCGCTCCAATGTAGCACCTGAGTCATCAACACTTGCACACCTTCACCAAGACTCACCAAAGGCTTCCTTCATCTTCCTTGCCTCTTTCATCTGATTTGTCATCCAGGCCATGTCTCTCTTCTCTCTATACTGTGTGTGTGTGTGTGTGTGTGTGTGTGTGTGTGTGTGTGTGTGTGTGTGTGTGGTGTGTGTGTGTGTGTGTGTGTGTGTGTGTGTGTGTGTGTGTGTGTGTGTGTGTGTGTGTGTGTGTGTGTGTGTGTGTGTGTGTGTGTGTGTGTGTGTGTGTGTGTGTGTGTGTGTGTGTGTGTGTGTGTGTGTGTGTGTGTGTGTGTGTGTGTGTGTGTGTGTGTGTGTGTGTGTGTGTGTGTGTGTGTGTGTGTGTGGTGTGGTGTGGTGTGTGGTGTGTGTGGTGTGGTGTGTGTGGTGTGGTGTGTGTGGTGTGGTGTGTGTGGTGTGGTGTGTGTGGTGTGGTGTGTGTGGTGTGGTGTGTGTGGTGTGTGTGGTGTGTGTGTGGTGTGTGTGTGTGTGTGGTGTGTGTGGTGTGTGTGTGGTGTGTGTGTGGTGTGTGTGTGTGATATCTAATCTGTCACCTAATATCAGGAACATTGCTAATGTGAGCCCCATGCCAGTTATCTCTGTGTGATATCTAATCAGTGTATTCTCTCTGGCTGAGACTCTACAAGTTCTTTCGGCTACTCAGAAGGGCACTAAGTAGGGACTAGGATGCTGTTTGGCGTGGGCGTTATGTGTTACTAGAGCTGAGCCAGTCAGCTTGTCAGTTGGAACGTGCAGATAATTGTGTCACTTATCAGTCATTCCACAATCGTACTGGTCCTAACATTGCCTGTCTCTGTTCCGAAAAACCCGATTGATTTGTAAAGGGCTGGGGAGGGAAAGATATCAACATGTGTATTCTTTAAATTCATCATCGTTCTTCTTAATAAAGCCTCATTCCATACGGGGCATATTCAGAACTGATGCACAGATACACATGATTCCATTTACTCCTCCATTTTCATCTCTCTGAGTATCTTCGTCTCTTCATTCTTTTCTCCCAGCCTCCTCTCTCCATCTTTTCCCTCTCTCTCAATTCACCAGGCGTCTATTGGCATGGGAAGCTGTTTACATTGGCAAATGAAATAGCTCTATCTCTCTCTCTTTCTCTCTCTATCTCTCTCTCTCTTTCTCTCTCTATCTCAATCTCTCTCTCTCTAGATATGTGTGTCGTAAGCCCCAGTCTCAGATGTATAGTACCTGTGTGATAGGTGACACAGACAACAACAATGTGAGGTGTCACTACACTCTGTCACAGGGTTGCAGCTCTGTTTGATAGGAACAACAGCCATTGGTTTAACCAGCACTAGCTCAGATCCCCTGTGGTCTAGTGGCCAGATCAGTATCCTTGCAATGCCAGGGTTGCAGGTTCAAATCCAACAAGTGACCAGTTTAAACATGTGTACAGGCGCTCCTGAACATTTCCTAAATTACAAGGATGTTTTTCCGAACCTGCCGGATGTTGCTGTGACTGAGGTGTATGTTTAATGAAATGAAGAATGTGCTGTCCAGAATACAGCTAATAAAGACTTTTGTTTGGTGCTTCCCCTGTTCCTGGCAGACTCACCTCATATTCATATGGAGGAGTTATGAACCTGTATAATCAACATTGGCCTGTAACCGTGGAAATGGCTCTCCTAGCTCCCGTATAACCTTCTGGCCGGAACTCCAGTCATATGGTCTCTCTCTCCCGCATGCACGCACGCACACACGCACACAGGCACGCACACACAGGCACACACACAGGCGCACAGACACACACACACAGGCACAACACTCCATCTCTTGGTTTCTCAAGCATTGCATGTAAACAGAAAGGAGCAGCCTATCATTTATTCCATGATCAATAACATCAGGGTTTATTTTTTATCAGCCCTGAAACTCTGTTAGAGGCTTGTGGAAAGCGTAATCACTACCAGGTACTATAGGAGTAAGTTATTATTAACTATATTTACTTTACCACTCAGTACCAGGTGGTACATTCCTCTGTACCAGGTGGTACATTCCTCTGTACCAGGTGGTACATTCCTCTGTAACAGGTACCACAATACCATTTGCTATATATGGTATATTTTTTGCCTGTGTGCGGTTGTGCGTGTGTGTGTTCGTGTGTGTGTTCGTGTGTGTGTGTTTGTGTGTGTTTGTGTGTGTTTGTGTGTGTTTGTGTGTGTTTGTGTTTTTGTGTGTTTGTGTGTATATGTTGCGGTACTTTGGTGCAGTAGGATTGCAGTTGTAATGCAGACTGACAGGATCTGACTGAGTGTGTTCTGCTGAGCTGAGAGGCTGGCAGACAGACAAGACAGCACCTTAGAATTAGATTAATGTATTAACCTTCTCTCTCTATCCTTCCTTCTGTCCTTTCCTCCCATGTTTCCTTATCCCCTTTTTCTTCAGCACATTTGCCTTCTATTTCTCTGTAGTTCAAATGCCGAATTAAGAAGAGTGATTGAAGTGGTTGCTAGATGTGTCCGTTTTCTTTAGTTGCAACTCTGTGTGTGTGTGGATATGTGCATATGTGCCTGCCTGCCTCCCCTTGTGTGTGTGTGTGTGTCTGTAATGGTAAACAGATGGACAGCATAGTGTTGGTATTCATGTGTGTGTAGCATAGTGTTGGTATTCATGTGAGTGTCCATTTGGCCTGTGTTGACAGCATAGTGTTGGTATTCATGTGAGTGTCCATTTGGCCTGTGTTGACAGCATAGTGTTGGTATTCATGTGAGTGTCCATTTGGCCTGTGTTGACAGCATAGTGTTGGTATTCATGTGAGTGTCCATTTGGCCTGTGTTGACAGCATAGTGTTGGTATTCATGTGAGTGTCCATTTGGCCTGTGTTGACAGCATAGTGTTGGTATTCATGTGAGTGTCCATTTGGCCTGTGTTGACAGCATAGTGTTGGTATTCATGTGAGTGTCCATTTGGCCTGTGTTGACAGCATAGTGTTGGTATTCATGTGAGTGTCCATTTGGCCTGTGTTGACAGCATAGTGTTGGTATTCATGTGAGTGTCCATTTGGCCTGTGTTGACAGCATAGTGTTGGTATTCATGTGAGTGTCCATTTGGCCTGTGTTGACAGCATAGTGTTGGTATTCATGTGAGTGTCCATTTGGCCTGTGTTGTCTTCTCCTCTGTCCACCAATAGGAGGTCGCTAACGCTCATCAATCAGATTCTCTCCTTCCCCGCTGTCCCAGAATCTCCCGGGTATTTCCACGTCTTTGTGATGTTGCAGCCCCTCATTCTGATTCATCCCACATTGTGTGTGTGGGGAAGGGGGGTTGTTTTGCTAGGTGGGAGGGGCCTGGTAGTTATTGATTGACAGTGCTGCTACGCTGCGGCCTACTTCTTGCAACCACTGTCCACGTTGAGGCTGCGGTCTGGGTGCAGTGGGGTATGTCTGCCTCGCCACGCCTCCCTCATCCCTGTCCCTGGGAGCCACGCCTCCTTCATCAGCATCACTGGGAGCCACGCCTCCTTCATCCCATTCTTGGGAGCCACGCCTCCCTCATCAGCATCCCTGGTAGCCACGCCTCCCTCATCAGCATACCTGGGAACCACACCTCCCTCATCAGCATGCCTGGGAGCCGACGGTAACGCAGTGATACTGTATTGGAGCAGGATGTGCTGATCGGGACGGTATGAACGCTGGGCCCACGTCTGTTTAATGTTTTAAACATACCGGCTGGTGCGACTCGTGATCAACACCCATATATCTATATATATATTTTATGAGAACTGCTATGGAGCTGGCTCTGACCGAAAATTATACTGCATGACAATACCGCACGACAATAATACACGACCATACCGCACGACGATAATACACGACTATAATACACAACGATACCGCACGACGATAATACACAACGATACCGCACGACGATCATACACAACGATACCGCACGACGATCATACACAACGATACCGCACGACAATAATACACGACGATACCGCACGACAATAATACACGACGATACCGCACGACGATAATACACGACGATACCGCAACGATAATACACGACGATACCGCACGACGATAATACACGACGATACCGCACGACTATAATACACAACAATACCGCACGACAATAATACACAACGATACCGCACGACGATAATACACGACAATACCGCACGACGATAATACACGACGATACCGCACGACGATAATACACAACGATACCGCACGACGATAATACACAACGATACCGCACGACGATCATACACAACGATACCGCACGGCGTAAATACACAACGATACCGCACAACGATAATACACAACGATACCGCACGACGATAATACACAACGATACCGCACGACGATAATACACAACGATACCGCACGACGATAATACACGACGATACCGCACAACGATAATACACGACGATACCGCACGACGATAATACACGACGATACCGCACGACGATAATACACGACGATACCGCACGAGCGATAATATACGACGATACCGCACGACGGCGATAATACGACAATACCGCACGACGATAATACACGACGATACCGCTGACGATAATACACAACGATACCGCACGACAATAATACACAACGATACCGCACGACGATCATACACAACGATACCGCACGGCGTAAATACACAACGATACCGCACAACGATAATACACGACGATACCGCACGACGATAATACACGACGATACCGCACGACTATAATACACAACGATACCGCACGACGATAATACACAACGATACCGCACGACGATAATACACAACGATACCGCACGACAATAATACACAACGATACCGCACGACGATCATACACAACGATACCGCACGGCGTAAATACACAACGATACCGCACGGCGATAATACACAACGATACCGCACGGCGATAATACACAACGATACCGCACGACGATAATACACAACGATACCGCACGACGATAATACACGACGATACCGCACGACTATAATACACAACGATACCGCACGACGATACCGCACAACGATATAAGATGCAATCCTCTACACAGCTCTAGTACCATGGTCAAGTTCACAGATGATACCACAGTGTTGGTGTGATCAGGGACACTGACGAGGCAGCTTACAGAGAGGAGATCAACCACCTAGTGGCTTGGTGCGCAGATAACAACCTGGCCATTAATACCAAGAAAACCAAAGAACTGATATACGGTATACATGCCTCAGTTTTTATTGATGAGACCGCGGTGGAACGTGTGGCCAGCTACAAATTCCTGGGTTTCCAATGCACTATCCTGGTCCCTCAACACCACAACCCTGGTCAAAAAGGTGCAACAGCACCTGTACTTTTTTAGGAAGCTAAAGCAGGCCCATCTATCTACTAACATCCTGGTCAACTTTACCGCTGCACGGTTGAGAGCATTCTAACCATCTGTGCCACAGTCTGGTACAACAGTTGCTCTGCGGTTGACCGTAAGTCCCTGCAGCCGGTAGTAAAAACCTCCTTGTGCATCATTGGTGCCCAGACCACACCATCAAAGACATCCAGCACAAGCGCTGTTTGTAGAGAGTGTGTGGCATTATCAGGGAACCCTCACACCCAAGCCATAAATTGTTTAAAAATTTACTTATGCATGTCAATTGAACATCCTCACACTGTACTCTATATTTTTATGCACTTCTCTTTGGCACTTCTTGTTGGATGCAAACTTCATTTTGTTGTACTGTACTTGTACTGTCCAATTACATTGAAGTTGAATTAAAAAATATATACTATTCCTGGCCTATTTCTGAGGAGGCTGTGTACTGTATGTGCTGCTGTGCAGTTTGTCTTTGGCCAAGTTGAGTCCTCTATCCATTGCTATGTTGAAAATTAGACAAGGTATTTGAATATATGGTCCTTTCTGCCTAAAGCCCTGGACGGCCCCATTCTCAGCAACATATTAACATACAACAAACATTAAAGTGATATTTCTGTTAATATATCCGTGTAGAAAAAAAGGACAACGAGATGCCTATGTTTGCAAATGTTTATATAAGAAAATAAGTGTTCATTTAATTTCAAAGTCAGTTAATGCAAGAAGACATTTAAGAGACAGATATAGACATTGTATAATTCATCTTCAATAAGTGTCTCCTTCTAAACCCATCCATGTTCTTGTTTAGGGTTCTAAAGGTCCTCTTCATTCTTCCAACGCTGCTCGATCACCATTACACATATTGCATGATGGGAATTTTCAAAATAGTTCTTTTTGTCACTGTGGAGAGAAGTCTTCCTGAACGTTGTTGTTTAATAAATTGTGCTTTAGCCGATACGCTGAAATGCATTTGCTGTAGTTCTTAGACCATCAAGAAACGAGCGTCATGCTTGATATCCGTCGCCGAACACCTTCATCGCCAGAGCTTCAACGAGGTGGCATAAAAGGTCATGAAGAAACAGAATTAAAGACCAAGTCCCGGCGTGTGAATCGAATTGTGGCAGAAATAGAGCGAGACAGACGGTTGTTGCTGAACAAACAAATAAATAAACGGATGGATTTTCACTGCTTTAGAGTCTGCGGACTGAAAAGAAAAGCGAAAGAAATGAAGTCTAATGTTGTCTTCTCACATTGCTTATCTGCAAATCATTTACTGCAGTGCAATTTCACACAGATTCGCTCAACATAACGTTCCATCTCTTCAATCAAATGGGGGTGTGTTGGGAGATGGCTGGGGTTTGGTTGACAACCGATGCCAGAATGGTCTACAGAAAATCTCTTCTTTCATCCACAGATCCTACAGTTCGTTCAAATGTCCAGTCAGTTCAATATTATCCAGTTTTAGACGCGTTCCCGTCTCCGAGAGATGCATCACATTGCCGTACCATAAGACAGACTTCTGGTTGTGATACAAAATCTGAAGAGAACGAATGAATAATGAATAAATAGATATATAGATTGAATGGTGCTTACATCCTGCTGACTCAGCTGGGCCCAGTGTCTTCTAAAATCCCATAGGTGAAGTCACTCCTTTGCAAAACTTGTCCCTTTTACTAATAGTGCAGTCGTTGACTGAATGACATTAGAGGACGAGTCACGAATGCAGATTATCCCACTCATGATCTAGGATCTGTGTTCCTTGTACGGGACAGGTCTCGGGTGTCTTGGTGGACGTGTTTACTTAGTTGGATGGTTTATGGGGATGCTTTTTTGTGTTTGAGGGATTTAGAGGGTTGTTTCCTATGTGGGAGTGGTTTAGGGGGTTGTTTCCTGTATGGGAGTGGTTTAGAGGGTTGTTTCCTATGTGGGAGTGGTTTAGAGGGTTGTTTCCTATGTGGGAGTGGTTTAGAGGGTTGTTTCCTATGTGGGAGTGGTTTAGAGGGTTGTTTCCTATGTGGGAGTGGTTTAGGGGGTTGTTTCCTATGTGGGAGTGGTTTAGAGGGTTGTTTCCTATGTGGGAGTGGTTTAGAGGGTTGTTTCCTATGTGGGAGTGGTTTAGATGTTTGTTTCCTATGCTATTTTTCCTTTTTGGTTGGGGTTAAGGGGTTGTGTTTCCTGTTTGTTTAGGGGTCGTGTTTCCTGTTTAGGGGTTGTGTTTTCTGTTTGTTTAGGGGTTGTGTTTCTTGTTTGGTCTGGAGTATAGGGTGGTTTCCTGTTTCAGAAGGGCTAGGTGGCTGTAGTCTCGGTCTCAGAGGAACCAGAGTTTCCACCTGGCATGCTTCTTGGAGTCAGCTTTGGCCTTGCGTTTAGGGGTAGAGGTGAAGGCTTCGTGGGGGTAAGGCAGAGAGGAGAATTGGGAATCGTCCTGGGGACACAGCTTCTTCATTAGGGGCTGTAGTTTATCCTCCTGCTGTTTGAAGTCCAACTCCACACTGGAATAGAGGGAGATACACAGAAAAATAGTTAACCCTATAATGTAAAAAACTGATTCGGCAACAGTTTTGCATTGCAACTGTAAATAAAGCCAATAGTAGTTCTGTCCACTTAGACGTGATAATATGAATAATAAGACACTCCCCCCTGAATGGTGTAACCACTGTTGTTTGAGACACTCCCCGCTGAATGGTGTAACCACTGTTGTTTGAGACACTCCCCCTGAATGGTGTAACCACTGTTGTTTGAGACACTCCCCCTGAATGGTGTAACCACTGTTGTTTGAGACAACCCCCCCCACCAGTGCACCAAACCCACCAGTGCACCAAACCCACCAGTGCACCAAACCCGCCAGTGCACCAAACCCGCCAGTGCACCAAACCCGCCAGAGCACCAAACCCACCAGAGCACCACACCCACCAGTGCCAGTTGCTTTGACCGCCTGGTCCAAGGCTAAGATGCATTGATGTGCAGGCTGGCTACAGATTGCTATGCTTGGGTGTCTCTAAAGATTGAACATGTGTATTTTAATGATGCATTGTGTGTATTGACTGATGAACACAGAATTGTCCCTTTCTTTGGTTCAATTGTAACTCAAACTGTCAGGAATGACTTGTTTGTGGATTTCACTTGTGTTTTTTTGCCCCTCATTACTTCTCTTTTTAGTTTCCCCGGTTACCTGTGTTTCTGGTTGATCATTGGCTGGAGAAATTTGGAATACATCTCTCTGTATTGATCATTTTAATTACACTAGAGAATGAATCTCTGGGTAGATTATTTTAACTACACTGCTGAATACATCTCTCTGTATATATTATTTTATTTTCACTAGTGAAAAAACCTTTCCATATAGAATATTTTATTTACATATATATCATTTTCATTACGGTAGTGAATAAATACATCTCTGTATGGATAATAAAAATTCCACTGGTGAATAGATTCTCTATATATTCACATCTAAACTCTTTTTGGACTCTTGTAATTATACTAAGAAATGAGCCAGACTTGTATTATTTTGTCTCCCGGTGTCTGAATCTCAGATGACACCATATTGTTTCATTAGTTTACATAAAGTTTCTCTCCAGGATTAAGACTTCAGGGGCCAGTTTTCAGGGGCCAGTTTTGCGGACATATTATCCACAGTCTAAGGTAACAATATATGGTTTATTCTGTGTCCGGGAACCCAGCCCAAGATGTTCTTATGAGAAGCTCAGTAATGCTCTCTTCCTTCTGCTTTACAAGTGAGGAGTTTCTTGGTTTTACAACAACCAAATAATATGTTCAATTGTACAAAACCTCTTGCATCAAAGCAATTATTTCTTGGCTGCTGGCTGCATTAAATGTTTGTCAGCTGATTAAGGCAGTGTATTGAAGTGCAGCGTTTGTTTAAAGAATATGCAATCACGCGTGTTTAAAGAATATGCAAATGTATGCGTATGGCCAAATGTGTATCGGATACCTGTCAACATGAAGTTCTGAGGCGTTATCGTCCCAGAGTGTTCCTCTATCTCTGTATTCTCCTGTGCTTCCTCTCAGCCCCCCCTCCCCTCCCAGTTTCCCAGCACCCTGCTAACATTCATGACACCTCGATGCCTGTGAGCCGAGAGGGCAAAGTGACGTCACCGAACTGACATGACCTTGGACGACCTTGGGGGTTCTACTGCAACTCATGCATTAAACATTTAATCATCTATGGCGTCTACGTTCCGCATGTCCAGTATTTCGGGGCGCGTCGTCCTTCACATATGAGGCTTGGTGCTGTGTTAATGTTTGGCTCTGCTGAAAGCTCTTCCAACATATCTTTAAATGCTTAAACACACTCAACATCTCTCCTGTCAATATTAGAACAGTAAATGGATGACTCTCTGTCAGTGTGTGTCTTCATCTCTCTGTCTTCATTTGTCTCTCTGCGTGTCTCTCTGTGGGTCTTTCTCCTCCTCAGCCTCGTCACATCTCTCTCTCCACATCTCTCTCTCCACATCTCTCTCTTCACATCTCTCTCTCCACATCTCTCTCTCCACATCTCTCTTTCTCCACCTATGCCTTCACATGTCTTTCTCCACCTATGCCTTCACATGTCTTTCTCTCCACTTATGCCTCGTCACATCTCTTTCTCCTCAGCCTCGTCACATCTCTCTCTTCACATCTCTCTCGTCACATCTCTCTCTTCACATCTCTCTCGTCACATCTCTCTCTTCACATCTCTCTTATCAGCCCCTTCCCTCAGGTTTACCATTTTTACCTACTTGCATCCTATATTGTGCTGCCAATGCCTGTGCTCCGTCCATCCATTTGTCATCCACCCAATAACATTCCTCATCCCCCCATTCACCCCCATGCATCTATCATCTAGCCCTTCACCCTCATCCATCCATCCACCCACATTTACCCCTGTTCATCGATCAATTCACCCTCATCCATTTATTCGCCCACCCACCTTCACCCACATCCATCTGTCATCCACCCATCCATCCATCCATCCAAGTATCATCCTCTTATCTGTGTCAACATGCCTCCACAGTCAACAATCCTGCTTCCATCCGTCCCGTACTCTGTGGAAAACACAGTCACACCGCCACAGAAAAGATCCCGCTCTGTCTCCATCTCTCCTCCTCCCTGACAAAAGAGTAGCGCCGCCGCTGCACAAGTCTCTCTCCCGTCGCGGCTGAGCTGTGTAATTTCCACGGGCTATAATAATGTAATCAGCTCCTCAGCCTTTAGCTACGCTTAATTGATTTTCCAACCCTCCTCAGTGGTGTGTGTGTGTGTTATTCCGGTTTTATTTTCCCACATCCGCTGTGTAAGTGTCAGCGTGAAGGGGTTACGGTTGTCTCCAGACTGCTGGATTACTGTCCGTCTAGCCTTGTCGGATACTCCGCTTGTTGAGCGGGTTCCGCTTCCAACTGTTGTACTCGTTGCGTACGAGGTGAAGGCTATAACCGTGGTCATGTCTAATGATGTGGCTCTGTTTGTGTGTCAGTTGTGGAAATGCCTTCGGACTGACACTACACATCCCTACAGATCCCCACCTTCACAGGGTTTAGTTAAACTAGCAGGGTTGGCCCAACACTACACATCCCCACCTCCACAGGGTTGGCCCAACACTACACATCCCCACCTCCACAGGGTTGGCCCAACACTACACATCCCCACCTCCATAGGGTTGGCCCAACACTACAGATCCCCACCTCCACAGGGTTGGCCCAACACTACACATCCCCACCTCCACAGGGTTGGCCCAACACTACACATCCCCACCTCCACAGGGTTGGCCCAACACTACACATCCCCACCTCCACAGGGTTGGCCCAACACTACACATCCCCACCTCCACAGGGTTGGCCCAACACTACAGATCCCCACCTCCACAGGGTTCAGTTAAACTAGCGGGGTTGGCCCATGTGGGATCTCTCATTGGAAAACTCTGCAGACGTTTCTCTGTCTCTCATCTGCATATTAGAGGTACTCTTACCGTGGTGAGATTACAGGGGTTTCTACTGAACAAAGCTGCCAAGACATGCTCTTTGCTCTTAAAATAAAACATAATGCTTCTCAAATCCTCTTTCGTGTCATCCCTAGTTCTCACATGCCTTTTCAATATTGTTTCTTTTTATCCTTTTTCTCTCTCTCTCTACCTCTCTCCTTCTCCCTCTCCCTCTCTCTCTCTACCTCTCTCCTTCTCCCTCTCCCTCTCTCTCTCTACCTCTCTCCTTCTCCCTCTCCCTCTCTCTCTCTACCTCTCTCCTTCTCTCTCTCTCTACCTCTCTCCTTCTCTCTCTCCTTCTCTCTCTCTACCTCTCTCCTTCTCCCTCTCTCTCTCTACCTCTCTCCTTCTCCCTCTCTCTCCCTCTCTCCCTCTCTCTCTCCCTCTCTCCCTCTCTCTCTCCCTCTCTCCCTCTCTCTCTACCTCTCTCCCTCTCGCTCCCTGGGATTGACTGGCTTTGGCTCATCATCACAGGAACATAGAAATTAATTGCAATGGTAGTTTATTGCTTCTTCTTCTCCTTGTTCCGAGTTCTGTGCCATGTAGTCAATTACATTCAAACCCGAGTTCAGTAGTTTTTAATTTGTTTTTCTCATGAACACACTGACTATCCTTACAAGTCTTCCATTTTCTCCTACATACTTATACACACACACACACACACACACCCGCCGCTGACATTCAATTCAACAGACTTTATTCACATGCATACTTCAATTCTGAAAGTATTCACAAAAACAATGCCTGATTGTCTACAGACAACATATTGTACACACACATAGTATTGGATTTTAAGTTAATTGAGCACTGGCATTTTGACATGTCTTTATCCCTGTCTAGAGGATTCTATCCACTGGTATCGCTTCATACACACACATGCAAGAGAATAAAACCCACAGAGACTGAACGTGCCCGGAAGTCTGGATATTTTTTGTGCTGAATGTTAAGTTCTGTCTCAGTCTGTGCTCAGCTCCATGGAATGCTTTATCCATCCAGCTCCAGAGCAAATGTTTTCATGGAGATCTGTGTAATTAGATTGTGTTATAATCCCGTCTCCGATGTGATGGAACGTCTATATTTGATTCTGAATGTTCCCGTCTTGGAATTCAACGTGTCATGTCCCAAATTGCTCCTTGTTCCTTTAATTCCTGCTTTTGACCAGGTCTCATATGGGTATGATCAGAACAAGTGCACTACCTAGGGAATAAGTGGAGTTGGTAGCTCAGCGGTAGAGGGCATGCTTTGTATCTATGATGTCCTGGGTTCAATCCCCAGGTCGCCGTTGCAAATGAGAATTTGTTCTCAATCGGCCTACCTGGTTATATAAAAATTAAAATTATAATAAGTGGGCTTTTGGGAGGCCTGTCATGCCATGTTATCCTAGCTTAGGATAACGCTCCTGTCCAAAGCCATTTTAATGTCTCCCCGCATTTGCCCTTTGTCAGGTTGAAATGCAACCAATGTTGGACATGGCTAACCAGAGACACAAAGGGCTATATTATTCATATATTCTGGTTTCTGCTCTCTGGCTCTGTCCAGGCAGTTTTAGTGAAATAAGGATGTCTAATTAAAGTTAGACAAACTCCTATGTCTGGTTAACTCTCTCTCTCTCTCTCTCTCTCTCTCTCTCTCGATTTCTCTCTATTTCTCTCTCTCTCTCTCTCTCTTCCTCTCTCTCTATTTCTCTCTCTCCCCATCTCTCTCAACATGTTCTCAAGGAACACACACATTCTTACACACATTCTTACTCACTATGTTTCATCTGAAAGGTTTTTGGCTGTTGCCATAGTATTTAATTGCCATTGGGTTCTCTCTCAAAACTGTGTTGTCATACAGATCTTATCTGTGTTTAGGATACATACAGGGTTCTGCTATATGAGGAGAACATATGCATGGGGGTTCTCTAGATATTGTGTTGTCATACAGATTCTGTCTGTTCCAATTCTGTATTCAGGATACATACAGGGTTCTGCTATATGAGGTAGACCTGTCTGTCAATATGCATTTTGCAAACACGTCTTAAAAAACACACTGCGAAAGGGAATTCTCTCAACTTTTAAAATCAGACTTGTTTTCCCGCTGCAGTTTGTGTGTTCATCTGTTTGGATTTTGTCAGTGTGTTATTCACGAGTCTGTCAGCACAGAGGAAAGGGAGCCAGACTCTCCTGCTGGCCCAGCACTTCTTCGGCTGTTTCTGTCTCTGCAGGAGGAAGAGAAGGGAAGCTAGCTAACCTAGATTTGGCCTGTTCTTCTAACCAGTGCTATTTCTCTCTCCCTTTCAAGGGATGGAGGGGTTCACCTGGCTTTAGCGTAAAACAGATGACTAACGTAGGGCCAAGCTCATGGCAAAATCCCAAATCCTTGCCCTCCTCACAATCCTTAAGCTATGAAAAAGGGTCTTAGTCGTTGCTGGCTAGCCTGGAATAGAGCATTACTCAGCAGTTTCCCTCTGCTCTATCGTGTTATAATAGCCTGGATAAGTGCATTACTCAGCAGTTTCCCTCTGCTCTATCGTGTTATATTGAGCTAGCCTGGATAAGAGCATTACTCAGCAGTTTCCCTCTGCTCTATCGTGTTATAATGAGCTAGCCTGGATAAGTGCATTACTCAGCAGTTTACCTTCTGTTCTATCATGTTATAATGAGCTAGCCTGGATAAGTGCATTACTCAGCAGTTTACCTACTGCTCTATTGTGTTATAATGAGCTAGCCTGGATAAGTGCATTAGTCAGCAGTTTACCTACTGCTCTATTGTGTTATAATGAGCTAGCCTGGATAAGTGCATTAGTCAGCAGTTTTCCCCTCTGCTCTATCGTGTTATACTGGGCTAGCTTGGATAAGAGCATTACTCAGCAGTTTCCCTCTGCTCTATCGTGTTATAATGAGCTAGCCTGGATAAGAGCATTACTCAGCAGTTTTCCTTCTGTTCTATCGTGCTCCATCCACTGCAGTCATGTCAGTCTGACCGGTCTTACAGTGAACCGTGAACGCTGCCCGGATGAAAGTGCACTATAATACCTTTCTGATGCAAACTCTATTGGATTGCACTCCTGAAAAATCGCTATATTTCTCTGACATGGTGTTGCATGGATTTATGAAGGCAACTTCACTTCATGGCCACTTCAGGTGGTGTAGCATGCTTGTATTGTTGTAGACTGTAGAGATCTGTAGACACTGGGTGTAGACTGTAAAGGTCTGTAGCGCTAGATGTAGCCTGTAGAGGTCTGTAAAGCTAGATGTAGACTGTAGCGGTCTGTAGAGCTAGATGCTGACTGTATAGGTCTGTAGAGCTAGATGCTGACTGTATAGGTCTGTAGAGCTAGATGCAGACTGTAAAGGTCTGTAGATATGGATGTAGACTGCCAATGCAGTCTTATATAGGGGAAATATGTGACTGTTGAGGTCTATACAGGAGTACATAATCTATAGATCTGTGTACAACTAAATGTATACTTTGGATGTATATAGACATGGATATACTCTCTAAAGGTCTTTGGCGTTTATATAATCTCTAGAGGTCCATGGGGCTGTTCCCTGGGTGTCTGGGTTTGTAGACATGGGGCTGTTCCCTGGGTGTCTGGGTTTGTAGACATGGGGCTGTTCCCTGGGTGTCTGGGTTTGTAGACCTGGGGCTGTTCCCTGGGTGTCTGGGTTTGTAGACGTGGGGCCGTTCCCTGGGTGTCTGGGTTTGTAGACCTGGGGCTGTTCCCTGGGTGTCTGGGTTTGTAGACATGGTGCTGTTCCCTGGGTGTCTGGGTTTGTAGACATGGTGCTGTTCCCTGGGTGTCTGGGTTTGTAGACCTGGGGCTGTTCCCTGGGTGTCTGGGTTTGTAGACCTGGGGCTGTTCCCTGGGTGTCTGGGTTTGTCGACATGGGGCTGTTCCCTGGGTGTCTGGGTTTGTCGACATGGGGCCGTTCCCTGGGTGTCTGGGTTTGTCGACATGGGGCTGTTCCCTGGGTGTGGGTTTGTAGACATGGTGCTGTTCCCTGGGTGTCTGGGTTTGTAGACATGGGGCTGTTCCCTGGGTGTCTGGGTTTGTAGACGTGGTGCTGTTCCCTGGGTGTCTGGGTTTGTAGACATGGTGCTGTTCCCTGGGTGTCTGGGTTTGTAGACATGGTGCTGTTCCCTGGGTGTCTGGGTTTGTAGACATGGGGCTGTTCCCTGGGTGTCTGGGTTTGTAGACATGGTGCTGTTCCCTGGGTGTCTGGGTTTGTAGACATGTTGCTGTTCCCTGGGTGTCTGGGTTTGTCGACCTGGGGTTCATCTTATAATGGGAGGATTAAAGCATTCACATTGGTCTTTAAGAGCCTGGAGGCGGCACTCACCTGTAAATAATACAAGCGCTGTTCCGACACGTGTCACAGTTGGCTGTGTCCTGTCCAGTCCGATAGGAGAGGCTATGGAGAGAAGACAGCGTGAGACGCAGAGACGGGACACGTGAGGGGAGGAGAGCGAGGGAGAGAAAGTGATGAGATGAATAGGTAATCACAGGACCAGCCTAGACCTCCCATTTAGACCCTGTCTCATCTTGTTTGTCCATCCTCATTATTTTAGACCAAGTTAACGTCCGGCAGAATGGACCTCGGACAAGCCTGGCTGTGTTCTGCCCCTGTTAAACGGCTTTCATTGGATGGATTGGATGGATGGATTGGAAGCAGGCAGAATTTATCACCTGTGGCTGGGCCTTTTGTCTGCCCTTCGACTGAAAGGATGGGTTATTATGAGTGTGGAACGTGTGCATGTGTGTGTACTGTGTGTGTGTACTGTGTGTAGTGTGTGTGTGTAGTGTGTGTGTGTGTGTGTGTGTGTGTGTAGTGTGTGTGTGTGTGTGTGTTGTGTGTGTGTAGTGTGTGTGTACTGTGTGTGTGTGTGTACTGTGTGTGTGTGTGTGTAGTGTGTGTAGGGTGTGTGTGTGTACTGTGTGTGTGTGTAGTGTGTGTAGGGTGTGTGTGTGTGTACTATTTGTGTGTGTGTGTGTGTAGTGTGTGTGTGTGTGTAGTGTGTGTGTGTGTAGTGTGTGTGTGTGTGTAGTGTGTGTGTGTAGTGTGTGTGTACTGTGTGTGTGTGTACTGTGTGTGTGTGTACTGTGTGTGTGTAGTGTGTGTAGTGTGTACTGTGTGTGTGTACTGTGTGTGTGTGTGTGTGTGTAGTGTGTGTGTGTGTGTAGTGTGTGTGTGTGTAGTGTGTGTGTGTGTAGTGTGTGTGTGTGTAGTGTGTGTGTGTGTGTGTGTACTGTGTGATTTATGTGCTCCTTAGTGGTGATGCTCCAGGTTCTGGCCTCCTAGACCTCTCAGCTCCCGTCTGTTTTCCTTAGTTTACTTTCATCACACATCCTCTTGTTTTTCTATCCATGTGGGGACCATATAGGTGGTTTCCTTTCACATATCTGACCTCTAATTTCCTAACCTAAATCTAACCCAAATGCTAAGGCCATCCTGAGTTATAAAAAGTTGTATCTGTCAGAAACAGTCTTTTCTTCCCTATAGGGACATATTGTCAGGTTTAATTGTCTTATCTGGACTTCTGGTCTTGTCAGTTTTTATAGTCTACATGTGCATCTGAACTTCTGGTCTCCACATGTAAAGTAGATCCATGGGTCACACGCTACATGTATGTTCTCAATGCATTAGCATGATGTGCCTGTGTGCTTAGAAGCAGTCCTGATGTAGATTACATATAACCGTTAGTTAGAGCATCACTTGTATATAATTGATCTGGACAGTCAAAGAACTACATTATTGTCATTTTGAGATTTATTTAGTATCCCTGTTTATCCATTCCTCTGCTCTTGTTGTTTTTTCCGTTGTTCAGCTGTTCCCTGAAACCTTTGGTTAGAACGTACAGCTTGGATAACATGTGTTGCTGAATGTATTTGGCCACAAATCTACCAGTTAGTGCTTGTAGGTTCTGAAATCCCCTGGTGCTGCTGAGGCCTTGAGGACGGGCTCTTAAATCACAAGCTCACATCCCAGCTGCATCTAAATGGGATGGGAATTAATACAACTGGTTGTTGAAACCCTACTAATATTACTACAACTCCTACTACTATTAGTACTACAGCTCCTACTACTAATAGTACTACAGCTCCTACTACTAATATTACTACAACTCCTACTACTAATAGTACTACAGCTCCTACTACTAATATTACTACAGCTCCTACTACTAATATTACTACAGCTCCTACTACTAATATTACTACAGCTCCTACTACTAATATTACTACAGCTCCTACTACTAATATTACTACAGCTATTACTACTAATATTACTACAGCTACTACTACTAATATTACTACAGCTCCTACTACTAATATTACTACAGCTCTTACTACTAATATTACTACAGCTTCTACTACTATTAGTACTACAGCCCCTACAACTAATATTACTACTGCTTTTACTAATACTAATATTGCCTTAGTTCCAAGTACTACTAATGCTATGGCTTCAACTACTACTACTATAAACACAGCTCCTGCTATTGTTATTGCTTTTACTAATAATAATAATACTATTACCTCAGCTCGTACTACTACTAATGCTACGGCTTCAACTGCTAATTGTGATGATACTATTAATACTGCAACAACTACTGCTAATACTGATACTACTACTAGTACTACTGACACATCTTTATATCCATGTATGGATAAAGCATATGGAAGTCGTCAAGTTGAAACATTAGCAGACGTTGTTGTGTTGCCTTGTGTGGTTGAACAGATCACTTTAGAGTACAAGGCTTGAGTGTTTTTGATAGCAGAAGCGCCATCTCAAACAAACAAACATACAAACAAGCAAAGACACACAGAGCCTGTCTTGTTAGTATTTTATGTGCCGAGTCGGTGGAGATGTGATGTGCTGCTACTCTCCCAGGCTGGTGTGTCATGCAGCGTGAACTCACACAGACATTAAATCATGTTTAAGTAGTGTACACTATCTTTCTTCCGCCATCTCCTAGCCTCACTGAATCACAAATCAACCTATTCAACTGAATCAACTGGACCAATTATTAACATCAACGTCCTTATTTACTGAGTCAGTAGCCGGCCTCTCCCCCCGGGTCAGTAGCCGGCCTCTCCCCCCCTGGTCAGTAGCCGGCCTCTCCCCCCGGGTCAGTAGCCGGCCTCTCCCCCCCTGGTCAGTAGCCGGCCTCTCCCCCCCTGGTCAGTATGCGGCCTCTCCCCCTCTGGTCAGTAGCCGGCCTCTCCCCAGTTGGTTTTGCACATGCTACTCTGTCCCTCTCTCATTGACTTTCTCCTCCATTTTCTCACTCACTGATGTGGGTTCATCTGCCCTGAATAGGTGGTGTGATGAATGGGAATAATCTGTATAGTCTGGGCACGCAGGGGCGATATGCTGTCTGACACTGTATTCACAGCACCTCCTGACAGTCACATGGAATACCCTGTCAGTAACAGCGTCTGTCTGGCCTGACACACACACACGTCATGTCCGCCCCAGGTACAGCTGTGTTTTTGGGTGTGTGTGGCAGCAGGAGGCTGAGCAGACATCGTGATCTTTGGTTTGCTTCCTGACCTGCCACCAGATATCAGCTTATCATTACTCATCAGCCCAGTCTTCACCTCCTCCACTTCTCAACCCAGTCTTCACCTCCTCTACTCCTCAGCTCTTTCACTTCCTCTGCTCCTCAGCCCCTTCTCTACCTCCTCCACTCAGGGCCAAGCTCTACACAGATCATGGGTGTCTAATGGGACAGCATTTTAACAGTCAAAATAAAACCTTCAGGAGTCAGAAAAATCTATTTTTTCCTTCCTCGCTTTATCACACAGAATTATTAAAAACAATGTGATACAACAGATGCATTAGTCACATTGCACCTTGGATAGATCATGTTTTAGGGTGTTTGGTGTGACGAAAGTGTCAAGCTGAACAGCCTTATGGTGGCAGATAACCGGAGTGAATGACTGCTAAAATAAATGCTAGGTTTTATGAATGACCACAGGCGGGTATTAAACAGAGTACAGGTTACTATTGGAAGGAGATTTATTTACCTTAAAGGGATTTGTACATATGTTTGCACCAGTGAATCTGGCATAGTGAATATAATGTATATAATGGCTAAACCTACATACGTGGTCATACAATTATAGATAATAATGGGTTTGGTATTGTCTTATGTGATACAGGGGTGTGTCTTAAGTGATACAGGGGTGTGTCTTATGTAATACAGGGGTGTGTCGTATGTGATATAGGGGTGTGTCTTATGTGATATCGGGGTGTGTCTTATGTGATATAGAGGTGTGTCTTATGTGATATAGGGGTGTGTCTTATGTGATATAGGGGTGTGTCTTATGTGATACAGGGGTGTGTCTTATGTGATACAGGGCTGTGTCTTATGTGACATAGGGGTGTGTCTTATGTGACACAGGGGTGTGTCTTACGTGATGTGATATCCCATTTGGTTCCCATCACCGGTTCCTCACCTCTGGTTCATGAATGGTGATAATAGGTTGCGCCCCTTGACCCTGCACCACCTAAAGGGCCTGCGTCTCCTAAAGGGCTTGCGTCTTTTGACACTTCAGCACACATTCACTTACATTGGTAATGTATGTTGTGCAGAGCGTGTTGCGACGTGCTGTACATTATGGCGCTAAAGATTCACCTGCGCCCACCCCACCCGACCCCCACCCGACACCTGGGGCCCTGGAGCCTTCCTGTTGGTCGGGTCATTGACATTCCCGGGGAGATGGAAGTGTGTGACTAATGTAGCGCGACAACACCAACATTAGAGTCTGGGCTCAATATGTGGCCGGGACTGGAGTGGCCGGACCACATGCCTTAGAATGTACACGGTTGTGGTTTGGAGAGGAAACACTGCCAGCTTTTAGATTGGTTATCTGAGCGTGTTCCATTTTTCAATGCATAATACAATATGCAGTTCCTTCCTTCTCAAATTACAGTTACCTCAGCCGAGCAGATCATCCATTCGTCTTTTGTGTCGGACGAAAACCTTTTTTCTCAAGACGGGAAACTTTTTAAGATATTAATTGTTATTTCTACCTGCGTCCCCCCTTGTAGTCCGGAACACATATGGAAAATATAATATATATAATGATGCCTCCCAAAGTCCGGAGACGGACGGTGGTCATGAAAGCATTTAACTACTGTCGCACCTATTCCATATCTGCCATTAACATTCTCATCATAGAACTTTTTGTATTCGTGTCATATTAAAGAATGTGGTAATGATGTGACAAACAAGTAATTAATTGGTTAAATACCTTAGGAGCCATACTTTTACACGACATATTTAAATGTTTCTTTGTTTTATTGCTACCTTTCCTACATTATGGATCAGGCTAAACCCCTGACATCATACACTACCTGTTATAGACATCAACCTCATGATAAAAGTGACATGAAGGATAATATTATGTTCAGATATTTATTATTGTTGTTGGTATAATACTGCTTATTAATACCCATCTGAATGTGTCCAACACCCTAGTGACTCTCAGTAGTGTGCACTAGGTTAGTATCACTCCTCAGTCATGTCCCTAGTGACTGTCAGTAGTGTGCACTAGGTTAATATCACTCCTCAGTCATGTCCCTAGTGACTCTCAGTAGTGTGCACTAGGTTAATATCACTCCTCGGTCATGTCCCTAGTGACTCTCAGTAGTGTGCACTAGGTTAATATCACTCCTCGGTCATGTCCCTGGTGACTGTCAGTAGTGTGCACTAGGTTAATATCACTCCTCAGTCATGTCCTTAGTGACTCTCAGTAGTGTGCACTAGGTTAATATCACTCCTCAGTCATGTCCCTAGTGACTCTCAGTAGTGTGCACTAGGTTAGTATCACTCCTCAGTCATGTCCCTGGTGACTCTCAGTAGTGTGCACTAGGTTAATATCACTCCTCAGTCATGTCCCTGGTGACTCTCAGTAGTGTGCACTAGGTTACTATCACTCCTCAGTCATGTCCCTAGTGACTCTCAGTAGTGTGCACTAGGTTACTATCACTCCTCAGTCATGTCCCTAGTGACTCTCAGTAGTGTGCACTAGGTTAATATCACTCCTCAGTCATGTCCCTAGTGACTGTCAGTAGTGTGCACTAGGTTAATATCACTCCTCAGTCATGTCCCTGGTGACTCTCAGTAGTGTGCACTAGGTTACTATCACTCCTCAGTCATGTCCCTAGTGACTCTCAGTAGTGTGCACTAGGTTACTATCACTCCTCAGTCATGTCCCTAGTGACTCTCAGTAGTGTGCACTAGGTTAATATCACTCCTCAGTCATGTCCCTAGTGACTCTCAGTAGTGTGCACTAGGTTAATATCACTCCTCAGTCATGTCCCTAGTGACTCTCAGTAGTGTGCACTAGGTTAGTATCACTCCTCAGTCATGTCCCTAGTGACTCTCAGTAGTGTGCACTAGGTTAATATCACTCCTCAGTCATGTCCTTAGTGACTGTCAGTAGTGTGCACTAGGTTAATATCACTCCTCGGTCATGTCCCTAGTGACTGTCAGTAGTGTGCACTAGGTTACTATCACTCCTCAGTCATGTCCCTAGTGACTCTCAGTAGTGTGCACTAGGTTAATATCACTCCTCAGTCATGTCCCTAGTGACTCTCAGTAGTGTGCACTAGGTTAGTATCACTCCTCAGTCATGTCCCTAGTGACTCTCAGTAGTGTGCACTAGGTTACTATCACTCCTCAGTCATGTCCCTAGTGACTCTCAGTAGTGTGCACTAGGTTACTATCACTCCTCAGTCATGTCCCTAGTGACTCTCAGTAGTGTGCACTAGGTTAGTATCACTCCTCAGTCATGTCCCTGGTGACTGTCAGTAGTGTGCACTAGGTTAATATCACTCCTCAGTCATGTCCCTAGTGACTCTCAGTAGTGTGCACTAGGTTAGTATCACTCCTCAGTCATGTCCCTAGTGACTCTCAGTAGTGTGCACTAGGTTACTATCACTCCTCAGTCATGTCCCTAGTGACTCTCAGTAGTGTGCACTAGGTTAGTATCACTCCTCAGTCATGTCCCTGGTGACTCTCAGTAGTGTGCACTAGGTTAATATCACTCCTCAGTCATGTCCCTGGTGACTCTCAGTAGTGTGCACTAGGTTAATATCACTCCTCAGTCATGTCCCTGGTGACTGTCAGTAGTGTGCACTAGGTTAATATCACTCCTCGGTCATGTCCCTAGTGACTGTCAGTAGTGTGCACTAGGTTAATATCACTCCTCGGTCATGTCCCTAGTGACTCTCAGTAGTGTGCACTAGGTTAATATCACTCCTCAGTCATGTCCCTAGTGACTGTCAGTAGTGTGCACTAGGTTAATATCACTCCTCGGTCATGTCCTTAGTGACTGTCAGTAGTGTGCACTAGGTTAATATCACTCCTCATTCATGTCCCTAGTGACTCTCAGTAGTGTGCACTAGGTTAATATCACTCCTCGGTCATGTCCCTAGTGACTCTCAGTAGTGTGCACTAGGTTAATATCACTCCTCAGTCATGTCCCTAGTGACTGTCAGTAGTGTGCACTAGGTTAATATCACTCCTCGGTCATGTCCTTAGTGACTGTCAGTAGTGTGCACTAGGTTAATATCACTCCTCAGTCATGTCCTTAGTGACTGTCAGTAGTGTGCACTAGGTTAATATCACTCCTCAGTCATGTCCTTAGTGACTGTCAGTAGTGTGCACTAGGTTAATATCACTCCTCAGTCATGTCCCTGGTGACTGTCAATAGTGTGCACTAGGTTAATATCACTCCTCAGTCATGTCCTTAGTGACTGTCAGTAGTGTGCACTAGGTTAATATCACTCCTCAGTCATGTCCTTAGTGACTGTCAGTAGTGTGCACTAGGTTAATATCACTCCTCGGTCATGTCCCTAGTGACTGTCAGTAGTGTGCACTAGGTTAGTATCACTCCTCAGTCATGTCCCTAGTGACTCTCAGTAGTGTGCACTAGGTTAGTATCACTCCTCAGTCATGTCCCTAGTGACTGTCAGTAGTGTGCACTAGGTTAATATCACTCCTCAGTCATGTCCCTAGTGACTCTCAGTAGTGTGCACTAGGTTACTATCACTCCTCAGTCATGTCCCTAGTGACTCTCAGTACTGTGCACTAGGTTAATATCACTCCTCAGTCATGTCCCTAGTGACTCTCAGTAGTGTGCACTAGGTTAATATCACTCCTCAGTCATGTCCTTAGTGACTCTCAGTAGTGTGCACTAGGTTAATATCACTCCTCAGTCATGTCCCTAGTGACTCTCAGTAGTGTGCACTAGGTTAATATCACTCCTCAGTCATGTCCCTAGTGACTGTCAGTAGTGTGCACTAGGTTAATATCACTCCTCAGTCATGTCCTTAGTGACTCTCAGTAGTGTGCACTAGGTTAATATCACTCCTCAGTCATGTCCCTAGTGACTCTCAGTAGTGTGCACTAGGTTAATATCACTCCTCAGTCATGTCCTTAGTGACTCTCAGTAGTGTGCACTAGGCTAATATCACTCCTCAGTCATGTCCCTAGTGACTCTCAGTAGTGTGCACTAGGTTAATATCACTCCTCAGTCATGTCCCTAGTGACTCTCAGTAGTGTGCACTAGGTTAATATCACTCCTCGGTCATGTCCCTAGTGACTCTCAGTAGTGTGCACTAGGTTAATATCACTCCTCAGTCATGTCCCTAGTGACTCTCAGTAGTGTGCACTAGGTTAATATCACTCCTCAGTCATGTCCCTGGTGACTCTCAGTAGTGTGCACTAGGTTAATATCACTCCTCAGTCATGTCCCTGGTGACTCTCAGTAGTGTGCACTAGGTTACTATCACTCCTCAGTCATGTCCTTAGTGACTCTCAGTAGTGTGCACTAGGTTAATATCACTCCTCATTCATGTCCCTAGTGACTCTCAGTAGTGTGCACTAGGTTAATATCACTCCTCGGTCATGTCCCTGGTGACTGTCAGTAGTGTGCACTAGGTTACTATCACTCCTCAGTCATGTCCTTAGTGACTCTCAGTAGTGTGCACTAGGTTACTATCACTCCTCAGTCATGTCCCTGGTGACACTCAGTAGTGTGCACTAGGTTAATATCACTCCTCAGTCATGTCCCTAGTGACTCTCAGTAGTGTGCACTAGGTTAATATCACTCCTCGGTCATGTCCCTGGTGACTGTCAGTAGTGTGCACTAGGTTAATATCACTCCTCAGTCATGTCCCTAGTGACTCTCAGTAGTGTGCACTAGGTTAATATCACTCCTCAGTCATGTCCCTGGTGACTCTCAGTAGTGTGCACTAGGTTACTATCACTCCTCAGTCATGTCCCTAGTGACTCTCAGTAGTGTGCACTAGGTTACTATCACTCCTCAGTCATGTCCCTAGTGACTCTCAGTAGTGTGCACTAGGTTAATATCACTTCTCAGTCATGTCCCTAGTGACTCTCAGTAGTGTGCACTAGGTTACTATCACTCCTCAGTCATGTCCCTGGTGACTCTCAGTAGTGTGCACTAGGTTAATATCACTCCTCAGTCATGTCCCTGGTGACTGTCAGTAGTGTGCACTAAGTTAATATCACTCCTCGGTCATGTCCCTAATGACTCTCAGTAGTGTGCACTAGGTTAATATCACTCCTCAGTCATGTCCTTAGTGACTCTCAGTAGTGTGCACTAGGTTAATATCACTCCTCAGTCATGTCCCTGGTGACTCTCAGTAGTGTGCACTAGGTTAATATAACTCCTCAGTCATGTCCTTAGTGACTATGGTGCATCTATGACAGTTCAGTGTAATGGCTGTTCCAGGACACGCTGTTTAGCGTTTGTATTAACTGCACACACACACACACACACACACACACACACACACACACACCCACTAGGCCACTTATATATCCATCCATCTCCCCAGCCCTTTTGCATCCAGCTAATGATCCCCTGCTCTTGGAAGCAATTGAGTGGTTTTGTGAAGCGATTTGTTTTAGTTTTAATCACCATCCTGGGTTGGAGCCAAAGGCGCTTTGTCGTACACACTCGTACACACTCGTACACACTCGTACACACTCGTACACACTCGTACACACTCGTACACACTCGTACACACTCGTACACACTCACGTAAGCACAAGTAAACATAAGAACACGCAAACACAATCCAATATTGTCCTGTCATCACAAAGATGTGGTGTTGGTTAGTTAACTTATTCTGGTGTTATTTGGTTAGTTAGTTAACTTATTCTGGTGTTATTTGGTTTGTTAGTTAACTTATTCTGGTGTTATTTGGTTAGTTAGTTAACTTATTCTGGTGTAATTTGGTTAGTTAGATAACATATTATGGTGTTATCTGGTCAGTTAGATAACATATTATGGTGTTATTTGGTTAGTTAGATAACATATTACGGTGTTATCTGGTCAGTTAGATAACATATTATGGTGTTATTTGGTTACTTAGATAACCTATGCTGTTACAGCAGCACTAGCAACTATGCATTCATTTCTTGTTGTTTCATGTTTTTTGTGGTTTCAGGCTGGAATCTGTAAAGGCACTTTGTGAAAACCGCTAATGTAAAAAGAACCTTTTGAAATGCATTCGATTGATTGATTGTTTCTAGTTCTGCTGAAACTACTTTTTTCTTCATTACACTCTTGGTACAACCTTGGTACTGCTGTTATACATTTCAGCCGTTCTGTTTATATATCACAGTCTGTTCTTCATTTGGCGCAGTAATCAAATATAAGCATTACCTGTCTGTCACTGTTTGGCTACCGACCATCAAATAAAGACCACTACCAGTCTGTCACTGTTTGGCTATCGACCATCAAATAAAGACCACTACCAGTTTGTAACTGTTTGGCTACCGACCATCAAATAAAGACCACTACCAGTCTGTAACTGTTTGGCTACCGACCATCAAATAAAGACCCCTACCATTCTGTCACTGTTTGGCTACCGACCATCAAATAAAGACCACTACCAGTCTGTCACAATGTATCTAATGACCATAGATATAGACAACTAATCCTAAATCAGACACATTAACTACACAACTGGTTTCTGTGGCATGTAAATTTAAAGAACAAATGAAAATACATTTTGTTTCTGTTGTTTAGTTGACATCATGGATCCAAACCACTGGTTCAATAACTCGGTTGTGTGATTTCGTGATATGAGAGTATCAGAGCATGTATCCTGTCAACGTCAAACCACTCGGCCCAAATTGAGCGAGATGATTTGTTGTCTTGCTAGCTCGTTTGCTCCACTTCTGACAGCTATGAAAAGATCACAAAATGATATCATTCTTCAGACAGAGCAGCCTGGACTCTCATAGATACCGTGGCACGCTTTTAAAGCCCTTGAAAATGCCATTCTGTTCAATAAACCCTCGATTGGTGATAACAACCCATGACAGCATTGCATGGATCCAGTTGGTCTGAAGAACCACTGCTGTGTTGGATGTGTGAACTTGGCCGTTGTAATCCACATCATGTAGTAGTGTGTGGAACCAGCCACAACACATGCTCATCTGAGGGGGTTTCTAGTGTCAGGGGAGCACAGCCTGTTGAGTGGGTTCTCATCTGAATTATTAATAATCAAAATGATACACACACACACACACAGCTGTAGATGGTGAAGTCTTGTCCACATTTCCACTGAATAGTCTCGGCTTTACATCATTGGTTAATACACACACTTAAAACAGCCTTGTTCTCAATAAGGTGTGTAAGGTGTGTATGGTTGTCTTACCCTTCCCTGTGAGCTTCTCCTTTTTCCAGCTCCTGTATGACCCCCAGCAGTACTTTAATAGTCTCCTGGCTGGAGGAGATCAGGTTCTCCATGGCCTGAAGCTGTGCTTTAATATCACCTCCTCCCTCAGTCACCACCGGCACAATCTGCCTGCAGGCGCCCCCTGGGTTAGTTCCCACGGGGGTCGCCACGATGGACGTTTTGACCCCGGCCTGGCAGCCGGCGGGCTCCTCCGTCGTCAGGGGGGACAGCGGCTGGGGCGACAGCGGCTGGGGCAACGGGTGGCACTGTGCCTGCGTGGTGCAGCAGGTGGCGGCTCGCGGCAGAGTCTGTGACTGGAGCCCGTTGAGCTCTAATCCCTTCTTCCGTTTGCTCCTCGCCGTCGGGCTCTCTAAACACTCCACCTGAGTTAGGGAGTTCCAGGCGATGGGCCCGGTTACTTTGGGAGCCGAAACGGCGCCGCCCCAGTCGCCCGGCAGAGTCCTGCTGGAGCCCGGCTCCTCGTAGTTCAGCAGCTGCCGTTTACTGGCAGAGCGTTCTGAAGAGTCCAGTTCCCTGTGTTGTAATCCTCGCCGCGGTTTGGATTTGACGCTGCAGATCTGGTAGTTCTCGGCCCGGTGGGGACCGGGGGTGTTGGAGGTAGAGGGGCACTCCGTGAGGAGTAGAGGGTCAGAGCAGTCCGGTTCACCTGGGCAGTGCTGTTCCACTGTGGCTATGCACTCCGTAGTGTGCAACAGAGCCCTTGTTCTTTGGACGTGTTCGCCACCTTCTCCCCCGCAGGCGCCCTCCGCCTCGTCCTCGGGTTTGGGGCGCTCGACGTCAACGACGAAGCCGTTGTTGTGGCCCTTGTAGGTCTCCACCGCCGCCACGTGTTTGATGGTGTGGCTGTGGCCTTTCTTCCTCTCGAAGGGGAACGTCTTGTAGCGGCCCTTGAGGTCCGGAGACGTCTGCACCCCGGTGCTCTTGGTAACGTTGGGGATGGATCGGCGTGCCGGCACGGTCATGTACTTCCGGTACGCCACCTTGTTGGAGGGTTCAGAGGAAAAAGTCACACCTGAATAATGGTGTAATAACAGTTGAGAAAAAAAAACACATTATGTTGTCCAAAATGACAGGGACGACCTTCCAGTGAGAGTTTGAAGACACTGGGTGATTTCCCAAACTAGTTTTGTGCGACCCTGAGGGTTTATGCTTTAGCACGGCAAATTCAAATTTCAAACTCATTATAAAATGAAACATCCTTAGGGCTCCCTGACCTGCGTTTGGTAGACATTACAGTAAGCTGTCGTTTGGTAGACATTACAGTAAGCTGCCGTTTGGTAGACATTACAGTAAGCTGCCGTTTGGTAGACATTACAGTAAGCTGCCGTTTGGTAGACATTACAGTAAGCTGCCGTTTGGTAGACATTACAGTAAGCTGACGTTTAGTCGACATTACAGTAAGCTGTCGTTTGGTCGACATTACAGTAAGCTGCCGTTTGGTTGACATTACAGTAAGCTGCCGTTTGGTCGACATTACAGTAAGCTGCCGTTTGGTAGACGATACAGTAAGCTGCCGTTTGGTAGACATTACAGTAATCTGTCGTTCGGTCAACATTACAGTAAGCTGCCGTTAGTTTTTTGTCCATATTACAGTAAGCTGTCATTAGTTTTTTGTCCATATTACATTGGGTTCTTTACCTTGTATGCGAGGGGCTTTCCTCCTTTCCCAGCTGCCTGCAGAGCGGCTTCTCTCTGCTCATTCTGGGCCTCACAGATGTCTTTGAACCTCACCTGGAGGGCCTTGTTCCTCTTCCTGACCTACCATACAAGACATGTTTGCCAGAAAACTGTCATTTGACTTTGTCTTTAATGTTACTGTAAGTTTCAGTCTCTCTCTCACACACACATACACACTCACACACACACCTGCTGCTGTGATCTGGCGCTGGTGTCCAGGGAGGAGTATTTGACTTCCAAGGCCAGAGAGGCAGACTGAGGTGAGGCTGCAGCCTCTGAGTCTGACTCAGAGTTGGTGAGCATGTATTTACCCCCCTCCGCCTTACTCACCATGGTTCCTGAGAGAGACGGGCGAGGGTGAGACAAACGGGGGGGTGAGACGGGCGGAGGGGTGAGACGGGCGGAGGGGTGAGACGGGCGGGAGGGGTGAGACGGGCGGGAGGGGTGAGACGGGCGGGAGGGGTGAGACGGGCAGATGAATGAGACGGGCGGGAGGGGTGAGACGGGCAGATGAATGAGACGGGCGGGAGGGGTGAGACGGGCAGATGAATGAGACGGGCGGGAGGGGTGAGACGGGCAGATGAATGAGACGGGCGGGAGGGGTGAGACGGGCAGATGAATGAGACGGGCGGGAGGGGTGAGACGGGCGGGAGGGGTGAGACGGGCGGGAGGGGTGAGACGGGCGGGAAGGGTGAGGGAGGGGTGATATAGAAAAAAAGACAGACAATGTCAAAAATCGAGAGTAGAAGAGCGGGAGGAAGGGAGGGGTTATGGATGGAGAGAATTAGAGAATGAGTAAATGGGAGAGAAAGAGGACGATAAAGAGAGTGGGAGAGAAAAGGTTGTTACGCTCTTTGGGATATGATAGAAAGACACACACACACACACACACACACAGACACACACAGACACACACAGACACACAGAGACACAGAGACACACAGACACACAGACACACAGACACAGAGACACAGAGACACACAGACACAGAGACACACAGACACAGAGACACACAGACACACAGACACAGAGACACACAGACACAGAGACACACAGACACAGAGACACACAGACACACAGACACAGAGACACACAGACACACAGACACAGAGACACACAGACACAGAGACACAGAGACACAGAGACACAGAGACACAGAGACACAGAGACACAGAGACACAGAGACACAGAGACACACAGACACACAGACACACAGACACAGAGACACAGAGACACACAGACACACAGACACACAGACACACAGAGACACACAGAGACACACAGAGACACACAGAGACACACAGAGACACACAGAGACACACAGAGACACACAGAGACACACAGAGACACACAGAGACACACAGAGACACACAGAGACACACAGAGACACACAGAGACACACAGAGACACACAGAGACACACAGAGACAGACAGACACAGACAGACAGACACAGACAGACAGACACAGACAGACAGACACAGACAGACAGACACACAGACAGACACACAGACAGACACACAGACAGACACACAGACAGACACACAGACAGACACACAGACACACAGACAGACACACAGACAGACACACAGACAGACACACAGACAGACACACAGACAGACAGACAGACACACAGACAGACACACAGACAGACACACAGACAGACACACAGACAGACACACAGACAGACACACAGACAGACACACAGACAGACACACAGACAGACAGACAGACACACAGACAGACACACAGACAGACACACAGACAGACACACAGACAGACACACAGACAGACACACAGACAGACACACAGACAGACACACAGACAGACAGACAGACACACAGACAGACACACAGACAGACACACAGACAGACACACAGACAGACACACAGACAGACACACAGACAGACACACAGACAGACACACACACAGACAGACAGACACACAGACAGACAGACACACAGACAGACAGACACACAGACAGACAGACACACAGACAGACAGACACACAGACAGACAGACACACAGACAGACAGACACACAGACAGACAGACACACAGACAGACAGACACACAGACAGACAGACACACAGACAGACAGACACACAGACAGACAGACACACAGACAGACAGACACACAGACAGACAGACACACAGACAGACAGACACACAGACAGACAGACACACAGACAGACAGACACACAGACAGACAGACACACAGACAGACAGACACACAGACAGACAGACACACAGACAGACAGACACACAGACAGACAGACACACAGACAGACACACAGACAGACACACAGACAGACACACAGACAGACACACAGACAGACACACAGACAGACACACAGACAGACACACAGACAGACACACAGACAGACACACAGACAGACACACAGACAGACACACAGACAGACACACAGACAGACACACAGACAGACACACAGACAGACACACAGACAGACACACAGACAGACACACAGACAGACACACAGACAGACACACAGACACACACACAGACACACACACAGACACACACACAGACACACACAGACAGACACACACACAGACAGACACACACAGACACACACACACAGACACACACACACAGACACACACACACAGACACACACACACAGACACACACACACAGACACACACACACAGACACACACACAGACACACACACAGACACACACAGACACACACACACAGACACACACTCACAGACACACACTCACAGACACACACACACAGACACACACACACAGACACACACACACAGACACACACACACAGACACACACAGACACACACAGACACACACAGACACACACAGACACACACAGACAGACACACACAGACACACACAGACACACACAGACACACACAGACACACACAGACACACACAGACACACACAGACACACACAGACACACACAGACACACACAGACACATACACATACACGTACACATACACGTACACATACACAGACACATACACAGACACACACACAATCTCAAAAACATTGCACAAGCACAGAAATGAACTAGCCATGGTTTTCCTCCCTTTTAATGGTTAAGTGTGTATGAATGAACAACATGAAAGGGAACACTTGTAATCCCTTTATGCTCTCGTGTCGGTACTTGAAAATACACTCTTCATCAACCAATCAGAACCCCACAAAATTTCCTTTTCCTGTCTAAAATAGCAGGCTACCTGACATATATGGGAAGACAGGGGAACCTTTGACATTGACCCTATATGTACCGCCGTAGACCGTGTGTGTGTGTGTGTGTGTGTGGCAGTGTGTGTGCATTTGGACAGTTGATTCACATAGAGTCTTGCCTGCCCAGCCATCTGTTTTTATTTACTCAGAAACTGCATTATGGGGCTTAGTGCCCCCAAAATATAATCCTACCAGATTTGATATGATGCCGTTTAATCTTGCTCACCATGCAACCGATTACACCAATTTATTTCAACCCATTTTCTGACCATTTCGCTGTCTGTCATTGGCAGCTAATTGAGGCTTCTAATGTCTCCGCTTGGTTTGACCTCGTGGTCAAAGTTGCAAAGTGTGTCTGCGTTTCCATTGGAGCTATGGAGAGATTATTGGTCCTATTGCCCGGCACCACCATGTCAGCCCTGACCGATCTGACAGGAGAGCAGCCAATCGTTTGTCTGAGACTTTAACACACTACATTATGTACAGGCCTGCAGGATACACTTGTGCCAGATTTCCTGCTTATTTGTTTATTTATGAATTAATGTGTGTGTGGTGTGAGGCTGTGCAAGTCAGACGCGTAACTCTGAGTCTATGGATCTCTCACCTTATTTTATGAATAGCTACCTCACATTAGCTTGCATTTGGCAGATTAACAGCAGATGAAGCGCAAATGGAAACAAAACACTTCAGACATTTATGAAGAGCACAGATCAGGACATGCATTGTCAGCCCAGCTTGGTTTACCATGTTACAGCGAAGAAAGGCAACAACTGGAAAAGCAGATTTAAAGGGAAAGATCTCCATTGTCTCTGAAACAGCACTAGCAGTCTGTGTGTGTGTGTGTGTGCGCGCACGTGTGCGTGTGTGTGCGTGTGCGCGCCCGCACCCCAGTGACTACACCACGACCGGCCGGCCTGCAGACAGGGAGAGGTCAGCAGAGAAACAAACGAGTGATGTGAAGGTTAGCCACTTAGCCCTGGTGCTGTGTGAAAGCACTTCTCAGGTGACCTCGTTCCCCATCAGATAATTGCTAAACTACTGTAAGGCGTAATTCAAAACCACCATGTAATTATGTTACAAAAAGTCTTAGGGTGACGCAGGGTGGAATTAGCCCGAATTGCCCGCCCACTCAAATAAATAAATTCATTAAATATGGGTGTTTTGTTTTTAGAGTATTTGAAAATAATTGTGTCCTAGCAACATAAGCAGATGTGTTTTTGGTTTTCCATGAGTTTGACTCGGCCCTGATCTGGGACAGTCATTATCTTGTCAGGCTTTTGTTTGTTTTGTTTGCTCATCATACAGTTTTGTCTAACCATTATACATACATACATTATACTATAGGGCTGTTTCCATCTCTGCCTTCATAAATTTCCTTCATTCATCTTGCCTCTCTTTTTCGCCACATTGCCTCTCTCTTCTCTTTCCTCTCTTTTCTCTCCAATCTTCTCTCTCCTCTCTCTCTCTTCTCTCTCCTCGCATTTTCCTTTCATTTCCCTCTTATTTTGCTGTCTGGCTGACATTTGGGCTGACTGTTCTATTCTGGTTTCTTTCAGAAGGTCAGTGATTACTAATGTTGAACTGTCAAAACTGAAAAACCAATGCAAACGTAATACGATCATTGTCATAACTTATAATGCTTATTGGGGTGTATTCAGTATTTTTCTGACGTAACAAATCCACTTACAGAAATCCAAAATATTTCAGTCTGGGTGCAAGATACTTCTTATCCATCACAATGCATTTTTAGCCCTCATTTATACGTGATTATTATTCTTTTTTACCAACAATATTGTAAGACATCACTAAAACAACATGTGGCCAATCTAACAAACTCGGCCAGTGGCATCATTGAGGGCAAGATGACATCACTGTAATGTTTCAAATCTCTATTTTGTGAAATGACCTGAACTGACCCAGTACTGCCATGTAGCAGATCCGATGACCTGAACTGACCCAGTACTGCCATGTAGCAGATCAGATGCCCTGAACTGACCCAGTACTGCCATGTAGCAGATCAGATGACCTGAACTGACCCAGTACTGCCATGTAGCAGATCAGATGACCTGAACTGACCCAGTACTGCCATGTAGCAGATCAGATGAACTGACCCAGTACTGCCATGTAGCAGATCAGATGAACTGACCCAGTGCTGCCATTTAGCAGATAAGATGACCTGAACTGACCCAGTACTGCCATGTAGCAGATCAGATGACCTGAACTGACCCAGTACTGCCATGTAGCAGATCAGATGAACTGACCCAGTACTGCCATGTAGCAGATCAGATGAACTGACCCAGTACTGCCATGTAGCAGATCAGATGACCTGAACTGACCCAGTACTGCCATGTAGCAGATCAGATGAACTGACCCAGTGCTGCCATGTAGCAGAAAAGATGACCTGAACTGACCCAGTACTGCCAAGTAGCAGATCAGATGACCTGAACTGACCCAGTACTGCCATGTAGCAGATCAGATGCCCTGAACTGACCCAGTACTGCCATGTAGCAGATCAGATGAACTGACCCAGTGCTGCCATGTAGCAGATCAGATGCCATGAACTGACCCAGTACTGCCATGTAGCAGATCAGATGCCATGAACTGACCCAGTACTGCCATTTAGCAGATCAGATGACCTGAACTGACCCAGTACTGCCATGTAGCAGATCAGATGCCCTGAACTGACCCAGTACTGCCATGTAGCAGATCAGATGCCCTGAACTGACCCAGTACTGCCATGTAGCAGATCAGATGACCTGAACTGACCCAGTACTGCCATGTAGCAGATCAGATGATGCCTGCTGCTCCCACACGTCTGGATATTGCTACTCAATCGCAAACAGGCAAGTCATTAGTGTACCTCCAGTCAATAGCGTTTATGCCGGTGTGTATCCGGCTGTCTCTAAACATGGAAACTTCCTGAACAACACAGCCAGGCGTCTGTGGTAACATCCGTTAGTTTGATTGCTGAGACAGTCTATTTGAGGGTTGTCATAAAAAAAAAAATCTAATGCTGTTTGAAATTTTTCAAATTTCAAACATTTTTCACTGCAAGTAGATCGACCAAATAGTATAGTTCAAGACAAAATATACAGATCTGTTTCAATGGCTTTATCCCTGGTGCTACATCTTTATCCAACTTCTGGACATTTTTGACAACAAAGCACTGAGAGTTTGACAGCAACGCATCGAATACAAAGACATACTATATTATGGACATGTGTGTTGGTTTGCCATGCAGCTGATCTGCCATTCTGCCGATCTGTTGCCTCACATTAGTGTCAGACGGAGACTGATGGTCTGGGAGTTTTGTCATCAGCAGCGACGACCAGAACCTTATTGCTCCTGCTGGTTTTTATTATTGCAGATGTGTTTATTTTCTTTTTTCTTTTGCTTATTACACAGCTGCTCTCTCTGAAAAGATGAATCTACCAGAACTACTCGTACACATTTGTAGACTTTCTAAATGCAAAACTCACTTGAGGTTGGGGAAAAACCAGACCATCAGCACTGGCTCCCCTCAAGGTTGGGTCCTGTCATCTCTTCTCCCTGTACACAAACTACCTCCAGTCTCCACTATGTCAAACTTCTGAAGTTTGCAGATGACACCACCCTCACTGCTCTAATCTCTAACCGGGATGAGACCGCCTACAGGGGGGAAATCTACTGGCTGGTGTCCCGGTGCAGTCTGAACAACTTGGAGCTCAATGCTCTAAAAGAGACTGAGAGAGAATTCAGGAGAAGCCCGGCTGACCTTTGTCCCATTGTCCTGGGGGACTCCCATATCCCCCGTCAACTTAGTGGAGTCCTTTCACTTCCTGGGCAACACAAACGCCCAGGACCTCAAGTGGAAGCTGAACATAACCTCACTCACTAAGAAAGCACAACAAAGACTGTACTGCCATAGGCAGCTCAAAAATTACAAACTGCCAATGACCATGATGATTAAAGCCTACACAGCCATCATTGAGCCATCCTGTCCTCTGGTACGCCGCAGCCACTGTCAAGGATAAGGACAGACTGCAAAGCATCATCCTCTCTGCAGAGCAAACTATTGGATGTAAGCTGCCATCCCTCAACAATCTGTTCAAAGCCAGGTCACAAAGATTGAGGCATAACTGCTGCAAAACACGTTTGTTATGTTTACTCTAGCATTTAGAATACAGCTTTATTTTGTCTACTGTAGCTACTGAAATACAGCTTTATTTTGTCTACTGTAGCTACTGAAATACAGCTTTATTTTGTCTACTGTAGCTACTGAAATACAGCTTTATTTTGTCTACTGTAGCTACTGAAATACAGCTTTATTTTGTCTACTGTAGCTAATGGAATAGAGCTTAAAACACAGCCGTACATTCCGTACATAATACTGTCAAATGTATTGCAGTAGACCGACAGGTAGGCAGAAACCCTTACGCAGGTGGCCAGCCCCACAAACACGTATCTCACATACAGTATATCACAAATAACAATAATGCCCAATCACTATTTCCCCCCAGCGACCTGCCTCCTTTCATAACTCCTCTGTGTGAGTTCTGTCGACCTGTGAAGGGAAGGTGGTAATTATAGATGGTAATTTTGGCATCATGTGAGCAGCAATCATAGATAAAATAATCGTAGATAGGCCGATGCCCTGAATAGTATAACTGTATGTCCAATCTATCCTTTCTACATCTATGGCAGAGCTGTGTGGTGTCGGTCAGCCAACTGCCACTTAATAGAATAAGAAAAACCAAACCCATGGACTGCTGTGTCTCACTACAGCTACTACACAAACCAGAAAACACCAACGTCAGCGAATCATCCTGTGTCTTTGTAGAGATTCTGCAAAACACCATCGTGAACTATCTGTATATCCATGAAATGATTAGTCTAAAACCTGGACAGAGAGTCATGTCTCGCTGAGCGACTGACGTGCCTTCATGGTTTGAATGAGGTGTAGACGATGGTGCTGTTAAAACAATGTCCAGCCAGAGAGCAGAGGGTCCAGCCACAGGCCTGTCAATCATCATGGCTAACAGACAGTGAGGGAGGGGCTGTAGAGCAGTGAGGGAGGAGCTGTAGAGCAGTGAGGGAGGGGCTGTAGAGCAGTGAGGGAGGAGCTGTAGAGCAGTGAGGGAGGGGCTGTAGAGGAACCATTTTAGCTGGTCTCAGTCCCATTTGAAACAAACTACGAAGTACAGTGCGTTCTGACACTTCTATCAGACCCAGCATTAACTTTTTGTTCAAATTGAGCTACAGTAGCTCATCTGTTGGATCGGACCACATGGCCAGCTTACGCTCACAATGTGCATCAATGAGCCGTAACCCAGTCACCGGTTCACCGCTTTTCCTTTCTTGGACCACTTTTAAAGGTACAGACCACCGCGGGACCACCCCACATGAGCTACAGTTTTGGAGAGGCTCTGACTTGGTGTCTAGCCGTCACACTATGGCCTTTGTCATAGTCACTCAGATCCTTACGCTTGCTCATTTTCCCGGCTTATAACAAATCAACCTTAAAGAACAAAATGTTCACTGGCTGCCTGATATATCCCACCCACTTCCAGTTGCCATGATAACGAGATTATCAGTCTTATCCACTGCACCTTTCACTGGTCATAATGTTTTGCCTGATTGGTGTATATCGCTAATGCTCTATCTATCTCTAATCCTCTGTCTACCTCAAATTCTAGCTGTCTCAAACATACTATGGATGTAACAGATGGGGTACAGGGTGGCATGCTAAGTGTGACATATGGATGTAACAGATGGGGTACAGGGTAGCATGCTAAGTGTGACATATGGATGTAACAGATGGGGTACAGGGTAGCATGCTAAGTGTGACATATGGATGTAACAGATGGGGTACAGGGTAGCATGCTAAGTGTGACATATGGATGTAACAGATGGGGTACAGGGTAGCATGCTAAGTGTGACATATGGATGTAACAGATGGGGTACAGGGTAGCATGCTAAGTGTGACATATGGATGTAACAGATGGGGTACAGGGTAGCATGCTAAGTGTGACATATGGATGTAACAGATGGGGTACAGGGTAGCATGCTAAGTGTGACATATGGATGTAACAGATGGGGTACAGGGTAGCATGCTAAGTGTGACATATGGATGTAACAGATGGGGTACAGGGTAGCATGCTAATTGTGACATATGGATGTAACAGATGGGGTACAGGGTAGCATGCTAAGTGTGACATATGGATGTAACAGATGGGGTACAGGGTAGCATGCTAAGTGTGACATATGGATGTAACAGATGGGGTACAGGGTAGCATGCTAAGTGTGACATATGGATGTAACAGATGGGGTACAGGGTAGCATGCTAAGTGTGACATATGGATGTAACAGATGGGGTACAGGGTAGCATGCTAAGTGTGACATATGGATGTAACAGATGGGGTACAGGGTAGCATGCTAAGTGTGACATATGGATGTAACAGATGGGGTACAGGGTAGCATGCTAAGTGTGACATATGGATGTAACAGATGGGGTACAGGGTAGCATGCTAAGTGTGACATATGGATGTAACAGATGGGGTACAGGGTGGCATGCTAAGTGTGACATATGGATGTAACAGATGGGGTACAGGGTAGCATGCTAAGTGTGACATATGGATGTAACAGATGGGGTACAGGGTAGCATGCTAAGTGTGACATATGGATGTAACAGATGGGGTACAGGGTAGCATGCTAAGTGTGACATATGGATGTAACAGATGGGTTACAGGGTGGCATGCTAAGTGTGACATATGGATGTAACAGATGGGGTACAGGGTAGCATGCTAAGTGTGACATATGGATGTAACAGATGGGGTACAGGGTGGCATGCTAAGTGTGACATATGGATGTAACAGATGGGGTACAGGGTGGCATGCTAAGTGTGACATATGGATGTAACAGATGGGGTACTGGGTGGCATGCTAAGTGTGACATATGGATGTAACAGATGGGGTACAGGGTAGCATGCTAAGTGTGACATATGGATGTAACAGATGGGGTACTGGGTGGCATGCTAAGTGTGACATATGGATGTAACAGATGGGGTACAGGGTAGCATGCTAAGTGTGACATATGGATGTAACAGATGGGGTACAGGGTGGCATGCTAAGTGTGACATATGGATGTAACAGATGGGGTACAGGGTGGCATGCTAAGTGTGACATATGGATGTAACAGATGGGGTACAGGGTAGCATGCTAAGTGTGACATATGGATGTAACAGATGGGGTACAGGGTGGCATGCTAAGTGTGACATATGGATGTAACAGATGGGGTACAGGGTAGCATGCTAAGTGTGACATATGGATGTAACAGATGGGGTACAGGGTAGCATGCTAAGTGTGACATATGGATGTAACAGATGGGGTACAGGGTAGCATGCTAAGTGTGACATATGGATGTAACAGATGGGGTACAGGGTAGCATGCTAAGTGTGACATATGGATGTAACAGATGGGGTACAGGGTAGCATGCTAATTGTGACATATGGATGTAACAGATGGGGTACAGGGTAGCATGCTAAGTGTGACATATGGATGTAACAGATGGGGTACAGGGTAGCATGCTAAGTGTGACATATGGATGTAACAGATGGGGTACAGGGTAGCATGCTAAGTGTGACATATGGATGTAACAGATGGGGTACAGGGTAGCATGCTAAGTGTGACATATGGATGTAACAGATGGGGTACAGGGTAGCATGCTAAGTGTGACATATGGATGTAACAGATGGGGTACTGGGTGGCATGCTAAGTGTGACATATGGATGTAACAGATGGGGTACAGGGTAGCATGCTAAGTGTGACATATGGATGTAACAGATGGGGTACAGGGTGGCATGCTAAGTGTGACATATGGATGTAACAGATGGGGTACAGGGTAGCATGCTAAGTGTGACATATGGATGTAACAGATGGGGTACAGGGTGGCATGCTAAGTGTGACATATGGATGTAACAGATGGGGTACAGGGTAGCATGCTAAGTGTGACATGTGGATGTAACAGATGGGGTACAGGGTAGCATGCTAAGTGTGACATGTGGATGTAACAGATGGGGTACAGGGTAGCATGCTAAGTGTGACATATGGATGTAACAGATGGGGTACAGGGTAGCATGCTAAGTGTGACATGTGGATGTAACAGATGGGGTACAGGGTAGCATGCTAAGTGTGACATATGGATGTAACAGATGGGGTACAGGGTAGCATGCTAAGTGTGACATATGGATGTAACAGATGGGGTACAGGGTAGCATGCTAAGTGTGACATATGGATGTAACAGATGGGGTACAGGGTAGCATGCTAAGTGTGACATGTGGATGTAACAGATGGGGTACAGGGTAGCATGCTAAGTGTGACATATGGATGAACGATCTCTCTTAATGTTCCTTTCATTGATAGACTGACTGTGGCTTTGTGGTTTAAGGGAATTAGGATAAAATGCAGCAGAATCTGTCTTTCTCACATATACACACTAAATAATGAGTAGGAATGAGTTCCTAGAAGTGAACCATAAGGTTTCCCTGCGCAGTGTCTCACTATAATGAGATGGTCGGGTCATCACATCTATTAACCAGTCAGCACCAGTCAACACAAACTCATAATGATGCCTGGTCTATGTTACACTCTGTACCTGCTAAAAGCACTTCTTAGTTATTTCTCCATGCTGTCAAATGTCTGTTCAAGTGTCAGATTTGTGGAGATCAGTTCAGCACCAAAAACATGCTTCATATCGGAGTTGAAAAAAAGTCCACAGCGGTTATGTAACCCACAGACACAAGTTAACAGCAAAATTGCGGCATCATTCAATATTCCTGTAGAGGGATGTGTTCTGCCTGTTTTATATTCCTGTAGATGGATGTGTTCTGCCTGTTTTATATTCCAGTAGGGGGATGTGTTCTGCCTGTTTAATATTCCTGTAGAGGGATGTGTTCTGCCTGTTTAATATTCCTGTAGAGGGATGTGTTCTGCCTGTTTAATATTCCTGTAGAGGGATGTGTTCTGCCTGTTTTATATTCCTGTAGAGGGATGTGTTCTGCCTGTTTTATATTCCTGTAGAGGGATGTGTTCTGCCTGTTTTATATTCCTGTAGAGGGATGTGTTCTGCCTGTTTTATATTCCTGTTGAGGGATGTTTTCTGCCTGTTTTATATTCCTGTAGAGGGATGTGTTCTGCCTTTTTTATATTCCTGTAGAGGGATGTGTTCTGCCTGTTTTATATTCCTGTAGAGGGATGTGTTCTGCCTGTTTTATATTCCTGTAGAGGGATGTGTTCTGCCTGTTTTATATTCCTGTAGAGGGATGTGTTCTGCCTGTTTTATATTCCTGTAGAGGGATGTTTTCTGCCTGTTTTATATTCCTGTAGAGGGATGTGTTCTGCCTTTTTATATTCCTGTAGAGGGATGTGTTCTGCCTGTTTTATATTCCTGTAGAGGGATGTGTTCTGCCTGTTTTATATTCCTGTAGAGGGATGTGTTCTGCCTTTTTTATATTCCTGTAGAGGGATGTGTTCTGCCTGTTTTATATTCCTGTAGAGGGATGTGTTCTGCCTGTTTTATACTCCTGTAGAGGGATGTGTTCTGCCTGTTTTATATTCCTGTAGAGGGATGTGTTCTGCCTGTTTTATATTCCTGTAGAGGGATGTGTTCTGCTGTTCTAAATTTCTGTAGATGGATGTGTTCTGCCTGTTTTATATTCCTTTAGAGGGATGTGTTCTTCCTGTTTTATATTCCTGTAGAGGGATGTGTTCTGCCTGTTTTATATTCCAGTAGGGGGATGTGTTCTGACTTTTTTATATTCCTGTAGAGGGATGTGTTCTGCCTTTTTTATATTCCTGTAGAGGGATGTGTTCTGCCTGTTTTATATTCCTGTAGAGGGATGTGTTCTGCCTGTTTTATACTCCTGTAGAGGGATGTGTTCTGCCTGTTTTATATTCCTGTAGAGGGACGTGTTCTGCCTGTTTTATATTCCTGTAGAGGGATGTGTTCTGCCTGTTTTTTATTCCTGTAGAGGGATGTGTTCTGCTGTTCTTAATTTCTGTAGATGGATGTGTTCTGCTGTTCTAGATTCCTGTAGATGGATGTGTTCTGCTGTTCTAGATTCCTGTTAAGTGATGTGTTCTGTTGTTCTAGATTCCTGTAGAGGGATGTGGTCTTCTGTTCTAGATTCCTGTAGAGGGATGTGTTCTGCTGTTCTAGATTCCTGTATAGGGATGTGTTCTGTTGTTCTAGATTCCTGTAGAGGGATGTGTTCTGCTGTTCTAGATTCCTGTTAAGCGATGTGTTGCACTGTTCTTGCCATTGTAAATGATTGAACCCAGCAGATTGAAAAGAATTAGCATTTTCCATATTATTTCTTTTTGTTGTTATTTGTTCGCGTTGTAACTACATCACGGATAACAAAAATTATATTCCTATATGATTCAAGCTTTTCAGAGAAACTGAACCTGAAATGTCCTTCTACTGCAGCTAACAGAATGATCTCCTGGTCCGTTTCTCAGAGAATCTATTGGGCATAACGAACGATGTGAAAAGCTGTCTTATATAGGATCCAGCATAGACAAATCACATTGTAAAACCTTATAGATTAACCTCCTGCAGACACCACATCAAACCTTCACATCTGCCCTCACATCCAGAGGTTATCTCCACCTGAACTACTCCATTAACTCCCTTAACCTCTGGATGTGAGGGCAGATGCAAAGGGAGTTAATGGAGTAGTTCAGGTGAAGATAACCTCTGGATGTGAGGGCAGATGCAAAGGGAGTTAATGGAGTAGTTCAGGTGAAGATAACCTCTGGATGTGAGGGCAGATGTGAAGGGGGTTGATGGAGCTGTTCAGGTGGAGATAACCTCTGGATGTGAGGGCAGATGCAATCTCCACCTGAACAACTCCATCAACTCCCTTCACATCTGCCCTCACATCCAGAGGTTATCTTCACCTGAACTACTCCATTAACTCCCTTTGCATCTGCCCTCACATCCAAGAGGTTATCTCCACCTGAACAACTTCTCAACCCCCTTCACATCTGCCCTCACATCCAGAGGTTATCTCCACCTGAACAGCTCCATCAACTCCCTTCGCATCTGCCCTCACATCCAGAGGTTATCTCCACCTGAACAGCTCCATC
Source organism: Dallia pectoralis (assembly GCA_029465975.1). Lineage (NCBI taxonomy): Eukaryota > Metazoa > Chordata > Actinopteri > Esociformes > Umbridae > Dallia > Dallia pectoralis. The sequence continues at coordinate 5,274,232 of CM055730.1, read as the reverse complement.
AACTCCCTTCGCATCTGCCCTCACATCCAGAGGTTATCTCCACCTGAACTGTTCCATCAACTCCCTTCGCATCTGCCCTCACATCCAGAGGTTATCTCCACCTGAACTACTCCATTAACTCCCTTTGCATCTGCCCTCACATCCAAGAGGTTATCTCCACCTGAACAACTTCTCAACCCCCTTCACATCTGCCCTCACATCCAGAGGTTATCTCCACCTGAACAGCTCCATCAACTCCCTTCGCATCTGCCCTCACATCCAGAGGTTATCTCCACCTGAACAGCTCCATCAACTCCCTTCGCATCTGCCCTCACATCCAGAGGTTATCTCCACCTGAACTGTTCCATCAACTCCCTTCGCATCTGCCCTCACATCCAGAGGTTATCTCCACCTGAACAGCTCCATCAACTCCCTTCGCATCTGCCCTCACATCCAGAGGTTATCTTCACCTGAACAGCTCCATCAACTCCCTTCACATCTGCCCTCACATCCAGAGGTTATCTTCACCTGAACAGCTCCATCAACTCCCTTCACATCTGCCCTCACATCCAGAGGTTATCTTCACCCAGCTCTCACCTGTCTGTCACGCATCACCCATTCTGATTCGGACCTTTGATAAACTACCGCAGGAGTTTCATCCTTTGATTTGAGAGATTAAACGAGACCCGGCGACTCACCTCCTACGGTAAATCACTGATGAAGAGGTGGCGACAGCAGCATAGATCCCTGGTCGTGCCAGTCTCGGTGCCAGTCGTGCATGTCTGTCCCCCTTGGTGGGTTTGTGTCCCCGGCAGAGGAGAAGGCTATGCCATGGTAGAAGTTCCGTGGCGGGGATAAGCTCCCTGGTCCAGGTGGGCAGACAGCCAGCACTAGGTATATTTCCTCCAGTAGTTTATGGCTTTGCTGCCTCCGTATCCGTATCACGCGCCACCGATTCTTGTTTTCCGCTAAGCCCTCAGTGAGCGAGACGCTCCCCCTTCCTCCTCCTCCTCCTCCTCCTCCTCTTCTCTGTTCTCCTCTCCGTAAAGTAGAGAGTAGCTTGCATTCACTCACACGCACACACACACACTCTCACACACTCTCTCTCACACACACACACACACACACACACACACACACATGGAACGTCCGGGTAGCTTGCTGGTCCGCTCACCGTCAGACAGCAGTTGCTTAGCGCACGCAGAAAATCTCCATCGCTGCTGCCCCTGCAGATCCTCTCTCCTTCTGTGTGTGTGTGTGAGAGAGAAGAGAGAGAGAGAGAGAGAGAGTGAGTGAGAGAGAGATGGACTTGTGGTGTGTGATGAGAGACGAAGAAGGGAATGGACCGAAAGAATGATGGAGTGAAAAGCAGGGGGGCAGCATGAGAATATAGGGAGATGAGAGAGGAGGGAAAGGGATTCTGGGGGAGAGAGAGACTCTTGGAGGGAGGGCGGGAGAGATGGAGTGGGAGGGACTCTGGAAGAGAGAGAGAGAGAGAATGAGGGATTCTGGGTGAGAGAGGAGGGAGAGAGATGGGGTGGGGGAGGATGGAGAGGGAGGGACTCTGGAAGAGAGAGAGAGAATGAGGGATTCTGGGTGAGAGAGATGGGGGAGGGGGAGGGATGGAGAGGGAGGGAGGGACTCAGGAAGAGGGAGATAGAATGAGGGATTCTGGGTGAGAGGGGGGAGAGATGGGGGATGGGGGTCTCATGGGATCTGTGTGTGTCAAGTTTAACAGTAGACAGATGCATACATCACCTTATTTCAATAGCTAAGCCAACATGATACACACACACAAACACACGCACACGCACACTAGAGCTTTTATCCTAGAGACAGGAGAGGTAGAGTAATACTGTACTTTTGCTAAAGGGCTTCGTGCCAGTCCATGGAGGACAGCTATATGCTCTATAACAGCGGCTATGTTTGTTCAGATCTTCTGCGGTACAGTTCTTCATCTGAGGTGTATTACAACAAGTTCACTATGAGTCTTCAGTACGGGTCTAGAGTACGGGTCTAGAGTACCACCTTGGTATACGTGCAGCTCATTGAGAAGACAAACACTGGTGTGTGTGTGTGTGTGTGTGTGGTGTCCTTCCCCATCTGTCAGGGGTTGTTTAACTGGGATTATAATACACCTTGTGTTTTAATTGGATGGTGTTTTCAGTGTGATATTGTTTAACGAACAGGATACTGTTTAACACACACAGCAGGAATGTGACACGCGGAAGTAGTTACGTGTGTGTGTAAGTGTGTGTGTGTGTAAGTGTGTAAGTGTGTGTGTCTGCTGTCCTTGACTGGATCTTCTGGTGAAAGCCCACCAATAGTAACCACTGTTATCACTCTGTACTATCAATCACTGCTTCAATCTTCCTCTCTCTCTTGTTCCCCCTCCCCCTCTCTCCCCCTCCCCCCTCTCTCCCCCTACTCTCTCTCTCCCCCTACTCTCTCACCTTAAATTTTTCCGTCTTTCTCACGTCTCCTCACTCTCTCTCCTTTTTATTTTTCTCTCTGGCACTCAACCAAGCACTCCATCTCTCTGTTACTCTGTCTCTCTCTTTCACTCCCCCTTTCTGTCCCACTATCCCTCTCTCACACTCATTCTTCGCCTCTTTCGCTTTCCCCTTCTCACTACTTGTCTCGCTATCTCTTTCACTCTGAGACACACACACACACAACAATATTACTATTCCCTTCACACAGTCCCACAGCAGAGTATTTTAATCGAGGATCCACCTAAGCTGGTAAAAGATCAGAAATTCTCTTTTTCTCTTTTTAAAGCCGGTCGTATCAGATGATTAAAGGAATAAGCACACAGATGGATATTGAAACGCGTTTGAAATAACAAATAATACAAATATGCTTACATGAGGATTATTCTGCATGCCTTTTGTGTTGTGGCATGTTGACGAAATGATGACAAATTACATCAGTCAGTTTTTTGGGCTTGTTATTGTAGTCCCTGTCTTGAATTGGCACATGGTCCCAGTCCTGACCTTAGGCACATGGTCCCAGTCCTGACCTTAGGCACATGGTCCCAGTCCTGACCTTAGGCACATGGTCCCAGTCCTGACCTTAGGCACATGGTCCCAGTCCTGACCTTAGGCACATGGTCCCAGTCCTCACCTTAGGCACATGGTTCCAGTCCTGACCTTAGGCACATAATCCCAGTCTTGACCTTAGGCACATAGTCCCACTCCTGACATTAGGCACATAGTTCCAGTCCTCACCATAGGCACATAGTCCCAGTCCTGACCTTAGGCACATAGTCCCAGTTCTCTCTTTAGGCACATCGTCCCAGTCCTCTCTTTAGGAACCCTGAACATCATTCACCACCCTGTCACCTTGCCTGCTTGCCAGCCTGCTGCCTAGGTGGCTTTACTGGTGGTATTGCGTACTACACACACTCACACACTTTCACTTTAGCTCCATGTTTTTATCAGATTGGACGTCAATATGTCCGCCTCGCCAACATGTTATTGCCCCTCAAAGCAACCATGAAAGCTTTGTCTGATGGGCCAGAAAGCCCTTTCAGATCCTACCTCAGGATTAATGTCACTGTAGTGAGCTGTTAAGGGTTGACCTTGAAAATTATTCTCCATTAATGGACTGGATATTTCTCTGGTAGAGGTCGTGGTTCTAGGCTGGGAAGGATTTGGTATAAATAGCTTCTACTGTCTCCTTTACAGACTCTGACCGTGTTCCAAATTGCCCTCTAATTCCTTGTGTAGTGCACTATTACTGACCAGAGCTAAATGAGCCTGGTTCAAAACTAGTCTTCTTAATAGTGAACAGGGCCCCATTTGGTACAAACACCCAGGCTCTCTCACCTCTTCAGTCGGCCTGAGAACTGCATGTCTAAGCGGCTGGGCTGAGCGAAGGACCAGAGTTGGCATTTAGAAGGACTCCTGTTGGGATTATGGCCTTAAACTCAGCCTGGAGGGTGGTCAGCACCATGTAGGGCTCCTGTAGGGTTTAGGCTGACAGGCCTTGTATGGTCCATATGGGGACACAGCCCACAAGTAGTGATCAGGCTGACAGGCCTTGGATGGTCCATATGGGGACACATATGATATATAGGACTCAATAACACCAGGGTCTGTATCCATACAGCGTCTCAGAGAAGTTCTGATCCAGGACCCGTTCTCCAATTTCCTAGTAGTTTTTATTTGTGACCATCTAAAAGCCTAACTTGGTCCCAGATCAGCAGATTGTGAATACAGGCCCTGTTTTATGTACGTCTGTAGAGATTAGCTCTCCCCAATCTCCCACCAGTCACTCAGGCTGAGTCACAAATCCTTTGCCTTTACTAGTGCACTTTGACCAGAGCCCTTCCAGAGTCCCTGAGGGCCCTTGTCATGAAGCAGCGCACCAAATATAGCATAGTCTGCAGTTTGGCATGCTGCCTTTCTTTCCCTAAATAATGGATGACTGTGCATCAAACATACTAATAAAGGTAAGAAGGTTTAGTGTGTGTGTGTGTGTGTGTGTGTGTGTGTGTGTGTGTGTGTGTGTGTGTGTGTGTGTGTGTGTGTGTGTGTGTGTGTGTGTGTGTGTGTGTGTGTGTGTGTGTGTGTGTGTGTGTGTGTGTGTGTGTGTGTGTGTGTGTGTGTGTGTGTGTGTGTGTGTGTGTGTGTGTGTGTGTGTGTGTGTGTGTGTGTGTGTACTATGATATGCTATACGTCATTGGGATTAGTTATTCCCTGCCCTTGTGTCAGTTGTACTTAACACATTGATATGATTTATTGTTAATGCCTCCTGTAAACATACAATATGTTGGCTGTGCTTTTCACTGAAATAAAGCAACCTTTAAACTATCACCAAGATAACCAAAAGTACAATCAGCAGAACCGTGATGTAGAACTGTTCATTGTTGGACAAACACGGTGGGTAAAAAATGATTTGTAGAGAACAGCAGGCTGGTTGTTCTGTCAGACCAGGTTCCTCACCTTATAGCAGGCAGATGTGTAACGTGTCTCCAGTCCTTAGCTCTTCGTGTCCTCTCCTGAAAGGTTGGGCTTGCTTCTCTGGTCAGAGAAGCCTTTGAAATCTGCAAGAATATTCTGGACATTTTAGAAATATTTTCATAATTTATATTGTGTCAGGAAATGTGACAATGTCGGGTTCTCTGAGGTTTTGCGAGGTGTCTGTTCTCTTTTCTCAATCCCATAATGTATTCACATCGTTCATACCTGTCAATCTCCCTCTCCTCTATAACACCCTGTCTAAGTGGACAGTCAGCTGACGGAACAGGTTTTAGGTAGACGGGTTAACGCTTAAGTGACTTTCCAGAGGTTAGAAGAAATCGGCATCCGGTGAGGAGAGTTGGATTGTAGGCAGGAAAAAGGTCTCGGTTAGAGTCAGGGTTAGAGTCAGGGTTAGAGTCAGGGTTAGAGTCAGGGTTAGAGTCAGGGTTAGAGTCAGGGTTAGAGTCAGGGTTAGAGTCAGGGTTAGAGTCAGGGTTAGAGTCAGGGTTAGAGTCAGGGTTAGAGTCAGGGTTAGAGTCAGGGTTAGAGTCAGGGTTAGAGTCAGGGTTAGAGTCAGGTAAAATGCCAGTTGTCTTCTGAGTGCCAATCAACCATGCAACTTTGGACATTTAGCTGTACGGCCTCTGGATATGAAACCTAAGAGTGCGTCTGTCTGTTTGGAGAGGCTGCTGTAATGAAGATCTTCTCAAGTACTACAGCCCTCGGCTGTGTGTGTGTGTGCATCTTCTTGCCTATGGTCCTGTCAGCGTGTGCGTGTGTGTGTGTGTGCATCTTCCTGCCTACGGTCCTGCGTGTGTGTTTGTGCATTCCCACTAATCTTGCGTGTGTGTTCTCTATGTATCTGCTTGTCTAGGGCCTGTGGAGAGTGTATATGAGACGCGTCTCCCTCTGATGTGGGCCGTGTTTAGTTAGACACACACTCTGATTGTCCTGTTGACAGGAGGTGCTCACTCGCATCAGAGCTTAGCCCTAACCCTAACCCTATGATTCCGTGTTACACGATATTGCTCACATTCATTCACGTTTGTCTTTTTGTTAATTCTAACTCATTCTCGAGTTATTCATTTTTCACTCGATCAGTAGACCCGTTCTGGGTCAGTGCCTTGCTCAAGGTGTCAGCAGCGTTTTTATATTGCATAGGATTCAAACTACATCCTTTGGGTGGCTGGCCCATTTCTCTAACCAATCGGGGCCCTCTTATAATTCTAATAATGTCTCCTTAGAAATATTCGGTCTTCAAGAGGGTTTACAGAAAATCAAAAAAAAGACTTTGGACATAACACGTATGCATTTATCAATTATTTATTCAAGTTTACCCAGCACAGGCAGAAGAGCACTGGCCATCCATCAGAGCCTGGTTCCTCTCTAGGTTTCTTCTTATATCTGACGCTCAGGTAGTTTTTCCCTGTCCACTGTGCATCAGCCTGTTTCATTCCTGGCTAAAGCCACCGGACTAATGACACTTGTCGAGGTCTTCCGAGTCCCTCTCTGCATAAATGTTCTGATATCACCTAAGTGTCCATGACTTGGCAGTTCTAGTGACACTTGTCTTCATTGCGACCAGGTAGGGGTTTTTCATCGACAGATAAAACTCCATTCCAATTTCCCCACTGGAGGTGTATTTCCTGATATGGGTCTTTCGTTTAAAGAAACTAACAGCCTTGTGTCTCACCGTTTCAGCCACAATAGAACTGGAAATAGAATTGTCGCAATCATATTTGTCACCTGTCCTCATCCCTCCTTTCCTCTCCTCTTTCTAACCCCCCGCCCTCGTAGAGGAGATTCCATCTGCATCCCGATGGGTCCAATTAAAGCCGTACAAGTCTTTGTTCTCTGTGGGGACTCCTGTTAGTTATTAGAGCAAACATCAATTGTCCTCTCTTGCTCTCTGGCTGTCAGGATTTCGAGTGAGATTTTGCCCACAGTGCAACAAAAAGAGGACCGTGATGGATCAGGCCTAGTCTTTAATTAACGCTGCCCTTTTTGCACTGTTGTTAGAAACATTGTCTGTTCATCCGGAGATGAATGAGGTCACTATTACAGTGACGGTCAAAAGTTTGGGGTCACTATTACAGTGCCGGTCAAAAGTTTGGGGTCACTATTACAGTGCCGGTCAAAAGTTTGGGGTCACTATTACAGTGCCGGTCAAATGGTTGGGGTCACTATTACAGTGCCGGTCAAAAGTTTGGGGTCACTATTACAGTGCCGGTCAAAAGTTTGGGGTCACTATTACAGTGCCGGTCAACAGATTTGGGTCACTATTACAGTGCTGGTCAACAGATTTGGGTCACTATTACAGTGCCGGTCAACAGATTTGGGTCACTATTACAGTGCCGGTCAACAGATTTGGGTCACTATTACAGTGCTGGTCAACAGATTTGGGTCACTATTACAGTGCTGGTCAACAGATTGGGGTCACTGTTACAGTGCCGGTCAACAGATTGGGGTCACTATTACAGTGCCGGTCAACAGATTTGGGTCACTATTACAGTGCTGGTCAACAGATTTGGGTCACTATTACAGTGCTGGTCAACAGATTTGGGTCACTATTACAGTGCTGGTCAACAGATTGGGGTCACTGTTACAGTGCCGGTCAACAGATTGGGGTCACTATTACAGTGCCGGTCAACAGATTGGGGTCACTATTACAGTGCCGGTCAACAGATTGGGGTCACTTGTCTTTGTTTTCGCTGATGGATGGGGGAGACAAACCTCAAATTGATCAGAAATACTGTGAAGACATTGTTAATGTTATGAATGACTATTGTAGCTGGAAGCTGATTTTAAATTGAATATCTATATAGGTGTACAGAGGCATATTATCAGCAATAAGTCCTGCGTTCCAATGGCACTTTATCTATGCTAATTCAAGTTTAGAATAGTAAATATCTAATTGGTCATTAGAAAACCCTTTTGCAATTATGTTAGCACAGCTGAAAACTGTTGATTAATGACGTAATAAAACTAGCCTTTAGACTAGTTGTGTATCTGAAGCATCAGCAATTGTGGGATAAATTGCAGGCGCAAAATGGGCCAACAAAATATTTTAGTTTAAATAGAAGGTCACTTGAATGCCCAGACCCCGGGTTTCCCAGCAGAACTGATGGTTCCCATACCAAATAAACTATCCAGATCATGTAATGGTGAGTGTTATTTACTTTACCTATGTGTTGTCTTATACTTTTGGCTTATCAGTGTATGTAATATTGATTTATATTGTATATCGTACTTCATCTCTGCTAGTTTCAGACATCCTTCTTGTATGTTTTGACACTTCTGTTTGGCCGTATTCGTCAGTTGCTCTGTGTTTCCGTTTTAATTGGATATTTCACTATCACACCCATCTTAAACTATCTTAAATATACATTCCTCTAAATTGTTTCATGCTTTGTGTAATTTCACATTGTCTCAACGAATATTGATTCCACTCTTACGGAGGACTGCACTTATTCGTGAATTGGACTGTTCTGGTTCTGTCATAATGGCTTTTATCACCGTCTGTAGAGCGGTAAGAGAAATATTACTTTTAGCAAGGGGGCTTCTTTAGTTGACTAATAGGTTTCAGTACTGAATGGCTTTCTGATTTATTATATAATGTGGATTGTGTTTAGTGTGCAATGTTGGTATGGCAAGTCACTGCCTCTGGTTGTCTTATAGTACAAGATGGGTGTGCTGGTATGGCACGTCACTGCCTCTGGTTGTCCTATACTACAGCATGGGTGTGCTGGTATGGCACGTCACTGCCTCTGGTTGTCTTATACTACAGCATAAGTGTGCCGGTATGGCACGTCACTGCCTCTGGTTGTCTTATACTACAGCATAAGTGTGCTGGTATGGCACGTCACTGCCTCTGGTTGTCCTATACTACAGCATAAGTGTGCTGGTATGGCACGTCACTGCCTCTGGTTGTCTTATACTACAGCATAAGTGTGCCGGTATGGCACGTCACTGCCTCTGGTTGTCTTATACTACAGCATAAGTGTGCTGGTATGGCACGTCACTGCCTCTGGTTGTCCTATACTACAGCATAAGTGTGCTGGTATGGCACGTCACTGCCTCTGGTTGTCTTATACTACAGCATGGGTGTGCTGGTATGGCACGTCACTGCCTCTGGTTGTCTTATACTACAGCATGGGTGTGCTGGTATGGCACGTCACTGCCTCTGGTTGTCTTATACTACAGCATAAGTGTGCTGGTATGGCACGTCACTGCCTCTGGTTGTCTTATACTACAGCATAAGTGTGCCGGTATGGCACGTCACTGCCTCTGGTTGTCTTATACTACAGCATGGGTGTGCTGGTATGGCACGTCACTGCCTCTGGTTGTCTTATACTACAGCATAAGTGTGCCGGTATGGCACGTCACTGCCTCTGGTTGTCCTATACTACAGCATAAGTGTGCTGGTATGGCACGTCACTGCCTCTGGTTGTCTTATACTACAGCATAAGTGTGCCGGTATGGCACGTCACTGCCTCTGGTTGTCTTATACTACAGCATGGGTGTGCTGGTATGGCACGTCACTGCCTCTGGTTGTCTTATACTACAGCATAAGTGTGCTGGTATGGCACGTCACTGCCTCTGGTTGTCTTATACTACAGCATAAGTGTGCTGGTATGGCACGTCACTGCCTCTGGTTGTCCTATACTACAGCATAAGTGTGCTGGTATGGCACGTCACTGCCTCTGGTTGTCCTATACTACAGCATAAGTGTGCTGGTATGGCAAGTCACTGCCTCTGGTTGTCTTATACTACAGCATGGGTGTGCTGGTATGGCACGTCACTGCCTCTGGTTGTCTTATACTACAGCATGGGTTTGATTCATGCTATTAAAGTGCACTCACTCACACTGTTTCTCTCTATCGATAAATCCATTCAGTGCCTGTTTGTGTTGGGTCTTTCATGATTCACATAATCTCATGTGGTTAGTGAGTATTACTAAGCATGGCGATGATAGTGGTGATGTGTTTTCTGAATAGCTGCCTGTATGGTGTGTGTACTGTGGTTTCCTGCTAGTGTTGGTATGAAAACGTGTGCGTTATTGACATTAGTGCCCAATCTGCGGGCTGGCGGCCTTTTCTAGTTGCCAGGTGGGCTTTTCCAACAGGGCACAGTTAATGCTGTCTAAATGCTTGTCAACTGAAGTAGGGATGTGAACGTATCAGGTTTTTATTTCTACTTTCCAACGCTGTCTTGCTGACTTTAGATTCATTTCAAAAACGTTTGGTTCTAAATTCTTGACTTTCTTTTGGCGCTGTTGTCTTTTCCGGCAATGAAGTTTAACTAATATGTTGTTCTGTAGACATTAAGGCCGGATTCTGATTGGTTCCCCTTTTGCCATCTGCTCTGCCTTAGCTATTTACGAAGCCTGCTTGTTCCCAAAAGCAGAATTGATCGCGCTAGCTGTAGTCGTAACCTGGCAGACTTTCTGCTCCAAGTCTTATCTGACTTTATCTGATTCCACCCTGGCTGTGAAAAGCCATTGCCATAGAAACCGGCAATAATTCATCAGAAAGATAAAGTTGAAAGATCAGAACCTAAGTGGTTAACATCTCTGGCTCTCACTCTCCATCTGTATCCATCCATCTCTCTCGATCCCTGTCTCCATCTGGTGTGTGTGTGTGCGCGTGTGTGTGCGCGTGTGCGCCAGTCTACCGTTTAGCTCTGTCTTTTGTCATTTTGAGGTATCAGGGTTTAGAAGGACACCGAGCAACGATACTGGACTTGTTCTTTGTATGTTTGAGTGCTTTATTCCCTGTGAACCCTGTTGACATTAATGGTTGAAGAATCACAGGTCATGGGGTCTCTGTTATTATGCATTTGTGAACATCACATCAACTGAGATGGACCCACAGGGCTTGAGTCTAAACGTGCTCACACAGGGCTTGAGTCTAAACGTGCTCACACAGGGCTTGAGTCTAAACGTGCTCACACAGGGCTTGAGTCTAAACGTGCGCACACAGGGCTTGAGTCTAAACGTGCGCACACAGGGCTTGAGTCTAAACGTGCTCACACAGGGCTTGAGTCTAAACGTGCACACACGGGGCTTGAGTCTAAACGTGCTCACACAGGGCTTGAGTCTAAACGTGCTCACACAGGGCTTGAGTCTAAACGTGCTCACACAGGGCTTGAGTCTAAACGTGCTCACACAGGGCTTGAGTCTAAACGTGCTCACACAGGGCTTGAGTCTAAACGTGCTCACACAGGGCTTGAGTCTAAACGTGCTCACACAGGGCTTGAGTCTAAACGTGCACACACAGGGCTTAAGTCTAAACGTGCTCACACAGGGCTTGAGTCTAAACGTGCTCACACAGGGCTTGAGTCTAAACGTGCTCACACAGGGCTTGAGTCTAAACGTGCTCACACAGGGCTTGAGTCTAAACGTGCACACACAGGGCTTAAGTCTAAACGTGCACACACAGGGCTTGAGTCTAAACGTGCTCACACAGGGCTTGAGTCTAAACGTGCTCACACAGGGCTTGAGTCTAAACGTGCTCACACAGGGCTTGAGTCTAAACGTGCTCACACAGGGCTTGAGTCTAAACGTGCTCACACAGGGCTTGAGTCTAAACGTGCTCACACAGGGCTTGAGTCTAAACGTGCACACACAAGGCTTGAGTCTATACGTGCACACACAGGGCTTGAGTCTAAACGTGCTCACACAGGGCTTGAGTCTAAACGTGCTCACACAGGGCTTGAGTCTAAACGTGCTCACACAGGGCTTGAGTCTAAACGTGCGCACACAGGGCTTGAGTCTAAACGTGCACACACAGGGCTTGAGTCTAAACGTGCGCACTACGGAGGGGGTGGGGCACGTTTCGTCGTCTCAACATTTTATTTACCGTATAGGGTTTCCTTCCGTTACCGACCCCTGTGGCTAAATAACCGATTACAATGGCTTGAAAGGAAAATCTTGAGCATCAGTCAAGACTGTCCGTGCATATATGGGGAAGGAATGCATTAATGTAAATGTGTTATTACAGTTTTTAGTGGCTGATCCTACAGAGGCAGGGAGTGGACAGTGTATTAACCAATCAGCTTTTATGTGCCTCACCGGGTTACTGACAAAGACCCGCCCACAGCCAGTCTACTGGAGGCCTGTGTTAAAGAGTTAGTATTCACTTCTAATGCACATGTTTCATCTAGTAGGGGAAACTACAGAGACAGTGGGGTGGACTACAGAGACAGTGGGGTGGACTACAGAGACAGTGGGGTGGACTACAGACACAGTGGGGTGGACTACAGACACAGTGGGGTGGACTACAGACACAGTGGGGTGGACTACAGACACAGTGGGGTGGACTACAGACACAGTGGGGTGGACTACAGACACAGTGGGGTGGACTACAGACACAGTGGGGTGGACTACAGAGACAGTGGGGTGGACTACAGAGACAGTAGGGTGAACTACAGAGACAGTAGGGTGAACTACAGAGACAGTAGGGTGAACTACAGAGACAGTAGGGTGAACTACAGAGACAGTAGGGTGAACTACAAAGAGATACTGCCAACATCAAGTAACTAGCTATTGATACAACCAACCACTTAATGTTGCTTAAGTATCAGCTGTCATCCTATGTCCGTAATGAAGAATGATGGACTCGGCGTGTCAGATTAGCATTGTCCACTGGTGTGCCTGAGTCTCTGTTACATCAATCAGCCTCTGTGTTAATAGTCTCCACTACACGATCGTAACACAGAGAAGATCGTGCGGTTAAATCTTCCTCTGCTGTGTTTTCTCACCTTCGCTTTTCCCTCCTCCAGTTCGCGTCTCTCTCCTCTAATCTGCCCGGCTATAAAGTAATTGGATCCTTTTGCAGAGCGGTTTTAGGAAAATAAGAAATGGACTAAGCAGCAGCTGACTAATGTAATCAAGCCCTGTCTAATTGGTCTCTATTCACAGGCTCTACAGTGGAAGAACCGGCATTGTAAATGGGAACTGAGTGTAGTATATTTACCTGAATTAGACTCCAGGATGTCAGGGTCTGTCTTTAGCTTTAGCCTGAGAACACCTCTCTGTATTGAGACAGGACTAGTTTCCCAGTTTCTGTTCCTTTTTCACCCACTGTCACTCTTTATTACTGCAATTGTTACTTTATTACAAAGGTTTATATTGCCTCTGTGGATTTGTATTTATTTACAATAACCCCTGCTTTAAATGCTAGTTTATAAATGAGGAACTGTCATACTACCAAGTTGTAAAACGGTTTACTAGTTCTTTAAAAACATGAATAATTACTTCATCTGGACAATGTGTGCATGTTTCTTTCCTGGCACAAGATATGAGGACAATTATGCCTGTTGGATTTAGTGAGTCAGATTTGATGTTAGATGTCCATTATGCATCTGTATGGAGAAGCGGATGAGTGAGTCACAAACATATTGTGGTCCCAGTGATGCTCTTTGTGTCGTTACACCACCTCTCTCTGCCTATTTAGCATTTCAGTTCTGCTTACTGGCTGTTTCCACTCGTCCCACTCGCATTTGTAGTTCTGCTTACGGACTGTTTCGCCTTTGCTCGCTCACACTTTCGGGTTGATGCCTAATGATCGCTTGCCGACTGGCTGCCGTTCGCTGACTGTTTCGCGTGGCTTCTTCCTGGCTGCCTGGGCGTTATGTAGGTCATGTCTAATTACTGGTTCAGGACGATGGCATGAGCAATGGGAAGACTGCATGGAAATATAGAACCATGCAAAACTAAACAACTGACTCATTTCTCCACTGCAAGTGATGTTTGAGGCTGATTTGCTAATGACACCCTATTCCATACTTAGTGCACTTCATTCAGCCAGCGGCCCCACGAGGCGCTTGTTTGAAAGTAGCACACTACTACTCAGTAGCAGCTTGTCTCTTCATGTGTTTGAGATATGGGAGGTATGACTTCTGCTCTGAACGTGCAGCATCTAAATCCCTTTACCTTTGTCATATTGCCCCTTAGCGATGTAGTCCATGAGAGAAGCTGTTTCTGACACCCGAAAGGTCACATGTATTCTATACTTCACAGAGTGGTGAAATGGTTTACTCACTGCGGAAAGTGAATTTGAGGTCGGGATAAACTGCAGCCATCTGTAACATTGTGTGTATCTAACGGCTTATCGAGACCTTAAGACTTTGTAATTATAATGTGCTCTCATGCATATTGTGTCGATTCAGTTTCACTTTTAATTAACTTCCTTATCATTCAAGATAGTCAGCAGCAGTTATGCACAAAACTGTTTCTTAGAAAATAGTGTCATGGACTTTCCTAAATCTCTCTTTGATTAATTAAACGTTGTGTTTTAGTTATGATGCACTGTGTCTTAGTTGATGCATTCAATCGAAGTTAAAAGCCTTCTGATAAATTACGGCTTCATGAATAGAATTGTTGTTTTGGTTGTATTTCTTCATCCGTGCCTAATATCCACATTTCGCTTGTGGTACAATGAGTCTCCAAATATTCACATCTTCTACTTGTAATAATTAGTCTCTTGGCAATAGCATAATATTACCAACATCCTGAATGTTTAATGTCATAGATATTGCAGACAATTTTGTGTTCATATTTTGCTTCTATTTCCCATTGGACATTTGCTCCCCCTGGTAACTCTAATGTAATCCATGCTTACACTGGTCTCTAATGGTGCTGCGTCTTAAGTTAGTTTATCACAGCAAAAGCAGGAATCCTTTTGGCACAGGAATTATTATTGTTTTATGAGGGGATCTAACATTTTTCTTAAGATCAAATTTAAAAAATATATGTGGAAGTTACAAACTTTTCAAGACATTGAACACACTACACAATTTTGCTTTGTCTGACGCTTCTTTCTCTCCGTCTCGTCCGCCTGACACCAGTCTCCTCTGACTTTTCTCTAAAACCTGCTATCTGTCTTTCTTGTAGCCTGTAGACCTGTAGCACCTGTAGACCTGTAGCGCACATTGAATTGCTTCTATGTATGAATTGTGCTATATAAATAAACTTGCTTGCTTGCACCCATTTACGGTCATCTACAGCTGCAACGCAGCGCTGGCTAGCACATCTCAAAGCTATGTCTGACTCACTCTCCCTCTTTACAATTTAAATTTATCGGCGTAACAAACAAGCCAAGACTAATTTAACCAAATAAGGACAAACCGCTTTCTGTGTATTTCTCTATTCATATTCGGAATAGTATGTTTGACTGTTCTAGTTGCTTGATTATTATGTAGTGTACACGCTTTCGTGCTGCTAGCTCCTGGGGAAGCTACTTGTCGTCAGTAGTAGCCACCTGTACCTTTCAGTCCTGATGAGAAACATGGCTCACCTGCAGAGCCACTTCACACATTCTAATGGACAGGATGCTGTGGGAGCCCATGCCTGTGGAGGAAGAGAAGAGCGGGGATAATTAGTTCTCTACATGAGCTAGCTAGGCATTTTCCCTGTGCACTGGTTTATCCTTCCTCTCTTCCTCACTCAGTCGTGCATTGCCGGTGGCCTGCTTTCTCTATTTAGTTTTTTGCCCAGAATGGTTTTATACTGAACGTGTATGATCCATAATACCCATAAAACGTAGCAGCAGAACGTGATCGTGACAGTGAATTTTCCTGCACATGGGCAGGCAATGAATGAACACAGGCAGTTGGTGAAACTCAGTGGCAGAGTGCATGCTTCGTATGTATGATGTCCAGGGTTCAATCCCCAGAGTTTGTTTGCAAACGAGAGTTTGTTTCCAATCAGACTACCTGGTTAAATAAATAAATGAAAAGTCCCTATACCTCCACAAGGGCAGGCAATGTTGATCTGGATCTGGAATTTTTTATGTTACGGGATGCTGTCAATGTGCAGTTGGCTGGCCCCATTCTAACAGGGCAATTAGCTAGCCACATTCTAACAGCTATTTGTTAGCCATATTCTAACATAGCTATTAGCTTGCCACATTCTAACATAGCTATTAGCTAGCCACATTCTAACATAGCTATTAGCTAGCCACATTCTAACATAGCTATTACCTAGCCACATTCTAACATAGCTATTAGCTAGCCACATTCTAACATAGCTATTAGCTAGCCACATTCTAAGATAGCTATTAGCTAGCCATATTCCAACATAGCTATTAGCTAGCCACATTCTAAGATAGCTATTAGCTAGCCATATTCCAACATAGCTATTAGCTAGCCCTAATAGGGTTATTTGCTGGCCGCATTTTAACTAAGCTATTAGCCAGCCCCTTTCTATCATAGCTATTAGCCAGCCCATTTCTAACATAGCTATTAGCTAGCCCGTTTCTATCATAGCTATTAGCTATCCCTGTTCTAACAGAGCTATTTGCTAGCCCCATTTTAACATAGCTATTAGCCAGCCTCGTTCTAACTGGACTGTGAACAAGCCTCAACCTTTCAGGGATATTGCCTAGACGCATCATAATAAATCTGTTTGCATGTCCATGCTCAATAGTGCTACCAGCCATACACAGTTTAAATGGGATATTTTCTAATCCTAATTTTACAAGGCTATTAGCTAGGCCGAGCTCAACACGGCCATTAAGAAGGCCCAGCATTGCGGGGTTACCATGCAGGCTCAAATGAACATGGCTATTAGCCAGACCCGTCATAACATGACTACAACCTTGGCTTCCGCTCCAGCCGCAGTAATGTCTATATGCCCGTGTTGATAACAGAGCTAATTGAGGTATTGATGTGGCCTGGATGTCAATTAGCATTTGAAGTACCTGTTGGCTTTTGAGTTTCACTGGTTTTATTTGCTTACATGTCTTTGCGTTTTCAAAACGGGTGGAAAACAAGAATGGTAAAATAAAAATAAATACAACTTAATGTCTAAGGAAACTTTAGATCCAGAGAGTTTAGAAGGAATAGGACATTAATAACAATTTCCAGTGTTTGAAAAATTTGCTCATTTAT
This sequence comes from Dallia pectoralis, assembly GCA_029465975.1. Taxonomy (NCBI): domain Eukaryota; kingdom Metazoa; phylum Chordata; class Actinopteri; order Esociformes; family Umbridae; genus Dallia; species Dallia pectoralis. The sequence goes on along the minus strand of CM055730.1, from coordinate 5,257,394 downwards.
TCTATGTCATCCGGTCCCTAGCGAGTATTTAAACACCTAAACAATAAAAAATATCGAATTGCAAATTGTTTGAAATGTTCTTTTTTTGTAGTTAATGTTTGTCAGTCCATTTCCTCTCCTATTGTTCGGTGTAGTTTATGTTTGTCAGTCTCTTTGCGTGGCATTTCCTCTCCTATTGTTCAGTGTAGTTTGTGTGTCAGTCTCTATGCGTGGCATTTCCTCTCCTATTGTTCGGTGTAGTTTGTGTGTCAGTCTCTATGCGTGGCATTTCCTCTCCTATTGTTCGGTGTAGTTTGTGTGTCAGTCTCTATGCGTGGCATTTCCTCTCCTATTGTTCGGTGTAGTTTGTGTTTCAGTCTCTATGCGTGGCATTTCCTCTCCTATTGTTCGGTGTAGTTTGTGTGTCAGTCTTTATGAGTGGCATTTCCTCTCCTATTGTTCGGTGTAGTTTGTTTGTCAGTCTTTATGCGTGGCATTTCCTCTCCTATTGTTCGGTGTAGTTTGTGTGTCAGTCTTTATGAGTGGCATTTCCTCTCCTATTGTTCGGTGTAGTTTGTGTGTCAGTCTTTATGCGTGGCATTTCCTCTCCTATTGTTCGGTGTAGTTTGTGTGTCAGTCTTTATGCGTGGCATTTCCTCTCCTATTGTTCGGTGTATTGAATGTTGTTTTCTTCTTTCTGTACAGGGTGGCTTTGTGGCCAGTATGACAGCTACGCTAAGACAGATGGAAGACTATCACTACGCTCACCTGATTAGCACTTTCGGAAAGATGCGGACGGACGTGGTGGTGAGTATCAGATCTCTCTCTCTCTTTCTTTTATAGTACTCTCTCTTTCCCATTTGCATCCGTCTCTTTCACTTTCTCTGTTTCTCTCCCTGTATACTGGTTCTCCCTGAAAATAGGATTGTAAGATCTCCAAATTGATACCAACTGAAGTCTGTGCTATCATTAAAATCACTAACTCCATTAGAATCCAGAACCATAACAAGGACAAGGTATTGCAGGTTGACAGGACACAGCGCTTAAACATGGCAACATATCACACACTCTCAGATGCGTTGTTTGTGATTATAAGCTGGTTACCAAATCAATAGGAGTCTAATCTAAGGTTGAGTCGTTCGGATCACAAAGAAGAACATTCATATGGTGCTAACCCAATGAAACAATGCTGGAGGAGTGATTGTTGCTACCTTTCATGCATGGTGGAGGCAATGTGATGGTCTGGGGGTGCTTCGGTGGTTTTCTGTCTATAATTGAGTGGCCGGCACAGTCACCAGATCTCAACCCTATTGAGCCATTGTAGGAGCAGCTTGTAGGAGCATCAGTAGTATCCATCAAACCAGTCCAACTTGTGGGAGATGCTTCCGGAAGTATGGGGTGTAATCAATAAATTCACAACTAGAATGTCAAAAGACAGCAGGGCTGTAATTACTGGAGAAATAGGATTATTTCAAAGCAAAGTTTGAAGGACACGATTATTTATTTAATTAAACATCAATATTTCTAATCTGACCACAATACCATTTAATTTAGCTATATTTCCTTGTCAAACAAATTATCTTCAAGGAGAACAAGGACAATTTCAAGTGACCCCGTACTTTTGAGTGGTACTGTTGATGGAGATGAATTTCTGTACATTAGACTATTGCCAAGAGAATTATGGGTAGTTTTGCTAGGTACTTTCTTGTCAGTGTCTTCCATCCTATTTCCATCCCGTGTATAACAATCACACATGGTTTATTGTGCCTGATGATCTTGCTAAAATGTAGTGGGAATGCCAGGATATACAACTCAATTGGACGGATCCAAAACCACTTGGACGGATCCAACACCACTTGGACCGATCCCACACCAATTGGACCGATCCAACCCCACTTGGACCGATCCAACCCCACTTGGACCGATCCAACACCACTTGGACCGATCCAACTCAATTGGACCGATCCAACACCACTTGGACCGATCCAACACCACTTGGACCGATCCAACACTTGGACCGATCCAACACCACTTGAACCGATCCAACACCACTTGGACCGATCAAACTCAATTGGTCTGATCCAACACCACTTGGACCGATCCAACACCACTTGGACCGATCCAACACCACTTGGACCGATCCAACGCTGGGACCCTGGGAGATATTGGGTCACAATTAGATTCCACATCCCAGACATCCATGTGAGCGGCCATGTATCTAGTACCCTGGGTGTCATGACAAGTATGCTTCACCAAATGGCGCCCGCTAACCTACGTAGTGCCCTGGTTAACGACCCTAGGTTGGGTCGGCCTCCTGAGAAATGTCTTCGGTATGCCCATAAATGATCAGGCTGTCTCCACGAGGCCGACCTGTAAAGGGAGGGCCACGTCTGATTGATGTTCACGATTTCCTGGGACTGTGAGCTACGTTTTGTTAGTTTCTCGTGACAGATTACCTTAATGTAGCACATTTAGCCACTCCTCTCAGAGCGAACAAGTCATCAGTTAGCTTCCACTTGATTTAGCTAAATAAGTTCAGGTAAGCACTTGGCTTACAGACACATTCATCCTTTAACACGGTTGACGAGGTACAGAGGAGCTGCAGAGCTTTTTGAATCTGGATACATTAATCTGTGAGTATACAGCAGTCTCTGTAGATATCACTGACATTTAACCCACCAAGTCTCCCAAAACAGAAAGTCTAAGAAATACACAAATTATGCTATGTCATAGTAGGCTTTTAATTTTACTCTCCGTGTTCTGCATTTGATATTCCGGAGTGTCCCCAACTCTGGTATAAATCCCATATTCTGCTGCCATCTTGTTGAGCAGTATTTATACGGTGGCTCTGCAGGACTTTGCTTCTCCCCCTGCTATGGCAGGCAATCCGAGGGATGGAGACAGGCCTTTCCTGGAGATTTATAGTGAGTGAAGTCGGCACGGACCACAGCTCACAACATGGCTGGCTGCCGCCAAGACGGAGAAACTCCAGGCAGCTTTGAGGTCTGCACAGAGTCAGACAAGCGGCCATTCAAATGATCCTTTTTAGTAGATGCTCTTTATCCGGTGCCACTTGCCATTAGTGATCATGCTAATACAGTTCATGCTAATACAGCTCATGCTAATACACAGATATATACACATCTATGATGCTAATACAGCCCATGCTAATACAGTCCATGCTAATACAGTCCATGCGAATACAGTCCATGCGAATACAGTCCATGCGAATACAGTCCATGCGAATACAGTCCATGCGAATACAGTCCATGCGAATACAGTCCATGCTAATACAGTCCATGCTAATACAGTCCATGCTAATACAGTCCATGCTAATACAGTCCATGCTAATACAGTCCATGCTAATACAGTTCATTCTAATACAGTTCATGCTAATACAGTCCATGCTAATACAGTCCATGCTAATACAGTCCATGCTAATACATTCCATGCTAATACAGTCCATGCTAATACAGTCCATGCTAATACAGTCCATGCTAATACAGTCCATGCTAATACAGTTCATGCTAATACAGTTCATGCTAATACAGTCCATGCTAATACAGTCCATGCTAATACAGCCCATGCTAATACAGTCCATGCTAATACAGTCCATGCTAATACAGTTCATGCTAATACAGTTCATGCGAATACAGTCCATGCTAATACAGTCCATGCTAATACAGTCCATGCTAATACAGTCCATGCTAATACAGTCCATGCTAATACAGTCCATGCTAATACAGTTCATGCGAATACAGTTCATGCTAATACAGTTCATGCTAATACAGTTCATGCTAATACAGTTCATGCTAATACAGTTCATGCTAATACAGTTCATGCTAATACAGTCCATGCTAATACAGTCCATGCTAATACAGTCCATGCTAATACAGTCCATGCGAATACAGTCCATGCGAATACAGTCCATGCGAATACAGTCCATGCGAATACAGTCCATGCGAATACAGTCCATGCTAATACAGTCCATGCTAATACAGTCCATGCTAATACAGTCCATGCTAATACAGTCCATGCTAATACAGTCCATGCTAATACAGTCCATGTTAATACAATCCATGTTCATGCTAATACAGTTCAGGCTAATACAGTCCATGCGAATACAGTTCATGCTAATACAGGCAGTTGAGACAACCACATAACTCAGTAAATTTCTACTCAGTTGAGTACCTGTCAGCAATGGAAGTGTTTGGGCTAGTTCACACAGGGCAGGTTTTTTTTGGTCAGTGTGTTTACAGCCACTGTGTGTTTGTAACCTGTGTCATTTATAATTGCTAGTATTATTATAACACACACACTTACACATTAAACACCTAATTTACATAATCACTGATTATATAATTTATTTCAGTTGAATCTGGTTTGGCACCTAGTTTGACTTTTTATTCTGATCATCTTTCCGTTGTGAACAGGGAACCTATTTTCAGTCTCAAATCACACTGGATGCTGCGCTCACCAATGCATTAGCTGGCTGACATTGTGCCTCAACAAAGAGGCGAAGTGAATTACTTTTTGACCTTGAACCTGCCAAACCCAATCTGAAAAGCCTTTTTTCTGTCATATGGGTCTGTAAGCCCCTCGTATCCTCACCGTCACTTCACATTTCTTTGCTTATCTTCCCCCAGCCTTAGAATAACAGGCTTCATCTCTAATGCTTCCTATTTTTTTCTCTCCCTCTCTCATCTGTCTCTCTCCGGCTCTCTGTTTCTCTTTTTCTCCCTCTCATCTGTCTCTCTCCGGCTCTCTGTTTCTCTCTTTTTCTCCCTCTCTCATCTGTCTCTCTCCGGCTCTCTGTTTCTCTCTTTTTCTCACTCTCTCATCTGTCTCCCTCCCTCTCTCTGTCTATCCGTCTCGTAGGATTTCCTCATGGAAACATTTATTATGTTCAAGGATCTCATTGGGAAGAATGTCTACCCTGGTGACTGGGTGATCATGAACATGATGCAGAACAAGTGAGTACTGTATGGGGTGCAGAGTGGCTGTACGTATGTGTGTGTGTACGTACGTATGTGCGCACACACACACACACGGGCCCAAACACAAAAACACACACAAACAAAAACACACTTGGGCCCACACACTCACACACACGGGTCCACTTACACACATACGCTCGCACACACACACACAAACCACATAGGCCCACACACTCATACACACGGGTCCACTTACACACACACACAGTCCCACACTCACGGGCCTACTCGCACACACTCATACACACACTCATTCCGGTGCTTTGATCTCCTCCCTCTGCCGTTGTTGCCTAGGAACGACAGTAGGAATCAGAAGTGAGGGAAGGACATTTTCTAATTTCCTCTCCCATGCAAATACCTCCACAAGGCCTCTGAGATGCATCGCACTCCGATGAGCATTGAGTGAAAAGCCAAACGATAACATGAATTATAGATGCGTTGGTTTGTTTATGGTTTCACCACTTCACTAAACGCCCAAGTTACTCTCCTTATCTCTACTTTGTTGCTGTTAGAAACTTCGTCTGATGTATTATTCATACGCTCTCCTTTTTTCCACCGCTCGCTCTCACCGCATTGTTTTGGTTCATCTGAGATCGTGGTCCTACTGGTCGAAAGTGTCGGACGATCAGAGGTGTCTGGTTCTGAGGTGAGAACTAGTGAATTAAGTGTCCGTGTGCTCACACTCTGGTCTCACTACGACCAGGCTGGCTGCACTCATGTGCAAATGGGACCGTGTCTCTGGATCCAGACCACACTGTGAACCTGAAAGAGTTTCCAGAAGGTTAACTAGCGGTTTCTGAGGTGAACCGTTGGATGTGGTTTTGTCAGATGGCAAGGGATCAGACTGCTAGTTGAGACTAGCTTGTGCAGCAGCCAGCACTTCAACAATGAAACAGACATGGTCCCAGTTTTCATACCAAAGCAGCCAGACAGAGGCGCTTGGAAACAACACACCTTTGTTTTCTCTCTGTGTTCAAGCGACCCAAAAGTGTCTTGTTCTGAGCAGGCAAACAAATACTAGAAGATCAATAGATGCATTTCTAGCTCCGGATCTGCATCTGTGCTGGAGTTGGTGGATGAACTGAGGGAGCTGATATCCAGCTGTACCCGAACCAAGACCTGGACTGAAAACCTCTCCGAACCTGGGTTTGGTGAACTGTTATTGCTACTGCGTAAAGCTAGGGCACTTATGTTGCAGTAAGCACTCACTGGACAGAAGAGCTGGACTGAAAACCTCTCCAAACCTGGGTTTGGTGAACTGTTATTGGTATGGCGTAATGCTTGGGCACATATGTTGCAGTAAGCCTTCACTGGACAGAAGAGCTGGCTCTGTCTGCCCTCAATGTCTGAGTCTATTCCAACCCCATCAGCAGAATGAATATCACCATCTGAAATGGAAATTGCATTGGCATCCCTGTCATTGCCTTTGGCCCCTGCGTGTTGAGCCTGGCTGTCATAGATGCCTCAGATTGCTGAAAGCTGAACAGTACCAGAGAGTGTGTGTGTGAAGAAAGCTCACTGCTTGACTGCTGGACATCTGTTATGCTAGACCCGGAGCCACAATAACGCCAGCTTTGACTGTAGCCTATGGAAATGCATTGATAATGTTAGACACTCTAACCCTACACCCAGTCCTGCTCAAAGCCAGTCCAAAACGGTACCCGTAATTCTGGACTATACTATCCAGTAGACTACAATGTTGACGGCAGACAGTTGGTGAGTTTGGAAATGTATGGACCCAGTACTGTATGTCGGTCTAGATACGGATGTGTGCTAAATGAGTCAAATGTAAATGCTAAAATGTTTAATCAAAGTATCTTTAAGCTGTGGTATCGGCTGTTGGTATCAGCTGTTGGTATCAGCAACATGTTGAAACATCTACACCCACATCTTTAATATGTTGAAACATCTACACCCACATCTCAGACACATTGACACATCTACACCCACATCTCTAATATATTGACACATCTACACCCAGATATTTCACATCCTGACACATCTACACCCACATATTTCACATCCTGACACATCTACACCCACATATTTCACATCCTGACTCATCTACACCCACATATTTCACGTCCTTACACATCTACACCCACATATTTCACATCCTGACACATCTACATTACACACACACACACACACACACACACACACTGTTAAAAATGGCTTTATTATTGGCCCTGTGAAACCCATCAGTATGGTTTGAAAGTCCTTTTATTTAAAATATAGTCTGATTTTGTTCAATCAACTCTAAAACCCGGTCAGAGTGGACCAGTGGTTCTGTTCATGTATGACTACTGCATGTTTTCATGTCTACAGAACAAAATGATGTGTCAGATATTTCTGGTACTGTTGAACCTAAATCTGCTGCTGCATCATTCTCCTCAGCAACATTTATTGTGCTCATTTTAAAATGAGAAACCCAAAGCAAGCTCATTCAGAACTGAACAGATACAAATGTAATTTGCTCTGTATGGTTCAGTTGAGTCCCGAGGTGGAAGAATTTCACTGCAGTTTTTACTCTCTGCGTACAAGGAGTCATATTTTTTTATTCGAAAGACAGAGAGTCCCAGAGACAGGTACTGAGAGACGGGTACTGAGAGACGGGTACTGAGAGACGGGTACTGAGAGACGGGTACTGAGAGACGGGTACTGAGAGACGGGTACTGAGAGACGGGTACTGAGAGACGGGTACTGAGAGACGGGTACTGAGAGACGGGTACTGAGAGACGGGTACTGAGAGACGGGTACTGAGAGACGGGTACTGAGAGACGGGTACTGAGAGACGGGTACTGAGAGACGGGTACTGAGAGACGGGTACTGAGAGACGGGTACTGAGAGACGGGTACTGAGAGACGGGTACTGAGAGACGGGTACTGAGAGACGGGTACTGAGAGACGGGTACTGAGAGACGGGTACTGAGAGACGGGTACTGAGAGACGGGTACTGAGAGACGGGTACTGAGAGACGGGTACTGAGAGACGGGTACTGAGAGACGGGTACTGAGAGACGGGTACTGAGAGACGGGTACTGAGAGACGGGTACTGAGAGACGGGTACTGAGAGACGGGTACTGAGAGACGGGTACTGAGAGACGGGTACTGAGAGACGGGTACTGAGAGACGGGTACTGAGAGACGGGTACTGAGAGACGGGTACTGAGAGACGGGTACTGAGAGACGGGTACTGAGAGACGGGTACTGAGAGACGGGTACTGAGAGACGGGTACTGAGAGACGGGTACTGAGAGACGGGTACTGAGAGACGGGTACTGAGAGACGGGTACTGAGAGACGGGTACTGAGAGACGGGTACTGAGAGAGACGGGTACTGAGAGACGGGTACTGAGAGACGGGTACTGAGAGACGGGTACTGAGAGACGGGTACTGAGAGACGGGTACTGAGAGACGGGTACTGAGAGACGGGTACTGAGAGACGGGTACTGAGAGGGTACTGAGAGACGGGTACTGAGAGACGGGTACTGAGAGACGGGTACTGAGAGACGGGTACTGAGAGACGGGTACTGAGAGACGGGTACTGAGAGACGGGTACTGAGAGACGGGTACTGAGAGACGGGTACTGAGAGACCGGTACTGAGAGACCGGTACTGAGAGACCGGTACTGAGAGACCGGTACTGAGTGGCCCAAATGTAGTGTTTCTTTTTAACCATAGTATTTAAAAGCTCTGAATAGAATGTGGGTGTTTCTGCCTCCTTCGAAGGGAAGGAAGGATCCGTGATAAGCAGCAAGCCTAAAGCATCATTAACATGAAATTAACACATTAACAAAGTCTGCTCAGAGCCTCGTTTAAAAGCCTGTTTTACATAACCACTTTATGACCTCTTTCTAGGTGTGTGCGTGTGCGCGCGCGTGTGTGTGTGTGTGTGCGTGTGTGTGCGCGCGTGTGTGGGTGTGTGTGTGTGCGCGCGCGTGTGTGTGTGTGTGTAGGGGGGTATTTTGTTTGTTTTCCAAACTGTTTCTCTGCCTTCCAGGCAAACTGTGGGTCTGTATAATGTTGCTGTAAACAGGACAACAGGTCCAGCAGAATGGAAACACAATTAGGTTAGTTGTTAAATTAGGTATCGGAAATGTAGCTGTTAGCTGTTATTTTACATTTTAGATTAGATGCGAAGGATTAAGCCGTTGTTATGGGTGTTTGATTACAGGTTTAAATGAGGTGTTAGAATATGGGTTTAAATGAGGTGTTTGAATATGGGTTTAAATGAGGTGTTTGATTACGGGTTTAAATGAGGTGTTAGAATATTGGTTTAAATGAGGTGTTAGAATATTGGTTTAAATTAGGTGTTAGAATATTGGTTTAAATTAGGTGTTAGAATATTGGTTTAAATTAGGTGTTTGAATATAGGTTTAAATGAGGTGTTTGATTGGGTTTAGATTAGGTGGTTATGGTTTATTTTGACTTGTAGATCAAAACTTTTCCTCTACAACAAGCTTATGTTGATGTTTTTTGATCAGGTATCTGACAGAATGAAGCTTATGATTCATTATGATTATCTTACCTATTTAGCAATAATTCTGCATTAAATATGGATTAAGGAACTACAAAAAGCTTTCACATTAACATGGATTTAACTAATACAGAGATTATTCTGCTCTGATATGTCTGGGCTCTGTATGAGGAACGTCTCTCCTCACTGATGAAATCAAGATAATTTTGACTTTGTGTTTCAAATGTGATAAGCTAGGTATTGTACTTTCTACAATTTGGTAGTACCAATCTCCTGAATAACAATCCAGTGTCTTCATAAGGGAACTGGCCATGATATCCTGTCCAATATTAGAGGTTTTTATTAAATGACCTCTTCTCCAGAAGGGGATCAATGCTGATGTGTGTAATGGCTCTCTGGGGTTTTGATGGCTGTTAATTACCGGTTGAATAGTGTGGGGAGAGATGAATGGATCTTCTGAAAGACAGACAGGGAGCTTGGCTGATGTGTATAGACAACTGAAGAAACATCTCTTTAACTCCCCGACCCTGACCATCAATCTTCACCAAACACTAGCATTCAACGGAGGTACACACACACACACACACACTCAGTCCCAAACACTAGCATACACGGAGGTACACACCCACACACACACACACACACACACACACACACACACACACACACACACACATTCAGTCCCAAACACTAGCATACACGGAGGTAGAAACACACATTCTGTCCCAAACACAATCATTTAGAGAGTAAGTTAAGCTGACTGATACAGCTACATCTGCGCTATCGAATTGGAAGGACTAACAATGACACAATGACCTACACACACACACACACACACACACACACTCTCACACACACTCACTCACTCTTTAGGTGCTGCTGGTGCTGAAGGGGCCTCAGGTGTGTTTAACGTGGCATTTATATCATGTTGATAAGCCACCTTTGTCTTTCCTCTATTCTTTAACACATGCTTGTTAGGCAGCTCTCTGCACAGCAGCTAAAACTCTCTTGGTTAAGAGACAGAGAGTTACCTGACCTTTTCTTGGGTGCAGCTGACAGCTCCTTCCAACCCCAGGTTTAGCTATAATTTTAGATGGTTCCCAATTCCAGGTGATGCTCCAGGAGGGACTTTCCGTGCTGGAGTGCTCACATTGATGCTGGGCCCCCCTGGGATTCAGACCCCATACGTTTTCAGCACTGTTAATTTCACCCATCTGTTATCTTGTCTGCATCATGCTGGGATTCCAAGTGTGTGTATATTCACCTGTGTTTGTGTTTGTCAGTGTATGTGTATGTTTGTGTGTGTGTGTCTCTGTGTGTGTGTGTTTCTGAATGTGTGTATTTGTCTGTGTTTGTCAGTGTGTTCTCACTTGTACCTGTTTCTGCTAGTGTTTGGAATAAGCCATGTGGTTAATATACCCCAAGGTCGCCACGCGCAGAGCTTGGAACAGCTTAAACGCAAATGTCAGGTGCACCACCAGGGATACTGCTGGAGTGTGTGTGTGTGTGTGTGTGTGTGTGTGTGTGTGTGTGTGTGTGTGTGTGTGTGTGTGTGTGTGTGTGTGTGTGTGTGTGTGTGTGTGTGTGTGTGTGTGTGTGTGTGACTGTGTGTGTGTGACTGTGTGTGTGACTGTGTGTGTGTGTGACTGTGTGTGTGTGTGACTGTGTGACTGTGTGTGTGTGTGACTGTGTGTGTGTGTGACTGTGTGTGTGTGTGACTGTGTGTGTGTGTGTGTGACTGTGTGTGACTGTGTGTGTGTGTGTGTGTGTGTGACTGTGTGTGTGTGACTGTGTGTGTGTGTGAGAGACTGTGTGTGTTTGTGAGAGACTGTGTGTGTGTGTAAGAGACTGTGCATTTGTGTGAGAGACTGTTACTTAAACCGAAATGCACACAAGTCATCCTTGCTTGCTTACTCCACACACACACAAACTCTATGTATCTCAAACACACACACACACACACACACACACACACAGTGTACTTCTCCCTCTATGCAAACCAGAGACTAAAGCTTCAATAAAACACATTGGTTGCTTCCCAGCTTCTCGGTAACTTCCATATTTGTTATAAGGCTATACAACTACAGTGTCAGGCACCATAAAAGAATATATAATAAAATAATATGATAATAAAAAGCCAGTGTGAGAGTAACTGACAGGTGTTACATTTGGGGCTGGTTGTTGTCAGGCGTTGCTTTTCCAGAACAGGGATCTGTTTACGATTTAGCGCGTTGACATAAACATTGGGCCGTTTAAGTTCCGATGTAGTCTTGGTTGTATAGTGATATGTGCTGGAGAGGGAATGACTGGGCCCAATGCAGAACAATGTATTTCCCCTGGGTTTATTCTGACTCGGCCCAACGCAGAACAATGTATCCCCTGGGTTTATTCTGACTCGGCCCAACGCAGAACAATGTATCCCCTGGGTTTATTCTGACTGGGCCCAATGCAGAACAATGTATCCCCTGGGTTTATTCTGACTGGGCCCAATGCAGAACAATGTATCCCCTGGGTTTATTCTGACTGGGCCCAATGCAGAACAATGTATCCCCTGGGTTTATTCTGACTGGGCCCAATGCAGAACAATGTATCCCCTGGGTTTATTCTGACTGGGCCCAATGCAGAACAATGTATCCCCTGGGTTTATTCTGACTGGGCCCAATGCAGAACAATGTATCCCCTGGGTTTATTCTGACTGGGCCCAATGCAGAACAATGTATCCCCTGGGTTTATTCTGACTGGGCCCAATGCAGAACAATGTATCCCCTGGGTTTATTCTGACTGGGCCCAATGCAGAACAATGTATCCCCTGGTTTATTCTCAACATGCTCCGAGTCCAACTGGGGTTGTAACAGCAGAGTGGAGGGATTCTGTGGTGGGTTCTGATGGATGTTTAGGCCTCCAATTGTTCATTTGTAATCGGTTCACCTTTTGGCAACCCTCAGTGGCCTTCCTCCAAAATCTTTCAAATTAAAAGGGAAATATGCTAATTAATGACCTGGTTCGAACAGAGGGGTGTCAAACAGAGCTATAGTTCGACTGGTTCGGACCATCATAATTAAGAATGTAGTTACACAGTAATGAATACGGTTACCGATGTCACGCCAGGCGAAGAAGAATATAATAAATTAAATGAACATCTCAGACGAAAAGCCTTGAATATGGCTTAATAAACATGAATTTAATAAATTGGTGTGATAATGAAGGCTTGTGACCTGGGCTTATCTGTGAGTCTCACCGTGGTTACGGGAGACGGCTATCGCTGCTAGCAGATACAGATGATTATCTGGAAACGCTCTATGAACCCAATTAGCCAGAAATACGATGCATAGATAGCTTTGTTTCATTAGCATACATGCTAGCTTGCATACACTGTGTGTGTGTGTGTGTGTGTGTGTGTGTGTGTGTGTGTGTGTGTGTGTGTGTGTGTGTGTGTGTGTGTGTGTGTGTGTGTGTGTGTGTGTGTGTGTGTGTGTGTGTGTGTGTGTGTGTGTGTGTGTGTGGGGCAGTTGGCTTTGCAATTGAGAGAGATGTTTGTGCTAGTGACCAAAAGGTTCCTTGTTCGCATCCCTGTCCAGGCGGGCAGGAAACCCCTGTTGTTCACTCCTTGAGCGAATGTAATTAACCTCTAATTGTTCCCTGGTGCCCGTCGCCCCCCACCACCACCACCCCAGCCCCTCTGCCAAGTGATGCGGGGTGGTTAAATGTGGAAGTCAAGATTCAGTTGGACCTTATATTGTCATTGTGAAATTGACAATATAAATAAATGAGAAGTGACTAGCCTGGAGCTCAGTGGAATGTGGACCAATAACAGGAACTCTCTACTATGATTGGATGATGACTCTGACAGTTCGATGGGCCTATTGATTTTAATGGAACCATTTAGTACTCTCATACAGGGGTTTCACTGGATTGATGTATGTTCTGTGTCTCGCCAAAAAAGTAGTATTTTTCTGTCCTACTGAATTGTCATCGCAGAAGCTTAGCAAACGTTAAATGTCTTTGTATCATGTATGGATGTGGTTAAAGGACTATTTAATGACCCAAAGGTAATAGCTCGTGTGGGTCCCTAAAATGTCACCTAAAGTGTTCAAACACATTGTGAGTCTCATTAAATGCACCCTTCATTAACGTCTCCAATTATTCATCGTTTCTATGATTTTCTCCTCCAATTAAGTTGTCAGCGTGTCTCTCTCACTCTTTCTGCTTGAATCTTTGCTGTTTCTACACGGTGATGGAAACCAACCGGCCGGCCAGTCAGTCCTGGTCGGGCAGCCAAAGCTGTTGGAGCGTACCAGAGCATCCAAACCCCGTTGGCAGTTGGCATTATTTAATAATATACATATTTAATAACGCATAGTGGGAAGCTTTGAAACTAGGTAGATATTTATTCTCCCCCATCTTGTTTTTTTCCCCACGGCCGTTTAAGTTGGCATCATTTATTGCGTAAGGAGACAATTATTGTGATGGAGGAGCTGTTGTTGGTGGAACATTGTTTCAGGTGTTTTATTGAATTTGGTTGATGACATTTTAAACAACCAATGAAACCGGTAAGTATGTCTTTCTCTCCATAACGTGACTGATGTTAGGCTCTGAGAGAGTGATTTAAACTAACATCAGTCACGTTATGGAGAGAAACAAGTCATATTTAATATGTGTAGACTGAGATAGTTTAAATCACTCTCTCAGAGCCTATCTCAGTCTACACATATTAAATATGACTTGTTTCTCTCCAGCTTCTCCTTTTCCTTCTGTCCTCCTCACTCTTTTTCTCTTTTGGTTTGTTCATTCTCTCTCTCCCTGTCTCTTTCACTCCCTGTCTCTTTCACTCCCTGTCTCTTTCACTCCCTGTCTCTTTCACTCCCTGTCTCTCTTTCAATACCTGTCTCCCTTTCTCATTTTCTCTCTCAAACTCCTTGTAGTTCACAGATTTAATTCTGGGACCATTTTAATCATATTTGTCTGGCCTTGTGGTGGGATCATCTCTGAGTAAAATATGAGAGAGAGAGAGGTAGTAAGTGTGAGAGAGAGAGTGTGAGAAAGAGATGGACATATTAACAGTGTGTGAGAGACTGTGTGAGTCAGACAGACATTGTGTGTATGAGCAAGTATATCATTCCATTGTCCGACGAATCATCTTGAAATTGAGAACATTTCAGTTTACCTGACATCTACATAACAGGTCGGTCTTCCCACCAAATTTATCCCAAGAAAGATGCTCATAAAGGTCTCAGAAGACATCAAGGGATTTACAGGTCTTTCTTCCCACAATCAATTTCCTGTCAGAAAGACACTCAACAGGCATTATGGTTTGGGGATGCCTCGGGGCCGGGACAATTTACCAACATTGAGTCAACCATGGATTTCGTATTCTACCAGAAAACAACTTTTTTATATATAATTGGAGACCTTCTGCCAAAACTGTACAGCTGAACATGGATTTTGCACCGGGACCAGAACACACAAGCGAAGCTACAACAGCTTCTGCAATGGCTGAGTGAAATCCCAGATCTCAATTATATCCGTGTCTGCAAAACAACACAGTGGAAGCCATACTAAAAGGAAGATGTGAGGAGCAGATAGACAGTTACATGACCGTTTGTGGTGCGCCGGCTGTTTGTGCTCAGCTGGGTTCTATTTTGTCACAGCATATTTGTGGCCCTGCGTGATCTGAGTGAAATGTGTTTCTCCAATGTGGCCACACTTGACAGAAGATTAGGGTGTTTGTTTATACAAAATTGTTTGGACAGTGTTCACATAACTGGTGTTGTATCGAGAGCCAGGTCTATGGCATTAAATCAGTGCCAACATGTTGTGCTTGCGCAGAGTGGCATGTGCCAGGAAAGATTATTCATTGCCAGACGAGCCGAGAACTGGGCCCGTAAGCAGAAATCCATTACTGCGTGTGCGTTTACTACGTTGAGCATCCAATGTCAGGCCCAGATACTACACTTATGACACCGGACAAGCGGAAAATCATTGGTGTCCTAAATGAGTCCTAAAGTGAAGTATTCTCTGTAGAAGTCGTCATCAACAGTTTCTGTACTTCAATACAGAGACAAGGACCAGTCCTTTACACTGTTGAGCCGGTGTATGTCATCTGTAGGCTTCGTTGGTCGAAGCTGAGTTACTAGCCTACTGAGCCACCTACAGGTCAAAAGGTCATTGGATATAGTTAACGTATGTAAATATTTCACCTATATGTCTTCAGTGCTCTCTGTCAGGGTTAATAGATGGTTGTGCAGCTCATATACTTAATTGCTCATAAATATTCAGAAACATTTGCTGTGCTAAAGATGTAAGTCTCAATCAATATTTGGAAATAAAAAAGCTATTGACTTGTTCATAGATCATTTAAAATAGAATTGAAGCAGCTTAAAAGCTGAAGCAGGTCCGTCTACTCAATAACCCCATAGTAAATGAATGGTTGCGGATCACAATATATTGATCAAATATTATGGCGTATTGGTTAGGCTGTTTGGCCTTGGAGAGACCGCTGGAATGGGATGAAATTAATGACTATGGATGCTTGAGTCATGTGGAAGTCCAATGCATTTCTCACTAACTTTATAGAGAAATAAATGAAAACTGATTACAGAAGATCAGTGGCTTCTTGAAAACCTGCTTGGGATTGTTCCGTCTTCTGCCATTGGACAACACACGTGGGAAATATCAAACACATTTTTGTTGAGGCAGTTAGTGAAGCAAAGGCAGCAGCTCGCGTATCCCAAGATAAAATTGTAATAAAAAAATGTGGATCTGAGTGAGTGCAGCAAATATTGTGGTATCTTTTCCTTCAAATACAATCTATGTCTCTCGTCGTTTTACTGGCCTCGTGGGTTTATTGATCTCTGAACAGAAATGTGTTTGAAGAAATATTTCCATACGCAGACGAGGGTCAATTTATTTGAGTGCAGAAAACTCCCAATAATGTTCCTTATTTCAAAGGTTCCTGAATTATTTATCTGTATGTGTGTATACATGGTCTGCATTGAATCAAAATATGTTTAGGAGCTATGTTAGTGTTGTGTTGTAAACATTTTCAAATAAACAAATACAAATTATTAGAGTTTACTCGTTTGTTCAACGGCTTGTCCAGTAGAGGATTCGAACCAGGAACCTTTCGGTTTCTGTCCCAGCACACCTATGTATTGCCAATTTTGATGTCATTGTTTCATTTGTCCACTGTCCTAAGTGAAGGGGAAGATGTGTCTATTCGTACAGACCATACTCTTCTACAATGAAACATGATGAAGAGTTCAAGGTGTCGGCCCGGCTTTCAAATTGACCAGATCACAATCAGATTGAGTATCTGTGGGATTTGCTGGACCAACAAGTCCAATCTCTGGCTGATCCACCTCACGACTCACTATACTTGAAGGAGCTCCTGCTAATGTCTTGGTGACTCCTTCAGAGGGGCAAACAGCATATTAGGCAGGTGGTCCAAATGTTTTTGCTCAGCAGTTAATGTCTATATACAGTATCTCACAAAAGTGAGAACACCCCTCACATCTTAGTTTATATTTGATTATATCTTTTCGTGTGAACAACACTGAAGAAATGACACTTAGCTTCAATGTATAGTAGTGAGTCTACAGCTTGTATAACAGTGGAAGAGGACTTCAGTGGCAACCTGGTGAACTCCGTGCCCAAGAGGGTTCAGGCAGTGCTGGAACATAATGGTGGACACACAATTTATTGACACTTTGGGCCCAATTTGGACAGTTTCACTTAGGGGTGTACTCACTTTTGTTGCCAGCGGTTTAGACATTAATGGCTGTGTGTTGAGTTATTTTGAAGGGACAGCAAATGTACACTGTTACAAGCTGTAGACTTACTACTTTGCACTGTGGCAAAGTGCCATTTCTTCAGTGTTGTCACATGAAAAGATATAATCAAATATTTCCAAAATGATAATATATATATACATTTATACATACATATATATATATGTACATATACCAGTCAGGGTGGTTTTAATGTTATGGCCGATCAGTGTATGAAACCAGTAAAAAGTTTAGACAATTACTCATTCACTTGAAGTCTACATAGTCTACATAGTCTATATATATATATATATATATATATATATATATATATATATATATATATATATATATATATATATATATATGCTCACAGCAGCGGAAAATTGAGTAAATGTGTTGAGTAGGTGAGAAAAGACCCAGCTTAGCTCAGGGAGGATGGGTTTTAGTAATGTGATTACTGGCCGCTGCAAGGTGTCGGTCTGGGGTGTTAAGAACTTAATGTTCTATGCATCGTCAGTGAGTAGCAATGCTGATCTGGGTTCAGTTTCGGGTTTTCTAGATTACAACGGACAATATTACGCGGACCTGATCTGAGATCAGCGCTGGTGGTTGCTCCACACAGGACACCCCTGTTTTACCTTCTGTCTCAGTGAGCGATAAATTGCCATATAATAGGATGTCCAGAGGACTCCGCTACAGTTAACCTCCACTGCTAATGACTAAGGTGACTCCTGGAATGAAGCATTTTTACATTAGACTTGGATAACTTTCAGACATCCCGGGAGATAGATGTTGGGCATGGTTATTGTAGAGTTGGAAATGCTCCGCTTGATCGGGGGTGCTGGGTTTCCTTCTACAGGTCAGCCAGTGCAGGGAGGAAGGACAGAAAGGGGAGGAGCAGTTGAATAGGGAGGCATGTCCGTTTTTGACCTAGAAATCCAGACCATCATTCACCCACCGAAGTTCTCCTTGCAATGCTAGGTCCAAGCTCCAGAGCAATTTTGCAACAGGGATTTTGCCCAAGTTGGTTCCTAGATTAAGAATGCTCCACAGTCTTCAAGAGTCACATAAAACCCCAAATCTTTGACTAGCCCTAGACTAACCTATATATCCCAAAACCCCATCCCTTTTACCTGTCAATATGAAGAGAGTCGAGCGAAGATGATTATGATGTCCAGATTGCGGTGTACGTTTTAAGTCAATCGTTGAAGGATTGAGGCAGAGCTTGCACTTCAGAAATGGTTTATCCAAGTACAATACCCTGTTCATTAACTTTATAATCCTGGCAGGAACAGTGG
Source organism: Dallia pectoralis (assembly GCA_029465975.1). Taxonomy (NCBI): domain Eukaryota; kingdom Metazoa; phylum Chordata; class Actinopteri; order Esociformes; family Umbridae; genus Dallia; species Dallia pectoralis. The sequence continues at coordinate 5,238,877 of CM055730.1, read as the reverse complement.
AGGTCCAAGTATTGATCCCTGTGGTATGCCATATGTAGTCCTCCATATGTAGATCCTCATGGATCCTGTCTACGGTTCCCACTTTGGTTCTTTCTATAAGGTCAATTCTAAACGACTTTACTGTGGTTTCATTTAATCCCACACACTTCTGTTTTTTCGACGTTATGTGAATGGTCAATGGTGTTTAAAGGTCAAGATAACCGCCTCCAGTGTTGTGTTCTTAGTCACTCCTCACCGGGTTGCTATCAAAGAGATGAAGGCCCGCGTCAGTAGACCCGGCTGCTCTAACCTCTGACTAATATTACACTGATGAATAAGGCCAGTCTCTGTAGAATAGGCTGCTCTGAATATTCATGCCGGAGATTCCTCGTCGCCTTGTCAGAGGTCAGAATGGAGACAGGCCTGCAGTTCCCGACAGCAGGCTTGCTGAACTTTCTGTGGAGATGGAACATGCTTTGGATTGTTTACCTTCATATCGCTAAGGAATTGTCTGTGCTATATGAGTAATGTCTTTGTAAATGACACCTGCTTAGTTTTTTAGCAATCTGTCTAGAATCTGATCCAGGCCAGTTAACTTAGTGGCACATAGTGAGAGAAAATGTTCCTCTATTACTGACTACATCTAAAAGTTGTCATTTACCGCATTTTGACCATGATGAAGGTGTTTAAAAATGGAAAACGATATCACAGATGGTGGTTTCGAAACTAGTGGCGCTGGAAAGGTTTTAAAGTTTTTTTCAATAACCAGCATTTTTGTCTAACTTGATTCGTACTATAAACAATCATTTAACAATTTTACTGATTACAGCTATTACCGCATCAGTTTGGTTCACAGTATTCAACAGTCAATGTTGTATGTGATTCAATCATCTGTTTGGCTCACAGTAATCAACAGTCAATGTTGTAAGTGATTCAATCATCTGTCTGGCTTACAGTAATCAACAGTCAATGTTGTAAGTGATTCAATCATCTGTTTGGCTCACAGTATTCAACAGTCAATGTTGTCAGTGATTCAATCATCTGTTTGGCTCACAGTATTCAACAGTCAGTGTTGTACGTGATTCAATCATCTGTTTGACTCACAGTAATCAACAGTCAATGTTGTCAGTGATTCAATCTTCTGTTTGACTCACAGTAATCAACAGTCAGTGCTGCTCCAGATTTATCCAAGCACTCCACACTACTGAAAATGAGGAAGATTGACAAGCAGATAAACAACCCATTACCTGAGGTTGATGGGATATTACTTGTCATGCATGGAATTCAGACTCTCAGTGTTTGGTAATGTCTTTTGTAGACAGCTGATTGTCATTCACAGAGCCACACTAAAATACAAATACCTCACAACCCCAAGCAGCCACCACATATCACCGTCAGCTCTGATACAATAGACACTGGTGGACATCCTGTACTATAACTGGACACTGGTGGACATCCTGTACTATAACTGGACACTGGTGGACATCCTGTACTATAACTGGACACTGGTGGACATCATGTACTATAACTGGACACTGGTGGACATCCTGTACTATAACTGGACACTGGTGGACATTCTGTACTATAACTGGACACTGGTGGACATCCTGTACTATAACTGGACACTGGTGGACATCCTGTACTATAACTGGACACTGGTGGACATCCTGTACTATAACTGGACACTGGTGGACATCCTGAACTATAACTGGACACTGGTGGACATCCTGTACTATAACTGGACACTGGTGGACATCCTGTACTATAACTGGACACTGGTGGACATCCTGTACTATAACTGGACACTGGTGGACATCCTGTACTATAACTGGACACTGGTGGACATCCTGTACTATAACTGGACACTGGTGGACATCCTGTACTATAACTGGACACTGGTGGACATCCTGTACTATAACTGGACACTGGTGGACATCCTGTACTATAACTGGACACTGGTGGACATCCTGTACTATAACTGGACACTGGTGGACATCCTGTACTATAACTGGACACTGGTGGACATCCTGTACTATAACTGGACACTGGTGGACATCCTGTACTATAACTGGACACTGGTGGACATCCTGTACTATAACTGGACACTGGTGGACATCATGTACTATAACTGGACACTGGTGGACATCCTGTACTATAACTGGACACTGGTGGACATCCTGTACTATAACTGGACACTGGTGGACATCCTGTACTATAACTGGACACTGGTGGACATCCTGTACTATAACTGGACACTGGTGGACATCCTGAACTATAACTGGACACTGGTGGACATCCTGTACTATAACTGGACACTGGTGGACATCCTGTACTATAACTGGACACTGGTGGACATCCTGTACTATAACTGGACACTGGTGGACATCCTGTACTATAACTGGACACTGGTGGACATCCTGTACTATAACTGGACACTGGTGGACATCCTGAACTATAACTGGACACTGGTGGACATCCTGTACTATAACTGGACACTGGTGGACATCCTGTACTATAACTGGACACTGGTGGACATCCTGTACTATAACTGGACACTGGTGGACATCCTGTACTATAACTGGACATTGCTCTATTAGCACAACTGTATATATACAATTACATATTGCTCTACATTCTGCTCTTTGCAATTGTCAATAGTTTGTCAATGAAATAACCATGTACTGTATAAGTAAACCCAAGAAAGTGTATTTGAAGGACTATTTATGGTTTTCCACACATTTAATTCAGTGTGAAAGCATACCAATATAAAGGGGTTAAATGTGCTATGAAATTTTGTCACTTCCTTCTGAGCTTGGGGGTTTGGGGTTATGATATATGGGTTGTGGAAACAGAGAGTGCTAAATTGGTTTACACTTTGCCTCGCGTATCTTATGCATGTGTTTTTCCAGTTTTTGATGGGAATATATAGATTTTTGTTATTACATTTTTAAGACGTCACATTACGAAGAGAACAAATTATGCAATAAATCACATGCATCACCTACGTGTGATTCTATATCAGGTTAATTTGTTTTCTCCCGAGTTTTACAAGACCATATTTGTACAAAGATCAAGAGCAGAATGTTTTCATCAATGAATGCATCTAGCTGCATACATCGAGTTCTTCTGCTGTTCTCCGTAGCTCCTCTGAGGGAAATAAATACCTAAATAAATACCTCGTTCTAAACAAGCAGCCTAACCCATCTGCAGGAGAACCAGGATCTCATTCCCATTTCTCTCCCTCTGCAGAGTGTTCCTGAGGGCCATTAATCAGTATGCAACTGTACTGAACAAGAAGTTCCTGGATCAAGCCAACTTTGAGCTTCAGGTGAGATGTTGAACCTTTTCATGTCTGAATGATGTAATATGTTTGCGTGTTTTTAGTGGTCAGGGAGGTAGGGAACGTGCCGAAAGAGTCGTGGGACGGATTTATTCCCAAGCTTCCCATTTGTGATTGGCCTTCAAATGTATTCAAAAATATTTAAAACCGTTGTTTTGTTCCAACTGACATTTTGTTTGTCACCTCTGGAGGTTGGGCCGGAGGCTTAGTTCTTGGATTGCAATTGTCTGAAGTAATGAGTTTCTGATTTCATGACATGACATCATATTGAACCATGCACCACTTTACCGGGAACTCAACAGATCGGGCTAAAGGGAGAGATAAAATTGACTTCTAATAAAGAAATCACGTTGGTCACATTCAACATGGTCACCCGTAACAGGAGAAGTACTGAACACTGTTAATTTGCATTAACAAACTGACACTTAATGGACCGAACATCACTGAATAATCAGGGTACGGTGTTTATTAGATTGGTTGATTGCTCTTACAATAAAGAAATACCTAACTCGGACACATTCCCAGGGATTACCGTTATGTTTAAAACTCACAACAAAACAAGGGTACTCGATTTATTCTGTTAGACCTTCATTTAAAAGGGTGTTTTACTAAGCTGCAGGTAAAATATTATGAATTACTTAGAGGATTGTGCGAGTCAACAGGAGGTCACCATCGTACTGATACATCTGCTGTTGTGCCCTTGAGAAATTCTCCTCACCCAGTTGACTTTTCATTCTCTCTGTATAAGCGCCATCTTTAAGAGACTAAAACATAAATGCAGAACGCCCTTTTGATCCATGTCAGGCAATGAAAGACGCTGCCAGGTGACTTCATGTGTATCTCCTCCAGTGACAGGGGGTTTGGGGACAGGCAGAGCTAAAGAAGGCCAGTGACTGGGGGGTCGGGAACAGGCGGAGCTAAAGAAGGACAGTGACAGGGGGTTTGGGGACAGGCGGAGCTAAAGAAGGACAGTGACTGGGGGGTTGGGACAGGCGGAGCTAAAGAAGGCCAGTGACAATGGGGTCGGGAACAGGCGGAGCTAAAGAAGGCCAGTGACAGTTGGGTCGGGAACAGGCGGAGCTAAAGAAGGCCAGTGACAATGGGGTCAGGAACAGGCAGAGCTAAAGAAGGCCAGTGACAGTGGGGTCGGGAACAGGCGGAGCTAAAGAAGGCCAGTGACTGGGGGTCGGGAACAGACGGAGCTAAAGAAGGCCAGTGACTGGGGGTCGGGAACAGGCGGAGCTAAAGAAGGACAGTGACTGGGGGGTCGAGAACAGGCGGAGCTAAAGAAGGCCAGTGACAGTGGGGTCGGGAACAGGCGGAGCTAAAGAAGGCCAGTGACTGGGGGGTCGGGAACAGGCGGAGCTAAAGAAGGCCAGTGACTGGGGGGTCGGGAACAGGCGGAGCTAAAGAAGGCCAGTGACTGGGGGGTCGGGAACAGGCGGAGCTAAAGAAGGCCAGTGACTGTGGGGGGTCGAGGACAAAATGTGGTGGCTTGACATTTCCAGGTGGCCAATCTGAGCGACAGACAGCCGTGTCGTGGATTGTGTCCTGTTCCCTATGTAGCCTGTCTGGATCTGGTCAAAAGCAGTGCACTAAACGGAGATTAGGGTGCAGTTTACGTCTCACAGTGTTATTAGAATTCTCCTAACGAAGTGCTTAGACTCTACAGCGCTTTAGAGCAAATTAGCATAAAAACACTTGACTGGGACCCTTGCGTGGATACATAATGGAGAGTCATTTCAAATGCCATTTTGTGAATATTTTAAAAACGCTCTCTGAACTTGGCCTTGCTGATTTTTGGCCTTTTTGCTTACTTTTCACATCTGTCAAATCTGGAAGATGTGTTGGTAACTATTAAACTCTGATGCTTGTCTCTTTTGCTTTCAAAGGCCTTCAATGCACTACTGATTTTAATAAACATCGTCTTGTGGGTGGTGTTGTCTTGTGGGTGGTGTTGTCTTGTGGGTGGTGTTGTCTTGTGGGTGGTGTTGTCTTGTGGGTGGTGTTGTCTTGTGGGTGGTGTTGTCTTGTGGGTGGTGTTGTCTTGTGGGTGGTGTTGTCTTGTGGGTGGTGTTGTCTTGTGGGTGGTGTTGTCTTGTGGGTGGTGTTGTCTTGTGGGTGGTGTTGTCTGGTGGGTGGTGTTGTCTTGTGGGTGGTGTTGTCTGGTGGGTGGTGTTGTTTTGTGGGTGTGTGTTGTCTTGTGGGTGGTGTTGTCTGGTGGGTGGTGTTGTCTGGTGGGTGGTGTTGTCTGGTGGGTGTGTGTTGTCTTGTGGGTTGTGTTGTCTGGTGGGTGGTGTTGTCTTGTGGGTGGTGTTGTCTTGTGGGTGGTGTTGTCTTGTGGGTGGTGTTGTCTTGTGGGTGGTGTTGTCTGGTGGGTGGTGTTGTCTGGTGGGTGGTGTTGTCTGGTGGGTGGTGTTGTCTTGTGGGTGTGTGTTGTCTTGTGGGTGGTGTTGTCTTGTGGGTGGTGTTGTTTTGTGGGTGGTGTTGTCTGGTGGGTGGTGTTGTCTGGTGGGTGGTGTTGTCTGGTGGGTGGTGTTGTCTGGTGGGTGGTGTTGTCTTGTGGGTGGTGTTGACTGGTGGGTGTGTGTTGTCTTGTGGGTGGTGTTGTCTGGTGGGTGTGTGTTGTCTTGTGGGTGGTGTTGTCTGGTGGGTGTGTATTGTCTTGTGGGTGGTGTTGTCTGGTGGGTGTGTATTGTCTTGTGGGTGGTGTTGTCTGGTGGGTGTGTGTTGTCTTGTGGGTGGTGTTGTCTGGTGGGTGTGTGTTGTCTTGTGGGTGGTGTTGTCTGGTGGGTGTGTGTTGTCTTGTGGGTGGTGTTGTCTGGTGGGTGTATATTGTCTTGTGGGTGGTGTTGTCTGGTGGGTGGTGTTGTCTGGTGGGTGGTGTTGTCTTGTGGGTTTGTGTTGTCTGGTGGGTGGTGTTGTCTTGTGGGTGGTGTTGTCTGGTGGGTGTGTATTGTCTTGTGGGTGTGTGTTCTGGGTGGATCTTATTCCCATCTTTTCCCTCTCTTCTCTCCTCCTCTTCCTCCTCTCAGCTGTGGAACAACTACTTCCACCTGGCCGTGGCGTATCTTACCCAGGAGTCCTTGCAGCTTGAGAACTTTTCCAGCGACAAACGAGCCAAGATCTTCCAGAAGTAAGTGAATCGTCATGCTTGCGCGCATTCACACACACACACCGTCCCCAGGCGTCGCCTGTGTTGTGATAGCGTCTCCCCCAAAACACTTTAATAATTTACGATAGTGGGGCCACTGTGGAAGGCTGCTTAACAGTCTATTGCTTTACTGTGTGAGGGGAATACACTCACAGGAGGCTGTGTGGGGGAGAACACTCACAGGAGGCTGTGTGGGGAGAACAATCACAGGAGGCTGTGTGGGGGAGAACACTCACAGGAGGCTGTGTGGGGGAGAACACTCACAGGAGGCTGTGTGGGGAGAACACTCACAGGAGGCTGTGTGGGGGAGAACACTCACAGGAGGCTGTGTTGGGGAGAACACTCACAGGAGGCTGTGGGGGGGAGAACACTCACAGGAGGCTGTGTGGGGGAGAACACTCACAGGAGGCTGTGTGGGGGAGAACACTCACAGGAGGCTGTTGGGGGGAGAACACTCACAGGAGGCCGTGTGGGGGAGTACACTCACAGGAGGCTGTGTGGGGGAGAACACTCACAGGAGGCTGTGTGGGGAGAGAACACTCACAGGAGGCTGTGTGGGGAGAGAACACTCACAGGAGGCTGTGTGGGGGAGAACACTCACAGGAGGCTGTGTGGGGGAGAACAGGGGAGAAATGGGGTCGTTCCTCTGTAGTTCACAGTGCGTTTGTATTCAGCTCAACAAAAATATGAAATTTCCTATGAAAGTATTGGAAAGGAGATGTTTCAGAAACGTTAGGTATTTAGGTGAGGTTACGGTTTCATTTCTTATTTAGTGAGATTGGTAAAATATTCTAAAAGTCAGTCAACAACTGAATGTTTTATTTTCTATTTATTATCTACATTTAATCTGCAAAGACATTTAACTCCCCGAGAAGAGTTTCTAAGTTTCACTGGAGTTTATTATCCAGCCAATACAATCGGGTTTTGTAGCCAAATATGTCAAGTGTTTCTGAGTAGAAAGCGGGAATATCCAGACTCTCTTTCTCTCTTTATCTCTCTGTCTCTCTTTATCTCTCTCCTTTTTCTCATTCTCTTTGTCTCTTTCTTGCTGCCTAATTTCTCGTTAATTCATATTTCTATTCTCAATAAAGTAGAGCAACATGTGTGGATCATTCTACTTTTATTCAGGCATGGGCAAGCAAGTAATACAACCCCAAAAAACAGTAATACACATTCAAATAAACATTAACGTACCACAAATTATTAAGGACAAAAAACAATATTAACCTTATATACACTACGTTCAAAAAGGTTAGCAACATTTGAAAGGTCATATTTCTAACACCGTCACGGTCTTCTGTTTATTTTTCTGTCGTTATGTCATAATGGCGTTAGGTCTTATTTCTGTGATTTTCTATGGAGTCTGTTTGTGATCAAAGCCCTACACCAGCTGTCTTTGGACGTTCCACTTTGTTCAAGGCATCTGCCTTACCCGAGGACTGCCTGGGACCACATATTTTTTGCGTTTTTAACATGCTGGCCCATCTGGCATTTGCCCAAAGTGCCAGACCATTCCTGATTGTTCCAGTGAAGCCGATTGGCCCACGGGGAATGTGGCACTGCGTCACAAATGACTGCGGGATCATGGGATACCATCGATGTTGTGTGGTAATGGTGGTACTACTGTGTATAACAGTGCACACAGCTAACCAACACATTCAGCAGACGGACACACTACTGCACTCAGATCAGGTCTAAAAACCCAACTGTGCCCTACCGGCCGGCAGCCAAGGGCCTTGAAAGGGAATGTTTTAACCTTTATCCAGCTTACAGACAGACGTGTGTGTTTGTCTTTTGTCAGGTTTTGTCCTATGTGTTCTATCAGAGTTTATGCATCTCTTGTGAGATATTGGCAAAACAATCGATATCTTCTCTGAATTCAGGCCAGCTTGCTGTGGTCCGGGGAAATGTCAGGGTTTGCTGGTTGCCTGGTTGATTGCGCCTTCAGAGTAATGCTGTCTGTGGTGCTGTTGTTTGGGGGACGGGGTTTTCAGTCTGGGCCTGTCTGGGACCATGTATTTAAGGAGGGGACTCATCTGGTGGTTTGTGGAATTAGCATGTCTCATAAAGACATCTTAACTCTGTGCAATTTGTAATATTTTCGTTTATTTGGCATGAATAAGTAAGCTAAAATAATAAATAAATAAGTCTGAATTAAATCTGCACCAATAAACAAGTGAAAACTGCGGCGACACAGAGAAACCCAATCAGGCGTTTAATGTAACGTTGAGTAGAGAATTACAATATTTAAAGTATTGTATTATTTGCCCTATACCGGTATTTTAAACATATTTAAATGTCTGGCCTTCCAGATGTCAGTAGCGTTCCCTAAATGGTCTGTTTAATCTGCCATAAATGATTCTCTGAGTATATGTAGGAATTAATTCAGATCCGGTTGTGAATGAAGTGTTTTTCCTTCTCATCTCAGCCAGAAGCCGTGTTTCCTGTTTATTCACCGAGAATATGAGACTGACTAATGACCACATGGGCTCAGGAAATCAGAATCTCTCAGATATCATGTTTGTACAGACAGACACATTTTTGATATTTTGTTAATTAATTGCTGTTTCACCACTCAGATTACCTCTGAAAGATCGCTGATCTAATACGATTAGTGTGATTTGTCGAAACAACTTACCAATTTATAGTAAAATATCATAATTACACTGATATCCTCTTCTCTCTCTCCTCTTTTCCTTTAATCTCTCCTCCCCTCTCTCTTGTCACTCTCTTTTCGTTCACTCTAACATGTATTGCTCGTTTACTGGTCTTCTCATAAGATTTATTTCCCACCTTCTTTATCTCTTCTTCCTCCCTTTCTCTTTGTGGGTGTGTTCCACTGGGTGTGACAGGTGGTATAGGGGTTAGGCCCCTCCCTTTCTCTTTGTGGGTGTGTTCCACTGGGTGTGACAGGTGGTATAGGGGTTAGGCCCCTCCCTTTCTCTTTGTGGGTGTGTTCCACTGGGTGTGACAGGTGGTATAGGGGTTAGGCCCCTCCCCTTCTCTTTGTGGGTGTGTGACATTTGGGCACTACCGGTACGTGTGTGTGCGTGTGCGTGTGTGCTTCTCAACACATTAAGCCAGAATATGCCAGTTACCCTGTCCTCCTCTCATGTGTAAAGCATTGTTTTCTACTCTGCACACTAATCCACCAAACACTGACTTAGCTTTGGGGGATTAAAATGCAATATTACTTCAGGCACACATTTTGGTATTATATCCCTGTCTCTGTTTCTGTACAATTACGCCATTGTTCTTAATAAAACACTTTAATTTACACTGACTGCCAGTTGATTAGCTTTACTGAATACAATGCAGGATGCTTGGTGTAAAACCACCAATGAATGTGAGATTATATGATGTCTTATTGGGGCTTTGTTTTTGAGTTCTTATGGAGACATACTGGCTTCGACCAAGATTCAGTACAGTGAAACTGATTGCAGGTATCTTACCTGTGTTTACACAGTTACCATGGTTGTTAGAACCTTACCAGAACCTTACCAGGACGGTCTCTGCACATACAGGTAGTTGACAGAAGTGTGCTGGATGTATCCAGGTGTGTGTAAATATGCATTTAATACAGAGATAAAGACCACATATGTTTTGTGTTACAGGTACCAGGACATGAGAAGACAGATTGGCTTTGAGATTCGAGACATGTGGTACAATCTGGGTATGAGACCTCTTCTTCATCGTTCTCGTCTGCACTCCACAAACAGCTTACAGACCTTTAACATGTTCTTATACTGAAACTGTTCTCAGCGCTGTACTTACACAATAAAGCAAGCCTCCACTGCATCTGTTTTTTTACAAACCATACATTTTCATAGTTCTAACAAACATGTTTTCACCCATCCACAAATGGCTGTGGTATTAGGCACCAGTCAGGCAGACACCAGTCAGACACCAGTTAGGTTAATTGTAATCTTTTCTCCAGGTTGGTACTTTGCGTCCCATCGTTACCAGACTTGACCCAAGTCATGTGCACTCTAACCATTCATGTTTAATTCTAAGCTTTATTTTTGCTCTTATTCATCTGATAATGTGAGTCATAATCATTATATACCCATACATTTAAACTTCACACATCTTTCATGTTTTCTACAGTACCTCTTGGAAGGTCACTGCTTAATTGTTGGGCCTGTTTCCACTGTGGTTTCTGTATCTGGGACCCAACTGGGGTTTGTTTGAGTGATTACCAAGCTAACAGTGACAATAGGAATATGACTAATAAAAGAGGAACATCATATTGGGTTTTAATTGGCTTCATGTTGTTGATGTTGTGTTCAAATGGAATAATCACCAGGGAGACAGGGAGAATACTGCTGTTAGCTAGTCTGTATGTACCTTATCTGTTCTATCAAATTGGGAGTTAGTCTCTCTCTGTCTGTCTCTCTATCTCTCCGTGTGTCTCTCTCTTCGCTTCCCTCGCCTTCCACTACTTTCTGATTAGAACTTTTATAATAATGTTGCATTGATTTAGCCTGACAACCCGACAGAGCTAACATCAACAAGTTGATACAAGTTAATACACAGCGGCTAGGAAAAACATCCTGATGGGTCGAATTTAGGATGAAACCTAGAGAGGAACCAGGCTTTGTGGCCCGGCCAGTCTTCTACTGGCTGTGCATTACTATATTCATTTCTTTAAACTTTTTCTTGCCACATTTCACTCATTCTTTCCTGTGTTACTTTGTCTTTGTTAATTTATTGCTACATCATATGTGAAAATTTTCCATTGTTTTCTTTGCCCAGGGCCCCACAAGATCAAGTTTATCCCAGAGATGGTGGGTCCCATCCTGGAGATGACGCTGGTTCCTGAGATCGAGCTGAGGAAAGCAACCATCCCGATCTTCTTCGACATGATGCAGTGCGAGTTCCACTTCACATGCGGCTTCCAAAGGGTCTGTGTCAATAAATCAATCAACTGGTGTCACTGCCACCAACTGACTGACTGGTCTAACTCGGCCTGACTCAGCGTTATTCCTGGACTGGTGTTAATGGTTCTGGTATAACTCGGCCTGACTCAGCGTTATTCCTGGACTGGTGTTAATGGTTCTGGTATAACTCGGCCTGACTCAGCAGATATCCCTGGACTGGTGTTAATGGTTCTGGTATAACTCGGCCTGACTCAGCAGATATCCCTGGACTGGTGTTAATGGTTCTGGTATAACTCGGCCTGACTCAGCGTTATTCCTGGACTGGTGTTAATGGTTCTGGTATAACTCGGCCTGACTCAGCGTTATTCCTGGACTGGTGTTAATGGTTCTGGTATAACTCGGCCTGACTCAGCAGATATCCCTGGACTGGTGTTAATGGTTCTGGTATAACTCGGCCTGACTCAGCGTTATTCCTGGACTGGTGTTAATGGTTCTGGTATAACTCGGCCTGACTCAGCAGATATCCCTGGACTGGTGTTAATGGTTCTGGTATAACGTTATTCCGGCCTGACTCAGCGTTATTCCTGGACTGGTGTTAATGGTTCTGGTATAACTCGGCCTGACTCAGCAGATATCCCTGGACTGGTGTTAATGGTTCTGGTATAACTCGGCCTGACTCAGCAGATATCCCTGGACTGGTGTTAATGGTTCTGTATAACTGGTGTTAATGGTTCGGCCTGACTCAGCAGATATCCCTGGACTGGTGTTAATGGTTCTGGTATAACTCGGCCTGACTCAGCAGATATCCCTGGACTGGTGTTAATGGTTCTGGTATAACTCGGCCTGACTCAGCGTTATTCCTGGACTGGTGTTAATGGTTCTGGTATAACTCGGCCTGACTCAGCAGATATTCCTGGACTGGTGTTAATGGTTCTGGTATAACTCGGCCTGACTCAGCAGATATCCCTGGACTGGTGTTAATGGTTCTGGTATAACTCGGCCTGACTCAGCAGTTATTCCTGGACTGGTGTTAATGGTTCTGGTATAACTCGGCCTGACTCAGCAGATATCCCTGGACTGGTGTTAATGGTTCTGGTATAACTCGGCCTGACTCAGCAGATATCCCTGGACTGGTGTTAATGGTTCTGGTATAACTCGGCCTGACTCAGCAGATATCCCTGGACTGGTGTTAATGGTTCTGGTATAACTCGGCCTGACTCAGCAGATATCCCTGGACTGGTGTTAATGGTTCTGGTATAACTCGGCCTGACTCAGCAGATATCCCTGGACTGGTGTTAATGGTTCTGGTATAACTCGGCCTGACTCAGCAGATATCCCTGGACTGGTGTTAATGGTTCTGGTATAACTCGGCCTGGCACACACACACACACACACACACACACAGACACAGACACAGACACACACACACACAGACACAGACACAGACACAGACACAGACACACACACACACACACACACACCACACACACACACACATGCTTGACACACAACTGTAGTACATCATAAAAAGTAAAGGAAACTGAACAAGAGGAGCTGACCTATTTGAGGCATCTGACAAGAAGAGGGGAAGCTTGGAAAAATAAGAGAGAGAATACAGTACTTTCATATTAGCGGATGTTGCTTCTGCCTTTAGCATTCTACTGTGCACCCTAATGCCCCACGCAGCTGGAAAAGAGGAAAAAAAGGAAAGTTTCAGAGGATGTGCCGTCTGCCATGTCTTTGGTCATCTGGCTTCCTACTCAGGCGCAGCCAATCACAGGCAGATAAAGAGAAGTAAGCGAGATCATCTGTGTGATGATGAACTGATTAATACATGAGCTCACAGTTGGCCGGCCTGAAAGAGAACCCAATAACCAACCGGCTGAGAGAGGAGAGGTGGACCCGAAGGGGCTGGAGAAAAGGGGACAGGAAACGCGTTGAGGGGGGCCGGAAGACAGGGAGGGGAAGGGAGAGGGGGCAGGAATAGAGACAGAGAACAGATAAGAGACTGAGAGAGAGTTTGAGTGCTTTAAGATGGAGAGAGTGTGATAGAGATAAAGATGTAGGAATAAGGGGAGAGTGGGGAAAAGGGAAACGAATGAATTGGAAGTGATCTGTGCTGATTATGAACGGCTGGTGTTTCTAATTGCAGTTCGAGAACGAGATCATCACCAAGCTGGATCACGAGGTGGAGGGAGGAAGAGGAGATGAACAATACAAAGTCCTCTTCCAGAAGATGTGAGTCTTCCAGAAGATGTGTGTCTGCCTGTCTGTCTGTCTGCTTGTTTTGTTCGTCCAACTGTCAGCGTGTTTGTAATGTCTCAGTCTGTTTTTACCCTTTTCTCTGTCATGTCTGTCGCTGTATCTCTGTTCCTTTATGTCTGTTTGTCCTTTTCTTCTGTCAGTACAGAAGCCTTATTTCAGGCTTTATCTTTCTAATACAATCCAACCTGAATGTTTCCTATTGTATCGGATATGTAGGATTAGAATAGAAATGCATGGATACAGCAGATCATTGAGCTAAACCCAGACATTGTGAGTTGTCTGCTGATGCTGTGTGTCCTGATTAAAGGTTCTGCTCCATGTTACCCATGGACTAAATAGATAACTACCCAGACAGGGTGTCCCACGGCTGGGCTGGGTCTCCCACGGCTGGGCTGGGTGTCCCACGGCTGGGCTGGGTCTCCCACGGCTGGGCTGGGTCTCCCACGGCTGGGCTGGGTGTCCCACGGCTGGGCTGGGTCTCCCACGGCTGGGCTGGGTGTCCCACGGCTGGGCTGGGTCTCCCACGGCTGGGCTGGGTGTCCCACGGCTGGGCTGGGTGTCCCACGGCTGGGCTGGGTGTCCCACGGCTGGGCTGGGTGTCCCACGGCTGGGCTGGGTGTCCCACGGCTGGGCTGGGTGTCTCACGGCTGGGCTGGGTGTCCCACGGCTGGGCTGGGTGTCCCACGGCTGGGCTGGGTGTCCCACGGCTGGGCTGGGTCTCCCACGCCTGGGCTGGGTGTCCCACGGCTGGGCTGGGTGTCCCACGGCTGGGCTGGGTGTCCCACGGCTGGGCTGGGTGTCCCGCGGCTGGGCTGGGTGTCCCGCGGCTGGGCTGGGTGTCCCGCGGCTGGGCTGGGTGTCCCACGGCTGGGCTGGGTGTCCCACGGCTGGGCTGGGTGTCCCACGGCTGGGCTGGGTGTCCCACGGCTGGGCTGGGTGTCCCACGGCTGGGCTGGGTGTCCCACGGCTGGGCTGGGTGTCCCACGGCTGGATGTCCCTGGATGGTTGACCTGATGTTGCTGAAAATGCAGTTGGAGGGCCAGTAGGGGGCAGTCTTTCCACTTGTCTAAGGAGATCTCAAGACCTGATATTACAGACTTTTAGATGGGACTAGGACATGTGCTGATATTACAGTACGGTGCTCTCACTGAAAGTTCACACCAAATCCACTGTGTAAGTCATTGTGTGTGTGTGTGTGTGTGTGTGTAAACCTGAACACACACGCGGGTCACGCTTTTTTCCATGTTTTCCCAGTTATATCACCTCTCTCTCCCCTCCCTCCCCCAGTCTGCTGGAGCACTGCAGGAAGCATAAGTATCTGGCTAAAACAGGGGAGACGTTTGTCTGTCTGGTGGTCCGTCTGCTGGAGAGACTCCTGGACTACCGGACCATCATGCACGATGAGAACAAGGAGAACCGGATGTCCTGTACAGTTAACGTGCTGGTAGGACACGCACGCACACACACACACACACACACACACACACACACACACACACACGCGCACACACACATGCAGTGGATATAAAAAGTCTACACAGAAAGATAAATCCTGTCAGCTTTATATGTTAACAATAGAGCTGAACAGGCAGCCAATGTAAAGAGGCTAATGGCGGGGTAATGTGGTTAAATGTATTTGTTCTAGTTAAGATTCTAGCAGCCGAATCAAGTACTTATCACACACACACACACACACATTTACTCACTCACACACAATTCATTCACACTAACGCATACACAAACTATCACACTCAGTCCCTCAGGCAGGCAGACAAGCCCATTCTTGTGATTGTGACTTACTGTGGATGATTTTCTTTCAAAGTGTCAGAAATAGATTTAACTTTAAATACCAGGAATTACTGGTATTGTGTTTTTTGGTGCTATTTCCCTTCTGATTTAAAGCCTTACCACCTTGCTCTTCCTCCCTCAGAACTTCTATAAGGAGATAGAGCGCGAGGAGATGTACATTAGGTAAGTCTTCATCACACTCATCTTCCTCAACTAGACATTGTGTTAGTTGCTGTTGTATTTATTTCCTTTGTGAATGGGAAACCTGGCATAGTTGCTATGGTTTCTGAGAGACAATGACTAACAGACCATAATGCAACACAACCGGCTGTGGTGTCTTTCACACATTTCCGTCGCTGGTGACAAAAAGATCAATTTTTCGTGGTGCTTTTTATTCTCCGGCTCTCTCTCAAATCTCTTTGTGTGATTGGTCTAAAATTGCATGTCCTGCTTTCCCATGGATACTATTACAGTTCCAGCGGTGTGGAAAATAATTTCCTGAGGTAGACAGAGAATGTCAGTGTGTTCTCCATCGGCATGACTACAGAACCACACCCTAACCCCTGTACAGAACCACACCCTAACCCCTTTACAGAACCACACCCTAACCCCTTTACAGAACCACACCCTAACCCCTCTACAGAACCACACCCTAACCCCTCTACAGAACCACACCCTAACCCCTCTACAGAACCACACCCTAACCCCTCTACAGAACCACACACTAAACCCTCTACAGAACTACACCCTAACCCCTCTACAGAACCACATACTAACCCCTCTACAGAACCACATACTAACCCCTCTACAGAACCACACCCTAACCCCTCTACAGAACCACACACTAAACCCTCTACAGAACCACACACTAAACCCTCTACAGAACTACACCCTAACCCCTCTACAGAACCACATACTAACCCCTCTACAGAACCACACCCTAACCCCTCTACAGAACCACACCCTAACCCCTCTACAGAACCACACCCTAACCCCTCTAGAGAACCACACCCTAACCCCTCTAGAGAACCACACCCTAACCCCTCTACAGAACCACACCCTAACCCCTCTACAGATCAACTTAGTGTGGTGATTACAGAAGCATCTACAGATTGTTCTGTAACTGTTCTGTCCTCTGTCTCTCCACTTGTCCAGATTGTTCTGTAACTGTTCTTTCATCTGTCTATCCACCTGTCCAGATTGTTCTGGATCTGGACCTGTTAGCTCCTCTGTCTCTCCACCTGTCCAGATTGTTCTGGATCTGGACCTGT
Source organism: Dallia pectoralis (assembly GCA_029465975.1). Lineage (NCBI taxonomy): Eukaryota > Metazoa > Chordata > Actinopteri > Esociformes > Umbridae > Dallia > Dallia pectoralis. The sequence goes on along the minus strand of CM055730.1, from coordinate 5,222,200 downwards.
TAGCTCCTCTGTCTCTCCACCTGTCCAGATTGTTCTGGATCTGGACCTGTTAGCTCCTCTGTCTCTCCACCTGTCCAGATTGTTCTGGATCTGGACCTGTTAGCTCCTCTGTCTCTCCACCTGTCCAGATTGTTCTGGATCTGGACCTGTTAGCTCCTCTGTCTCTCCACCTGTCCAGATTGTTCTGGATCTGGACCTGTTAGCTCCTCTGTCTCTCCACCTGTCCAGATTGTTCTGGATCTGGACCTGTTAGCTCCTCTGTCTCTTCACCTGTCCAGATTGTTCTGGTTCTGGACCTGTTCTCTCCTCTTTCTCTCCACCTGTCCAGATTGTTCTGTAACTCTTCTCTCCTGCATCTGTCTGTCCATACAGGTATCTTTATAAGCTCTGTGATCTCCACAAAGAGTGTGACAACTACACAGAGGCAGCCTACACCCTGCTGCTGCACGCCAAGCTCCTTAAGGTAAACACACACACACACAACATGTGCAGACACACGCACAACATGCACACACACACAACATGCAAACACACACACACACACACACAACATGTGCACAGACACACACACACAACATGGCATGCACACACACACAACATGTGCACACACACACAACATGCGCACACACACACACACAACATGTGCACACACACACAACTTGGACAGGTACACACACACGCAAACGGGCACACACACTAGCTCCCTGTTTATCCCTCCCCATCTCCCTCTCCATCTCCCTCCCCATCTCCCCCTTCATCTCCCCCTTCATCTCCCCCTTCATCTCCCCCTCCATCTCCCCCTCCATCTCCCCCTCCATCTCCCCCTCCATCTCCCCCTCCATCTCCCCCTCCATCTCCATCTCCCTCCCCATCTCCCTCCCCATCTCCCTCCCCATCTCCCTCCCCATCTCCCCCTCCATCTCCCCCAGCTATAGTGTGCTTTAGTGTCTGTTGGTGTCTGTTGAATGTGGTATTTTCCTTATAGATTACAGCAGCCCTATAGAACCAGTCCTGGGGAAGCTGTTATCATATAGCTGGCTGTTAACCTTGCAAGAGGAGTGTGTATCTGTGAATATCAATAGAACAGGATCTGGGTAGCAGCGCTTCTTGGAACCCACTTTTAATACTCCCGTATACACAGTCTCTCTGAGCCCGGGAAGAGAAAATCAGTAGAGATGGGGAAAGAAAGAACAGGCTGACGAGGGCTGGACAGAAAATGGAAGGGGGTGATGAGAAGAGGAGGAGGAGAAGAGAAAGAGGAAAGGAGTGATGGAGAGAACGGCAGAGATGCTTGGTGATATAGAAGAGGGGAGAAAGAGAATGGGGTCCGGGGAGGGAGAGGGGGGGAGAAAGGAAAGAGGGACGAAAGTAGATGAATGGATAAGGAATGAGGTTGCTGTGCTACTGCTTTTATTCACCGTAGTTACAGAGTGGGGAATGTTAATGATCAATTTGATCTGATCCACCCTAAACAGCCTGCGGCAGAAGACAAAAGCATTCTGTTATCCTGTCCTATTGGTTACTTGGCCACACAATGACTTAGTGTGGTTGTGACTGGGATGCTCTGTAACAGCATTCAGGGGCAGACGCTTGTGTTGAATGATTATACAGCTAGAGACACGTGGTCATTCTTCATGACAGAATGACTGGATGTCTCAGTGTCACTGTATCTACTCACACTGTTCAGGCACCAGTTACAGAGGACCTGGTCTCAACCGTGGACCCATTTATGTACATCCACCTGTTATCTCTGGGATCATATATAACCATGTGTGGTATCTCTGGGATCATATGTCACCATGTGTGGTATCTCTGGGATCATATATAACCATGTGTGGTATCTCTGAGATCATATATCACCATGCGTGGTATCTCTGGGGTCATATATCACCATGTGTGGTATCTCTGGGATCATATATAACCATGTGTGGTATCTCTGGGATCATATAACACCATGTGTGGTATCTCTGGGATCATATGTCACCTGCGTGGTATCTCTGGGATCATATGTCACCTGCGTGGTATCTCTGGGATCATATATCACCATGTTTGGTATCTCTGGGATCATATGTCACCATGTGTGGTATCTCTGGGATCATATATAACCATGTGTGGTATCTCTGGGATCATATATCACCATGTGTGGTATCTCTGGGATCATATATCACCATGTTTGGTATCTCTGGGATCATATATCACCATGTGTGGTATCTCTGGGATCATATATAACCATGTGTGGTATCTCTGGGATCATATATCACCATGTGTGGTATCTTTTGGATCATATATAACCATGTGTGGTATCTCTTGGATCATACATCACCATGCGTGGTATCTCTGGGATCATATATCACCATGCGTGGTATCTCTGGGATCATACATCACCATGTGTGGTATCTCTGGGATCATATGTCACCTGCGTGGTATCTCTGGGATCATACATCACCATGTGTGGTATCTCTGGGATCATATGTCACCTGCGTGGTATCTCTGGGATCATATGTCACCATGCGTGGTATCTCTGGGATCATATATCACCATGTTTGGTATCTCTGGGATCATATATCACCATGTGTGGTATCTCTGGGATCATATATAACCATGTGTGGTATCTCTGGGATCATATATCACCATGTTTGGTATCTCTGGGATCATATGTCACCATGCGTGGTATCTCTGGGAATAGGTTGTCGGCATATTGGTGTCTATATCTTCCTTTACATAAGGCCCTGCTCCTGTCAGGGTAGAGCTGGCTAGGACGGTTGTGTGCACAGCACAGTCATCATGTTATTCATTTTTTAAATTACAACCATCTGAAAACATCTGTGGCTTTCCGTAAAATGCTTTGGGAAGGGAGAAATAAAATGCGAGAGATGGAAGGTGGGAAGGAGAGAGAGAGGGAGGTGGAGAGAGGTGGAGAGGGAGGGAGGGAGAGCGGAAGAGATAGGGAGATGCAGGAGGAGAAGCGGAGGTTGTTTAAGGTACATAGCAAGAAAAACTAAGGCCATTATACTGTAAAATTAGATTGATTTTCCAAAGCAGAGTCTGGAGGTTAGCCATCCCAATAAGCTGTCCGAAGGAACATCCATTTGTCTTGCATGCAGAGATTGCAAGCATAGTTCCACGCTATTGTTCCACACTATTGTTCCTCGCTATAGTTCCACGCTATAGTTCCACGCTATTGTTTCATGCTATAGTTCCACGCTATAGTTCCACACTATTGTTCCTCGCTATAGTTCCTCGCTATAGTTCCACACTATAGTTCCACGCTATAGTTCCACGCTATAGTTCCACGCTATTGTGTCATGCTATAGTTCCACGCTATAGTTCCACGCTATAGTTCCACGCTGTAGTTCCACGCTATAGTTCCACGCTATAGTTCCACGCTATAGTTCCACGCTATAGTTCCACGCTATTGTTCCTCGCTATAGTTCCACGCTATAGTTCCATGCTATAGTTTCACGCTATAGTTCCATTCTATTGTTCCTCACTATAGTTCCACGCTATAGTTCCACGCTATAGTTCCTTGCTACACACAGAATAAAAAAGGTGCTAACTGGAACCAAAAATGGTTCTTTGGAGGGATGCCATAGTGGAACCATTTTTAGTTCCACAAAGAACCAATTTAAAGGGTTCTTTAAAGAACCCACAAAGGTGCCTCAGATAACCATAAAAATGGTTACAAGGCTCTACACATGGTCTCTTAAAGAACCATATTAAATCACCAAGAACCATTCGCAACATAAAGAGGTTCTTCAATTGGTGATGGCTCTTTGAAGAACCATAGAGTCCTTTGAAGAACCATTAAAGAACCATTATTTTTCTGTGTGTATAGTTCCTTGCTAAAGTTCCATAGTATGGTGTAGTGTAGAATGGTGTAGTGTAGTATGGTGTAGTGAAGAATGGGGTAGTATAGTATGGTCTAGTATGGTGTAGTTTAGTGTAGTAAAGTGTCCTATGGTGTAGTGTAGTATGGTGTAGTGTGGTATGGTGTAGGATGGTGTTGCTTAGCATAGTATGGTGTACAATGGTGTAGTGCTTTTTTATGGTGTAGTGTTTTATGGTGTAGTTTAGTATGGTGTACTATAGTGTAGTGTTTTATGGTGTATTTTTTGGTGTAGTGTAGTATGGTGTTTTATGATGTAGTGTGGTGTAGTGCTTTATGGTGTAGTGTTTTATGGTGTAGGGTACCGGTTTCCAGATTTTCTAGTATATAAATGTGGTGTGCTTCCTTTTGACCTGGAGCAGTGCACTAAATTGAAAATAGAGCGACTCTGTCAGTTTCTCACTCCCCTTTCCTGATTAAATACCCAGGGATCTTTGCTCCTGTTGTTATTCAACAACAGCCAGTAATGTTTGTTACGTTACAGTGGTAATGTCAGTTAGGTTACCATGGTAATAAATCATTTCTGACAAGCCCTTAGCAAGGGTGACCAAGGCGACTAGCAAAGAGCCAATTGTGTTGCAGTATCTGGCCTCTTCGCTGGCCTTGTCCAGCCTCTCTCAGCGCTCATTATTATCCACATGGAGGATGTGAGGGAGATTGAGGGAACTGACGCCTGCTGGATCAGCACAAAATGAAATGGCCTTTAAATCTCCTCACTTGTTGAGTTTTTAGTTTTTTTCTCCAATCTCCCGGTTGTTTACCGAATAGTCACCTGTGTGTGTGTGTGTGTGTGTGTGTGTGTGTGTGTGTGTGTGCGTGTGCGCGTGTGTGTGCGCGTGTGATCTCCATAGTGGTCGGAGGAGGCATGTGCAGCTCACCTCACCCAGAGAGAAGGATACCAGGCCTCCACCCAAGGACAACTCAAGGACCAGCTCTTCCAGGAGATTATCAATTACTTCGACAAGGGGAAGGTATGGATGGAGACGACCATCTGAGTCAGACACCATCCCAGTCAGACACCATCCCAGTCAGACACCATCCCAGTCAGACACCATCCCAGTCAGACACCATCCCAGTCAGACACCATCCCAGTCAGACACCATCCCAGTCAGACACCATCCCAGTCAGACACCATCCCAGTCAGACACCATCCCAGTCAGACACCATCCCAGTCAGACACCATCCCAGTCAGACACCATCCCAGTCAGACACCATCCCAGTCAGACACCATCCCAGTCAGACACCATCCCAGTCAGACACCATCCCAGTCAGACACCATCCCAGTCAGACACCATCCCAGTCAGACACCATCCCAGTCAGACACCATCCCAGTCAGACACCATCCCAGTCAGACACCATCCCAGTCAGACACCATCCCAGTCAGACAAAGATAGATGACTACAGGTTGAATCATGTTATGGAGGACTTAGCTGATTGCTGGTCCATCATTGGTGATTGAACGTACACAGATGCTCCCAATGAGACCAATGTTTGGATGTGTTATCTGTTGTGTCTACAGATACATAGATATAGACATGTTGTTAACATCTTTCATATCGTATCTTTGTAATGTACTGACTGTTTTCTCTGTGTGTGTGTGTGTGTGTGTGTGTGCGTGTGTGCGTGTGTGCGCGTGCGTGTGCGTGTGCGTGTCTCTCTCTAGATGTGGGAGGAGTCCATCATACTCGGGAAGGAGCTGGCAGAACAGTATGAAAATGAGATGTTTGACTTTGAGCAGCTCAGCGCATCTTTGGTAAATCATTCAACATGTTCTTGTTTTATTCCGATATTCACGTCTACACGATGACGGTCTATGATGATGACGTGTGTGCATGCGTGTGTGTGCGTGTGTGTCTGTGTGTGTGCGCGTCTCTCTCTGTGTGTGTGTGTGTAAGTATGTGTGTATCTGTTTTATATATCCAGTGCTCATAACTCCTCCATCCCTCTTGTTGCAGCGGAAACAGGCCCAGTTCTATGAGAACATCGTCAAGGTGATCCGACCCAAACCGGACTACTTTGCCGTGGGCTACTACGGACTGGGTTTCCCCTCCTTTCTCAGGGTACGTCGGCACAGCTTCCTGTTCCTGTCTGCCAGACACACACCATATTTCTGTTACCGTCTGCCGTGAATGAGTGAGCAGCACGTGAACCAGCCTGTCATAACCAGCCTGTCATAACCAGCCTGTCATAACCAGCCTGTCATAACCAGCCTGTCATAACCAGCCAGGCATAACCAGCCAGGCATAACCAGCCAGTCAATACCAGCCAGTCAATACCAGCCAGTCAATACCAGCCAGTCAATACCAATAATAAATAAAGCCTGAATACACGGCCTTCTGTGGAATCCGTTTAACGTTCTGGTGTAAAGTCTTCTGCGTCTGCTCCATGCTCATGGAATCGGTTTAACGCTCTGGTGTAAAGTCTTCTGGTTCTGCTCCATGCTCATGGAATCGGTTTAACGTTCTGGTGTAAAGTCTTCTGGTTCTGCTCCATGCTCATGGAATCGGTTTAACGCTCTGGTGTAAAGTCTTCTGGTTCTGCTCCATGCTCATGGAATCGGTTTAACGTTCTGGTGTAAAGTCTTCTGGTTCTGCTCCATGCCCATGGAATCGGTTTAACGCTCTGGTGTAAAGTCTTCTGGTTCTGCTCCATGCTCATGGAATCGGTTTAACGCTCTGGTGTAAAGTCTTCTGGTTCTGCTCCATGCTCATGGAATCGGTTTAACGCTCTGGTGTAAAGTCTTCTGGTTCTGCTCCATGCTCATGGAATCGGTTTAACGCTCTGGTGTAAAGTCTTCTGGTTCTGCTCCATGCTCATGGAATCGGTTTAACGCTCTGGTGTAAAGTTTTCTGCGTCTGCTCCATGCTCGTGTCGGGTGTGATCTCACTACACTGCCTTTTGACCAGTGAATGGGAAATATCGTCCCAGTTGCTTTTTCTTCTTACTGAAAGCAATCTGGGAATCTTAAGCAGGTGTTTGAGTGTTGAAGGGAGAAAGTGCACTGTGCTGAATGTTTGCTCTTAGTTTAGTGTGAGGAAAGTGGGGGAGAGAGAGAGAGAGCAAAAAGGGAGAATATATTGTTGTCACGCTGTGACTACTAAACTGACCACACCTCACTACTCAGGCTTTCCCTATATATTCTCTACTCTTTTCTTTTCTACTCCCGTCAGTACATAAGGGGATGCTTTCCTCGCACTGTTTGCTGGATGCTGACATGATTATGTAATATCTGGTACAGCTTTTCTAGTTGTCTTAGCAACCATTCTGACAATATGCCTCACTGTGACTCGCCTTGTGTAATTGTGCTCTAGGTACATACATCTGCCCAGGGTATTTCTGTACAGTATTAAGCAGCACTCTGTGGGGTTAAATAGTTCTGGTTCTGTCTATCAAAGTGCTGTCAATCTCACAATGTTGTTACATGATGACTCTTGGTAGATTAAGATTGACATTGAGGTATGTATTCTTTCTTGCTCACACATCCTTTGAGGTATGATATCTGCCCATTGTCTAGTTCAGGTGTTGAGGTATTTGTCATTATATCTTCCCATTGTCTATCACAGATCTAGAGGTGTTAATCATTATATCTGCCCACTGTCTATCACAGATCTAGAGGTGTTAATCATTATATCTGCCCACTGTCTATCACAGACAGACGTTGAGGTATTATATCGGCCCACTGTCTATCACAGAACGACGTTAAGGTATTATATCTGCCCACTGTCTATCACAGACAGACGTTGAGGTATTATATCGGCCCACTGTCTATCACAGAACGACGTTGAGGTATTATATCGGCCCACTGTCTATCACAGAACGACGTTAAGGTATTATATCTGCCCACTGTCTATCACAGACAGACGTTGAGGTATTATATCGGCCCACTGTCTATCACAGAACGACGTTAAGGTATTATATCTGCCCACTGTCTATCACAGAACGACGTTAAGGTATTATATCTGCCCACTGTCTATCACAGAACGACGTTAAGGTATTATATCTGCCCACTGTTTATCACAGAACGACGTTAAGGTATTATATCTGCCCACTGTTTATCACAGACAGAAGTTGAGGTTTTGAGTAGATGTTAAACTGATTGTCCTCACTAAATCAAAGTGCTTTTATTCTCCCATTTGTATTCGGTCACGACTCCACTCCGGTCAAGTTGCCATCTATTACCATTTAAATGGAAGGTGGATTGAGGTGAGACTTTCTGCTTTATGGGTCACTGATGGAACAGTTTGAGGTCATTTTCTTTCTGCCAGAGCACATAGCTAAAATGATAAAACTAGTGTCATTGATAATGTGAATGACTGTCTTCTTATTTTCCAATATTTCTAAGACTGTTGTTTATTCCATGTGTGGCGCTTTTAGAGGATTCTCCACTGTTTTGTCATTTCCTCACCATGTCTTGATAGGGAGCTCTTTATTTGTCACCTGTGTGTCCGTCACCTGTGTGTCCGTCACCTGTGTGTCCGTCACCTGTTTGTATGTCACAAGATATTTATTGTCACCTCTATGTCAGAAGACATTTACTGTCTTGTTTTATGTCAAAAGACATTTCCCACTCCAGAAGGCACGAAGAATCATTTGATGACCGGCAGGATGTGTTGCTCTAAGTCTCAGCATTTTATCATATTCGAGGTTTTTGCTGGACAAAATTTCTGCGTCCTTTTCCAATCCTTTACTCTATTCCTCTCGTGTTTTTTTAACTTGTTCATCTTCAATCTCTCTCTCATAGTCCATAACTGGTGTACTTACTGTCAATCAACCTTCTGCAGGCTACCTTCCTGGAACTGAGAATGCTTTACTGGTGCAGCTGGGAATACCTGATGCATCACTGACTGCAATCAGATGACAAGTTGATGCAAATTAATTCCAGCCTAGTGGTAATCATTACAAACAAGATCACGCATACCAAATGGCACACTAGTCACTATGTGGTGCTCTATGTCCCCTGAACGTCCACTATATAGGGAATAGGGGTTATTTCAGGACACATACTCTGTTATTGTCGTTGTTAAATGGTACAATGGGAGTTTATTAAGGAAATTAGTCTACAGCGCGGGTCATCAGTTCTCAAGTGCTGAAGTGATCTTGTGTTAATAGCAGTGTGTCTGTACCTGTACATAAAGATTATTGCTGGCTATTTGCCACAACACTGGGCTATACCAGGCTAATACAACACTGGGCTATACCAGGCTAATACAACACTGCGCTATACCTGGTTAATACAACACTAGGCTATACCAGGCTAATACAACACTGGGCTATACCAGGCTAATACAACACTGGGCTATACCAGGTTAATACAACACTGGGCTATACCAGGCTAATACAACACTGGGCTATACCTGGTTAATACAACACTAGGCTATACCAGGCTAATACAACACTGGGCTATACCAGGCTAATACAACACTGGGCTATACCAGGCTAATACAACACTGGGCTATACCTGGTTAATACAACACTAGGCTATACCAGGCTAATACAACACTGGGCTATACCAGGCTAATACAACACTAGGCTATACCAGGCTAATACAACACTGGGCTATACCAGGCTAATACAACACTGGGCTATACCAGGCTAATACAACACTGGGCTATACCTGGTTAATACAACACTAGGCTATACCAGGCTAATACAACACTGGGCTATACCTGGTTAATACAACACTAGGCTATACCAGGCTAATACAACACTGGGCTATACCAGGCTAATACAACACTGGGCTATACCAGGCTAATACAACACTAGGCTATACCAGGCTAATACAACACTGGGCTATACCAGGTTAATACAACACTGGGCTATACCAGGCTAATACAACACTGGGCTATACCAGGCTAATACAACACTGGGCTATACCAGGCTAATACAACACTAGGCTATACCAGGCTAATACAACACTGGGCTATACCAGGTTAATACAACACTGGGCTATACCAGGCTAATACAACACTGGGCTATACCAGGCTAATACAACACTAGGCTATACCAGGCTAATATAACACTGGGCTATACCAGGCTAATACAACACTGGGCTATACCAGGCTAATACAACACTAGGCTATACCAGGCTAATACAACACTGGGCTATACCAGGCTAATACAACACTAGGCTATACCAGGCTAATACAACACTGGGCTATACCAGGCTAATACAACACTGGGCTATACCAGGTTAATACAACACTGGGCTATACCAGGCTAATACAACACTAGGCTATACCAGGCTAATACAACACTGGGCTATACCAGGCTAATACAACATTGGGCTATACCAGGCTAATACAACACTATGCTATACCAGGCTAATACAACACTATGCTATACCAGGCTAATACTGAATGCTACCTGGTTATCAAATATGGGCAATAAAGTGGTGAAATCCCAAATATCTTAATAGAACCACTCTGGACCTGAGATGTCTCATTGGCCTGTTGGATTAGAGTGGGTGGGTTCACAATGGCTCACTAAGCAACCAATAGTGCACTTTGCACAGGCGTAGGCCAGCTGCATAGGCATTAGTGTGTGATGTAGGACACGCCCATGGCTCTTAGATTGTTTCCATTGGTAATACATCATTGTATTTCTTTTATTATATTAGAGTACATGATGTCATATCACTCCTGTCATGTCTGCGTGAGTCCTTTTCTCTCCCCGAAGAATTGATGAACACAGAGCTGCCTAACTCAGCTACTTCACGTTAATGGATTTACATTTTTTATTTAACTTTCTGTCGTTTAGCCGACATCCAGATCCAGAGCGACGACTTTAAGTACTGAGCGCCTGCATTGCCAACCTGGCCCCCGTGGGAATCGAACCCACGGCTTTTGACGTTGCAAGTGCAATGTTGTACCAACTGAGCTACGCAGAGGAAGTGTTAGTTAGCATAAGTGCTAGTTATTAGGATATTCTGTTATGAATCAAACTATTTCAGAATAATAGTAATCAAGACTGAAAATTGAAATAAGTGTCTTTGAGATGTTCGCTACAAGTGCCTCTGGAGTGTTCAGAGCCATTCAGTTATGTTTTCTTATAGACTTAATTTATAATTATACATTTTATTTTTTGCCATTCATTCCCGTCATCTACAACAATACCCCATAATGACAGAGCAAAAACACTCTAAATTGAGCAGAGATGTATCAGTGTCCTTTTAATCATGTTCGACATCGTCTGCCTAGAACTTCGGAATCGGAATCCCCCCTGTCTGTATATATATCTGTATATGAAATCCCCCTTGTCTGTATATATATCTGTATATGAAATCCCCCCTGTCTGTATATATATATATATATATATCTATATGGAATCCCCCCTGTCTGTATATATATATATATCTATATCTGGAATCCCCCCTGTCTGTATATATATCTGTATATGAAATCCCCTTGTCTGTATATATATCTGTATATGAAATCCCCCCTGTCTGTATATATATATATATATATCTATATGGAATCCCCCCTGTCTGTATATATATATATATATATCTATATCTGGAATCCCCCCTGTCTGTATATATATATATATATATATATATATATATGGAATCCCCCCAAAGGCAACTGTAGTTTCTCTGCAGATATCAGTCATGTCTCCTGAAGGATCTAAATCTATTTGGCCTGAATCACGAAATACATTTATATTCATTTTAAATTAACTCTATAACTGAACAATATATGAGTTGGTGATGAGGTCTGAATACTTTCTATTATACATCCGATTAATTTGTAATTGTAACAAATGAATAGCAGTTTAATAGCAGTAGGAGCAATGGAGGGAAAAGTCAGTATAGAAGTAGTACTTTTACACTGCATCAGTATTGCTATTTAATGTAGTTTAGGTGCCCGGCTAATACTCTCATTGTATACTATGTGTGACCTTAATACGAGGTGGTGGGTATAAAATGATATCTACTACCTGTTACAAGACTTAGTATCACAATCCAGCGCAGTTTCTTATTCAGGTGTTTTTCAGCATTTTAGTGGGAGCATATTGCACATCTTCTCATCTTCCATTTTAACGTTTGTTTCTCCCCCGTTCCTCTGAAGCCACTGTATTCGGTCTATTATGTTCGGCTCAACTGAACCATTCAGGCTTTTCCAAAAGTTCCTTTAAAATATTTATCAAACCGTTTCAACACTCTCAAGTATCAGCACTCTCATATTTTTTTGTTCGACATAGATTTTGTCCTAAATGACACACTAAGCACTCTGCAGTTCACTAAATCAGTAGGCAATAAGGCAATAGATCGGGACTTGGTTGCCAGTGGTGACAAGCAAACAGAGCTTTTGACTGGCATTAACAGATAAATGAACCATTTCCTCTCTAAGTGAAAGTGAATCTTTTCTCACTCTCAGTGTGCATTTAATTCCTACAAACCACATGTGGTAATTCCTGTGTCAGTTAAAGATGGCAGTTAGCCCTTATTTTCTGCAGTAAGTGCTTGCATTGTCCTCACGAGTAAGATGGGTCATTGGTCAAATAATCAGAGTAGAATAAAATGGTTGATAGATTGATGATTCCTGAATTGATTGATTATCTGTATTGTGTTGTATTGACCCAGTCTTCATCATTAAAGGATTCTTCACCACTCCCAGCATGCACATAGAGGGCGTTATTGGATTCCATTTATACCACCAGCTATCCATGCCAACAGCACATGTCAATAATGCATGAAATTACTCATTTTATTCTAGATGCTGTTTGATATTCAACATCACATTTCATTCTAGATGCTGTTTGATATTAAACATCACATTTCAATATAGATGATGTTTGATATTAAACATCACATTTCATTCTAGATGCTGTTTGAAATTTAATGTTTTTATTTTATTTGCCATACCATAAAAATAATTTCTGGTCTCTCCTATTTTGAAAAAACACTGACTCCCTTGACAAGCCGAAGTTTGAGATCTGTTATCGTTTTTTCCTTTTTATTGTCTTTGTGATGGAGCAATCTGGGGTGGAACAGTTTTGAGAATGAGTACCATTGATTTGAGATAGACCTCTAGAATATTTAATGACATAAAAAAGCCCTTTTAGTTCCCATGTTTAGTATACATGATGCATGATTGTATTCTATCACTTCATTTCCCTCTAGAGATTTTCCCTGCCACCTCTTTATGACAGACAGATTTAGCTGTTTCTTGATTCTGCCGTCATTAGAATTGATGACACACACACAGGGATGGAACGGGGTGACGTGCGGAAATCAATGAGCTCTTACACACCTTATCGCTCAAAGCAGATTTGAAAACTGCCAAAGGCACATTTCCAGGAAGCAATGCATTTAATTAATTGCAAGATTGGGGCTGTTTGCCGATGCTTGAATGTGCATTGAGTTGGCCTTGTGTTTGTGTCGGCATTGGCCGTGCTCAGAAAGCACAAGGGGAGGTGACATTACGAGGGGGAACATGGTTCCATGCCTGTTGAGCACAGAAAAAAAACCTCACTGTCAATGCTTCACACTACTGACGGATCTTGCATCAGGCAATACGTATTTTCCTCCCAGGCTGAATGCTGTGTACTTAGTGTTCTATATCGGTACCACCGTTCTCCACCACGCTAATATATTGTTCAGCGTTTGATGTGCCGGAGCTCCCCATGGCTTAGTGTCGACCCGTCTTCTACACTCAGCGTGAGCTTGTTTTGCTCGTATAGGATGATGGGTGTATTGTTTGTTATTCGCGCCTGCATATTAGCCACCCCGTCATCCGACACGTATTTCAGTCCAACTCGGGCGCTTGCTATTCATTCCTGGTTTGCCAACGCGATCTGTAGTTCAACATGTCACAAACGATTAGCGTGACCGACTCCTGCTGAATGCCCTTTTAACTACCTTAGTATTATAGGTAATGGTCTAGTCAGGTCCGGTCTGATGTCCAGTCAGTTACAGTTAGCCCATTGTTGTGAACAGAACAGTGTGAGTCCTAAATGACACGGTAAATTCCCTTTATTGTGCATTATAGCAGAAGCCGATGGGGTGCAGGAATCGGGTGTAGATTGGGATGCATCCACAGTGTGACGATTCAGAGCCTGTTCCCCTGTTGAGCACAGATCCCGCTGATCCAGGGTTGATTGTGACGGTTAATTATGATAATGTATTCTGTCTTGGGTTCAGCATCCTAGTTTCTGCCGAACACAATCTGGATCGTTTCTCTGAGCCTGTTGTTGTTTTGGGGCGTGAACCATTTCTTCATGATCTTGCAGACACCTTTGTCAACCTCTGCACTCTTTGTCACGGACTGCACACCACAGCATCAGAGTGACCAGTTATGGCTCTAGTTATGTTTGGGTCAGTGTTTCTGTTTTGTTCCAAGTGTCTCTCGGTTGGGTCGGGAGCATAAAATGAGATTCTGTTCTGTGTAAAGTAATGGACTATCAGGTAAATCTTATCAAATGACGTGTTCATGGAGTGAGCCAGTGAAGTCCAGAGAGGCCATATTAGTAAGCAGACAGAAAACACTTGTTATCAGCACCTGTTATCACCCTGCTATTACAAGAGCAGTGATGTGGTCTGAAGTACAGGCCAGTTGACTAGAACTATAAACACGGTACCATGTAAAGATTGCTGGTGTTAATGAGGTGAGGGAGTGATATCTTCTAACTGCTAGATGATTGATGTTTGAGCACAACAACAGAAAACCCCCAGCAGAAATGTGCCACCTATTCCTGACGTTTCTCGCTTGATTTCAACAAAACAGAAGTTATGTGGTGATAATGAGATAAAAAAGTTTCGGAGGCTATTCTTCTCTTAACCATATATCCTTTCGGGTCCATACAAAGGTTTTTTATCTGCCATTCAACCTGTATTCATGCAGTATTTTTCAACAGTTCCATGTATCAGAATGATAAACAGATCTCAGTCCTTTATCACAGCTTCCACCTGCCGGTGGTCTCTTCTGTACCTCAGGTTCACGATCTTAGAGAGATCAAGTTCTCCTTTTCCTTGACAGCCAGTTACGTGCGTTTTTCCTGCTCCACCATTCGGTGGGATGTCATTATAAGGCAGGGAGGTTAGCTGCAACTTCCATCTCCAAGACTCTCAGACGTCTAGCCCGGCTTAGCATCAAGAGTTCCACCAAATCCCATTCTGTAGTCAGATAAGGTCAGCCTTTGTGCTCTGTGGTGGTTCAGCAGTATATATTACTGCAACGTGGTTTTGAATCAGGAAAACCTTTTCCCCCTGTCGCTCTCTCTCTCTTTCCGTCTCCAGTAAAACATGTAATGCCTCAGAACACATTTTTAAGAACGATGCGGATGTTCTTGTGTTTTTTTCTCCAGAACAAGATGTTCATCTACAGAGGTAAGGAGTATGAGAGGAGGGAGGACTTCGAGGCTCGACTCCTAACCCAGTTCCCCAACGCCGACAAGATGAAGACTACGACACCGCCCGGGGAAGATATCAGGATCTCACCGTCACAGTGTATCCGAATCACAAATCACATGGAATCTGTCAATTACATTCATAAAATGTGTATACTAGTAACATTTTTGTAACATAAGTTAATTACTTACTAATAATTCACACCGGTGACGTATACATTCAGAAGCTGGTGCGTATGTAGCAGAGATTCTTATGTCTGAGTTGCACTTTCTAGTTAATTCAAGGTGCCAGTATTTCCCTTAATGGCTGTGATGAAGGCATCCAGTGTTTCACTGTGAAGCCCATTCTGGAGCTCCCGCCGAAGTTCCAGAACAAACCGGTCTCGGAACAGATTGTCAGGTATGGATCCAACGTCCTTGCTGCTCACTGTGTGAAAGGGGCAGTGTTCCAGAAACACAATAATGGACACGTATATTCATGCATTATTGAGAATAGAACTTAGTGTAAATGTTGAAACCAATCAGAAGTCAACATTTCAGCCTGTTATGCTCAAATGTTTGTAAACAAGGTTTATGTGAACCAACCAGTCTACCGCCTCTGGGTCACGGTTGTAGCGTTGCCATGGATAGTCATGCTCTGTCTGGTAAAAGGGCCGTGGTTACATATGTCTCGTGCCTCGCACATGAACAGAAACAGCTTGGGGAACATTTTATCTGTCTTTAAACCTCCGATTCTCCCTTTTATGCAGGATAAGTACTTTGTTTCAAGCCAGTCGGATAAGGGCCTTATGTAAATCTGATTTACACCTTATCTACGTGATAACCGCTGAACACCTGTCAGTGCTCAGCACTCCATGTAAAGTCGGAAGTCTGTCACTTTGATTTCCATAGAAACGGTTAGAGGTCGTGGGAGGGACAGATCCCTGGCAGTAAGCTCGAGGCGGGCATCAGTAAACAGAACACCAGCGGCCCGCCAGAATAACGCAAGCAGGGGGGATAAGGAACTTCTGTGGGATTCTGGCTGACTAACTCACATTTAAATGTGTTTGCTGGGAACACACAGCGGCTGACCTTCTACGGTGTTATTAACTCTCCCGGCCTGTGTCCCCAGATCTGCTGCACGCGGGCAGATGGACACGCACACACACGCACGCACACACACACACACACACAGGCCTCGACACACTGTGTACCCGGGCCATCATTAGAGGTTTGGCTCGGAGAGAGTTCTGCTCCGAGCAAATATCCACGTGGCTGAGAGTGGGACGACAAACAACCGGCCATTCACCTCGCCGCTCCTACGCTGCCCGCCCTCCAGATTCACTCAGCTGTGTAAATGCACCCAGATATGTCAGGAGGTACACTCCTGTCTGACAGGGGACATGTGTTAAATTAAACCTGGGCATTTGTTGACCAAAGAACATAGTGATGGACATTTATGTCTAGTAAATATGTCCGAGCTGAGATGGGGGGTCAGTTGGAATGGTCCTGCTCCATGAAGGTGATTGAGTAGTGTTGGTCTCCTTCTGTTTGACTCATTTGACTCCTTATATTTAACTCATTTGACTCCATCTATTTGACTCATTTGACTCCATCTATTTGACTCATTTGACTCCATCTATTTGACTCATTTGACTCAAATGACAACATCTATTTGACTCATTTGACTTGTCTCCTGAGCTCTGGGAATTGATGTTTCAATGAAGCCAGAGGTGAACTGATAAAGGAACATGCCACCCACTCGTCTGTTGGTATCCATCTTTTTTCCTGTCCCAGTATATCTTTCTCTCTCTTCCTTCTCATCTCATCTCCTCATGATCTCTCGCTCCTCCTCCATCTCTCTTCCTCCATCTCTCCTCCATGTGATAGATTCAGGGGAACTGAATATTTAATGGTCACCATTATTACAATTAGAGGAACTCTCCTGACCTAAAGCAAACACATGTACATATTAGAGGACCTGGACCAACAGACAAACAATTTAGGACACAACAGACAGCCTATGACACAACAGACAGCCTATGACACAACAGACAGCCTAGGACACGACAGACAGCCTAGGACACAGCAGACGGGCCTAGGACACAGCAGACTGCCTAGGACACAACAGACTGCCTAGGACACAACAGACTGCCTAGGACACAACAGACTGCCTAGGACACAACAGACGGCCTAGGACACAGCAGACGGCCTAGGACACAGCAGACGGCCTAGGACACAGCAGACGGCCTAGGACACAGCAGACGGCCTAGGACACAGCAGACGGCCTAGGACACAGCAGACGGCCTAGGACACAGCAGACGGCCTAGGACACAGCAGACGGCCTAGGACACAGCAGACGGCCTAGGACACAGCAGACTGCCTAGGACACAACAGACTGCCTAGGACACAACAGACGGCCTAGGACACAGCAGACTGCCTAGGACACTACAGACGGCCTAGGACACTACAGACGGCCTAGGACACAGCAGACGGCCTAGGACACAGCAGACGGCCAACAAACAAGTAGAACTGGTGTTTTTTGGCCGGGTGTTATAAAAAGGCACTTTGAGACAACTGTTGATAGAAAACATCTTTATGAAAATAAGTTTTATTGATTGGATTGCGTGACTGAAACAAGCAAGCAGACAAATGGAAAAGCGTATGCTTGCTTTCCATTAGCCCGGCATAACCCCTTCTGCATTGGGTGAACTTAATCCAGGGGAACTATTTCAGCCTCTGAGGTACTGTTATTGGTGAAATTACATTATAACGATATTCCATTAATTTGGCCGTTGTCAACCTCACTCTGCATCTCTCCAGAATGACCCATAATGTGTTGGACTTCGGCAGCATAGAACAAGCCTGAACATTACTACAAATTAGGACAGAGGGTGAAATCACAGAGTGGCTGACAGCAGTGTGACAGTAGTCTCTATGGGAGAAGTCTATTAACTCGAGTAGAAGGTCCATCACTGTTATTGCCAGTTATCTGTCTGTCTTTCAGTAAATATTACAGATCATCTCTTCCTCTGGGACTGATATACTCCTGACCTTTACATGGATACGAGTCATATCCATCTTTATTATTACATGTAATTAATCCCTGCTGTGGACGTCCAGTCTGTCAAATAAAGATGGAAATGCTACTCAGTCACTGTTCTCCACCTGGTTGTTTATTCAAATGTATTTCCTATCCTGACTTTTTTCTATTTCTTCTTTCCTGTTCCTGTTACCTTTTCTTTACTGCTCTTTGTCTTTTATATTTTTTGGTTTTATTGTCTTCAAAACATCTGTTATATTGCCAAAGCTACCGAAAAAAAGAAATGTATAAATTTGAAGAATAACAGTCCTCTGAGCAAAACATGTCTATTGATATATTATATTTATTTAATTTATTTTTATCCATTGTAAATGCTGATTCTGTAATTACACATTGGTGTTAATCAACGGTTTATTTTATTTTATATTTTGTATTCTCCCAGTTCTATCTATGGCCGCACCTATTTAGCAGATTTTCTACATAGTCCATTTTTTCTTCATATTGCGTCTGACACAGTGGTAAGGTAGTCTGTTAATCGGTTCATTGCAATCATACCATTTGAATGAGCAGTTTTGGGGTCTCAGTGTCAAACAGTTTGCTTCTGGTTTACTCATTTTGGTTGGGTCTAACTGTGTGTCTTTCTGTTCCTCTTCCTCTCTTCTTCTAGCTTTTACACGGTAAATGAGGTGTATAAGTTCCACTATTCCAGGCCTGTGAGAAAGGGAGAGAAGGATCCAGACAACGAGTTTGCGGTAAATGTTCATATTTAACTTAATTTAACTTTCTTTGTACATTTTCCTTTTTGACTTGGGTTTTATATGTAGTCCTAAATATCAAGCTCATCCCATTATGTAAAGTTTACTCTAACAGTCCTCATTTTGCGCTGACAATAAACGCTGATGATCTTAAATCTCTAGAACATTCTCCCGCTGTCTCCTTTGCTGTCTCGTGAGTCAGTAACCGTAGGTTAGCATGCTAGCTTCATGGTGATGGACCACACATAGCAGCCAGTAACTGTAGGTTAGCATGCTAGCTTCATGATGATGATGGACCACACATAGCAGCCAGTAACTGTAGGTTAGCGTGCTAGCTTCATGATGATGATGGACCACACATAGCAGCCAGTAACTGTAGGTTAGCGTGCTAGCTTCATGATGATGATGGGCCACACATAGCAGCCAGTAACTGTAGGTTAGCATGCTAGCTTCATGGTGATGATGATGGACCACACGTAGCAGCCAGTAACTGTAGGTTAGCATGCTAGCTTCATGGTGATGATGATGGACCACACATAGCAGCCAGTAACTGTAGGTTAGCGTGCTAGCTTCATGATGATGATGATGGACCACACATAGCAGTCAGTAACTGTAGGTTAGCGTGCTAGCTTCATGATGATGATGATGGACCACACATAGCAGCCAGTAACTGTAGGTCAGCATGCTAGCTTCATGGTCATGATGATGGGCCACACATTGCCCTCGCCACCCAACTTTTGTAAACAAAGAACAGGGTCTAGACTCTGGCTGTCAACTAATCAGCATTCAGCCTCCAATCAGTTTATATTGCCAATATTTACTTTGGCTTTGACCCTATTTGGTTAATTTGGACTGGTGCGAAATCTCTATACGGGCCCGAAGTGCACTATAGAACGCTCCAATGTGTGCTTAAAGGGGGGGATTCTCGTCCAATTCCATTGTTAATGGGTCGTGGTCTGCATCAGTTTTGGATCAGTCAGGTCCAAACAAGGGAAATAAACAGCAGCGTTGTTTCATGGTTCGTTTGACTTCGAGCATTTGATAATTGAATGACACTTGATATCTCTGAAACCATTGTCACACCACACAAATTAGCCGGTCTGATATTATTGCTGAGAGGAGCTGTAGTGGGAAAGTGGGATTATATAGACGTGTGTGTATATAGAGATTTATATATTTTATTTCATCTGAAGTGATTGGAGCAGTGTTCAGCATTTCTAGACACATTTCCATTGTGCATTGTAGTCTACAGCAAGTGACGACTCAGCGAAATGTGACAACCAGAATTCTCTGAAATGAACCTTTTTGTGGTTTCGGGGGATCTCCGCCTTAGAATGAATGAAGCCCACTAAAGACGAGAGAGCTTTAATGGGTGGGTGGGGGGGTGAAAGGGAATACCACTGGAATATTCCACTATCGTTGTCTGGCAGGTAAAAATTTAAATCGACCGTTTATTTGAATGCAGCTGTAGGGAAATGCTTGTTATGTTCCCGCGTTTTTGTTTCCCTGGGGATTGTGAGTCATTATTTATAATAGTGTGGAGGAGTTGTGATGTATGTGAGGTGTGAGTGTCTGTCATCTGGCCCGTCTGCTAGCTTCACTCTGAGCTGTCATCGACACACACACACACACACACAGACAATGCATAAATGCGCAATGCTAACAGACACCTGCCACAAGAACACGCACACACACACACACACACACACGCACAGACAACGCATGAACGCACAATGCTAACAGACACCTGCCACCAGAACACACACACACATACACACACACACACACACCCACAACTTAGTTGATTTGTTTCACGCCACTGCTCAGCTGAGTTTAGAGTCGGCTATTTAATTCCTTCTGTTGTACATAAGCAATATTAGCATGAAAGGGTTCCCTGTAAAATACAATACGGATGTCTCCGGACACTTCCTACTCTCCACCTAAGTGCTCTGTCCTACTTCCTCTAATTTAATCCATTTTGTGTTTCCAGAACATGTGGATAGAGAGGACCACTTACACTACGGCCTACAAACTCCCCGGCATACTGCGATGGTTTGAGGTCAAGTCTGTCTCCACGGTGAGTGTCTGTGTGTCTGTGTGTGTGTATGTGTGTGTGTGTCAGTGCGTCTGTGTGTCCAGTCTTTCCCGGTACATGCATACATCTAGTTGGACTCTATTGAGTGTGATGATCTTGGGCGCCAGGCAGACCTGATCCAATCAGGATGTGTGCTCTACGCAAAACATTGATCCTATTGGTCCACTTAACTGGTGCACACCACTGATTAGAGGTACAGCAGACAAGCCAGCCCCCTGGGCACACAAACACACACACACACTATCAACTTCCACCGCAGTCCATCGATTTCCCCCGTACTTTTTAAAGAATGTATCCATAGAAAATGGCTAGCGAGCAAATGCCTACTGGAAGAAGCACAAAGCGGAGTGGCTGAATTCAATTACCTGGATGATTTCATTAGAAATGAGATTATCGCTTGAATGCATAATGACTATGCCTATGCTGTATGTATGCTGTATACCAACAAAACACACAATACAGTCGCTGGATAGACACTCCAACACAATGTCTAATAATGCCTCCATAATTGTTCTTTCATGTTCTTGTTTGTAATGGCACACGTAGAATGAGAGACATGCGAGGAAGACATTGTCAGAGAGAGAAAGAAACAGAGAGAGAGAGATTGAGAGAGAAACAGAGGGAGAGAGGAGGAGACTGAAGGAGAAACTAAGAGAGGGGAGAGAGAGAGACAGTGAGGGAGACAGGGTGAGAGGGAGGGAGAGAGAAACGGAGAGAAAGTGAGTGAGGGAGAGAGGAGCAGAACTGAGAGAACGGGTAGAGAGTGAGTGACAGAGGGAGTTGGAGCCAGAGAAATTGAGTACCTGTTTTGGATTAATATTTTCAATCAAATTCTGTCTGTGGTCTCAGTCGTCTCGTCCTTTAATGGCTCGTTATTTGGTCAAAAAACAAATGCTGCACTCGGAGTAATTAGTCTCCCTCTATGTTCTGTTATCAATTACACTTTATTTGTCACTTTGATTAGTCTCTCATGTCACAACTGCCAGAGAATCGCCTCGCTACTCTCCTGCTCACACACTCGCTTTACTGTTTCGATCTGTTTAATTTTTTCCATCTAAAGTCTCCCTCTGTCTCTGGTGAAAACCACTGTGTGTTTTGTTGTGGATTATTCTACATGTCGGCTGTGAAGTTCAGAAAATAGTGTAGATAAACATGTGATAGAAGATGTGTATATTAGTGAGGCCTGGGGAGGAACAGGGATGGCATCTGTATGTCTTAAGAGGGGCCCAATGCTAGAAATAGATGTCTTGATTCAAAGCAACTGTATGGTTTTACATGTGTCTCTCCATAAATGGATGTACAATTTTCCATACCTTTTACATCTGTTTTCTCTGCTGTGATGTCATTCTCCTGGGCCCAACTTAGCTTCTCCATATGATTCCTAACCTTTTAAGGTTTACCCCATGTATGCTTTCCTGCTCTATGGCCTATATAAACTGAGTGTATTGTATGCCTTGGTCGGGAAATAACCTGCCACCGCATTGTTACCGTGAGCGCGTGTGTTAAGGTTTTCCTCATCTATCAATTAAACTGTTAGAGTTAACTTGAGAGATACTCTTGTCTGTTCTTATTTCGAGTCTGAGTTCAGTGTGTATTTGCTTAATGTTATTCTAGAGACATCGGTATAGTAACATTAACTACGTGGTATTAGAAATAATTCCATAACAGTTTCTATTAAAAAACGAAGACAATGAAAACAAATGACACGGATGCCTTTCTCTGTGGACCGTCCTGCTTCCTCAGGAGGAGATCAGTCCATTGGAGAACGCCATGGAGACAATGCAACTGACCAATGAGAAGATCAGCAACATGGTGCAGCGTCATCTGACTGACCCCAACCTTCCCATCAACCCCCTCTCCATGCTCCTCAATGGCATCGTTGACCCCGCCGTAATGGGGGGTTTCACCAACTATGAGAAGGTATGCTTAAATATACGTGTGTGTGCGCGTGTGTGCGTGTGTCTGTGTGTGTGTCTGTGTGTGCGTGTGTGCGTGTGCGCGTGTGTATAAATGATGTGTAAACATACAAGCTGAGGACATGTTAATTGCGGACCTCCCATCCAGGCGTTCTTCACTGAGAAGTACCAGCAGGATCATCCGGAAGACCAGGAGAAACTGGAGAAACTGAAGGACCTCATCGCCTGGCAGGTTAGACTGATTCATAAGCCAACAGACACACACACACACACATGAAGACCAGGAGAAACTGGAGAACCTCATCGCCTGGCAGGTTAGACTGATGCATATGCCAACAGACACACACACACACACACTCACACACACATGAAGACCAGGAGAAACTGGAGAACCTCATCGCCTGGCAGGTTAGACTGATGCATATGCCAACAGACACACACACACACACTCATGCTTAGAAACTGTCTCACGGACAGGCGGCCATGAAACATGTGTTAACTGGTGATTGCCATGCAAATCGCATTAATTTATCTTAGATCAAAACAACATGTAAAGCTGTGTGCCAAGTTGGCTTTTATAAGTGATCATTTGAAATGTCCACTTGTGTTTGGTGTCATTAGGACGACAGACCCGTTGGCATGAACGGAAGTGTATCAAGCACATAATGGTGATTCAAGCATCTCACTCCGCCTCTTTCCTCTGGTATTCACGCATGGTGAATAAACACTACATCCGTTTTACAGAAGGATAGAGAAGAGGATGTGGATTAGTGTGGCTGTTGTACATGCCAGGGTATTCAACACTGGCCCTCTGGTGACCTCGTTTGAAACAGTGCAGCAGAAAGTTACCGTGAAGACAGTTATTTATTTGGTTAGAAAATATCCAGGTGAAGACAGAACCCAGGCGGACGGGCGTGTCGGGAAATGCTCCCCTCCCCGACAGAGCTGAACAAAGCCCTGTGTTTGTTCTACTTCCTGAGAGATGAGAACTTGGGAGTATGCTGAAGTAAGCATCCTACAGGTCTACGGGTTCCAATGTTCCAAGTATTCGCCAGTTCTAAGCATTCTATAGTTCCAAGCATTCTATTCTAAAGTTAGATGTTCCATGGTTAAAATTGATGAGTGAAAAAACAACATGAAGCGTTTTCCTCCTCCACATCCTTGGATGTCCTGGAGGGAGGGGGGATATACAAACAGAAATACACACTTCAGAGCTTTAATCTGCTCAGTGTAGCACAGCCTCCTGGATCAATATCTTTCTCCCCGATCTCGTCCTCCTTCTCCCAATCCTGTCTCCTTCCCCCTTTTCTTCTCTCTCCTCCTCCACCCCTTTCCTCTCTATCTCACACCATTATTCTTCCTGGGAATATAGTTTTCATGCAGGAAATAAAAAAGCATGTTCCTGTGTTAATAAAAAATGTGCAGGATTGTTTTATGGTTCCCAGTAAATAGATGAACTAAACAAGAATGCTTCAGTCCCAGGGAATCTACCATGAACACACACACACACACACACACACACACTGACGCAGACACACACTCACACACACACACACACACTGACACACACACACACACTGACGCAGACACACACACACACATACATACACACACACACTGACGCAGACACACACACACACACTGACGCAGACACACACAAACAAACACACACACACTGACGCAGACACACACAAACAACAAATGATTTGAGTGCAAAAGGCACTCACAAATGTGAGGACAGGTGGAGGAGATGTTCATAGGTGTTTTTTGCTTTTTCCAAATAGGTCATCCTTTTCTGTTAGCTATGGAATAGCAATATAACAACTCTCCAGCAACGTTATACAGGAAGAGACACACTCTGACACACACACACATACACACTCTGACACACACACACTCTGACACACACACACGCTCTGACACACACACACACTCTTACACACACACACACACACTCTGACACACACACACTCTGACACACACACACACACTCTCTGACACACACACACACTGACACACACACACTCTGACACACACACACACACTCTCTGACACACACATACACACTCTGACACACATACACACACACACTCTGACACACACACACACTCTCTGACACACACACACACTCTGACACACACACACACTCTCTGACACACATACACACACACTCTGACACACACACACACTCTCTGACACACACACACCCTCTGACACACACACACACTCTCTGACACACACACACACACACTCTGACACACACACACACACTCTCTGACACACACACACACACACTCTCACACACACACACACACTCTCTCACACACACACACACACACACTCTGACACACACACACACACACTCTCTGACACACATACACACACACTCTCTGACACACAGACACACACACTCTGACACACACACATACTCTCTGACACACACACACACACTCTGACACACACACACACACACACTCTGACACACACACACACACTCTCTCACACACACACACACACACTCTGACACACACACACTCTGACACACACACACACACTCTGACACACACACTCTGACACACACACACACTCTCTGACACACACACACACACTCTGACACACACACACACACACACTCTGACACACACACACTCTCTGACACACACACACACACACACACTTGTACACGTTGCTCAAATCCATTAGCCTGAGTGAGATCATAACTTTTAAAGAGATGCAGAGAAAAGATTGTTTAACTCGTACTTCTCTTGACTCTGATGTGTGGGTTCTGACTCTGATGTGTGGGTTCTGACTCTGATGTGTGGGTTCTGACTCTGATGTGTGGGTTCTGACTCTGATGTGTGGGTTCTGACTCTGATGTGTGGGTTCTGACTCTGATGTGTGGGTTCTGACTCTGATGTGTGGGTTCTGACTCTGATGTGTGGGTTCTGACTCTGATGTGTGGGTTCTGACTCTGATGTGTGGGTTCTGACTCTGATGTGTGGGTTCTGACTCTGATGTGTGGGTTCTGACTCTGATGTGTGGGTTCTGACTCTGATGTGTGGGTTCTGACTCTGATGTGTGGGTTCTGACTCTGATGTGTGGGTTCTGACTCTGATGTGTGGGTTCTGACTCTGATGTGTGGGTTCTGACTCTGATGTGTGGGTTCTGACTCTGATGTGTGGGTTCTGACTCTGATGTGTGGGTTCTGACTCTGATGTGTGGGTTCTGACTCTGATGTGTGGGTTCTGACTACTTTCTCAAGGTTAAATGTATGTTGGACAGCTCTGGTAGGAGGTTGTCCCTTTGAGCGATCTCAAGATGAAAGTGCAAATTGTAAGCTGCACTGGATATGAGTGTCTGATAAACGACTGAAATGCAAACAGGAAGGGGACAAGGGGAGTTATCTGTTAAAGAGAGAAAAATCCAGATGTCTTAGTTCATCAGAGTGCTAGTTTGTGTTCTGAGCATACAGCTAAACTAAGACTACTGAAAGAAAAGCAAAGAAAGATGTTTCAGTCAGAGCCTTAACCTGGGAATTAATGAAGATCTACAAACATATGGGACAAATTATACTATGACAACTTACTGTCTATATTTCCATTAAAGATATATCCTGTTGTGTGCTAAATGCCATTCTGAAATACCTAAACTTGTCAGGGAGAACACAATATCGACAGGAGGACAATTGTAAGACATTTTGCCCTTGAATGATGGCAGTAATCCGGAAAATCTTATAACTTTTGTGGCATTTAAAATCCCAACATACGCGTTAGAGCCTGAAACAGCTATGACATAGAAGTAAGAGCATGAGACTGTCATGCCATAGGAGTTAGAGCATTAAACAGTTATGACACAGGAGTTAGAGCATTAAACAGTTATGACACAGGAGTTAGAGCATTAAACAGTTATGACACAGGAGTTAGAGCATTAAACAGTTATGACACAGAGGTTAGAGCATTAAACAGTTATGACACAGGAGTTAGAGCATTAAACAGTTATGACACAGAGGTTAGAGCATTAAACAATTATGACACAGAGGTTAGAGCATTAAACTGTTATGACACAGGAGTTAGAGCATGAAACAGATATGACACAGAGGTTAGAGCATTAAACAGTTATGACACAGGAGTTAGAGCATTAAACAGTTATGACACAGGAGTTAGAGCATTAAACAGTTATGACACAGAGGTTAGAGCATTAAACAGTTATGACACAGGAGTTAGAGCATTAAACAGTTATGACACAGAGGTTAGAGCATTAAACAATTATGACACAGAGGTTAGAGCATTAAACTGTTATGACACAGGAGTTAGAGCATGAAACAGATATGACACAGAGGTTAGAGCATTAAACAGTTATGACACAGGAGTTAGAGCATTAAACAGTTATGACACAGGAGTTAGAGAATGAGGAATTGCAGGCATCGTCTGTCGATCTGTTTTCCTGTTGGCTCTAGAGCCTTGGTGAGTTACTGTAGGAACTTTTAGTTTTGCACATCGTGGATCCTGAGAAATTGTATCTGTTAACCTCCTGCGTTGTGTTGAACAGCATAATTTTTCCCGGATTTAGTTAAGCTGGTGCTGTGTTGTAGCGCATTAACTCTCCTGAAAGGCACTGCAGAGGTAAATTAGCTATACAGAGAGATCATTTATCAGCGGTTTGTTATGTATGTTATGCATTCCTGAAATCAACCTGAAGTACTGTGTGCCTCAGGTCATAGATGTGGGAGCACGTGCCGTATCGACCCGTCCTGATTCATTGGCTTTGTGTGGTTAACCCTCTCCAACCCCAGGGTTAGTGCAGAGCTGTGGTGGTGCATGCAGAGCGGTGGTGGTGCATGCAGAGCTGTGGTGGTGCATGCAGAGCTGTGGTGGTGCATGCAGAGCTGTGGTGGTGCATGCAGAGCTGTGGTGGTGCATGCAGAGCGGTGGTGGTGCATGCAGAGCTGTGGTGGTGCATGCAGAGCTGTGGTGGTGCATGCAGAGCTGTGGTGGTGCATGCAGAGCTGTGGTGGTGCATGCAGAGCGGTGGTGGTGCATGCAGAGCTGTGGTGGTGCATGCAGAGCTGTGGTGGTGCATGCAGAGCTGTGGTGGTGCATGCAGAGCTGTGAAGACACAAGCGGGACGCGTAGAAATCAGCCTGGGTTATTGAACGTGACCCATTGGCATCGGAGAGGTTGATTCTCCGGGGAGCAATTAGGGTTAACTGCCATGCTCAAGGACAGAAAAACTCATTTTCAGCCTTAGACATTCAATCTAGCAACCTTTGGGATATTGGTCACATTCTCTAACCAGTAGACTGATGCTATGACTCACGGAAGGTTATTAGTTCATCTCCAAAATGACTGGCTTGGTCTTCTAGGTGGCTGTGTGACAACCCTGGGATTTCTTACTGTTTAATGACAGGACCAAATATCTAGTTGCGTTACCAGATATACTATATGACACAGTTCACATGCGACCTTGAAAAGCCCATTTGAAATAAATAAATCCACTACTCGTATTTAATGTGTGAGGTTTCCTATTCTAAGTGGTGGTGAATTCTGTAGAGAAGGTTTCTACTTTGTCTGTTTGAGCGTGCTGGCAAACCTCCCTCACTGGGGACCAATTAGTAGATATTAACTATGGATTGTTAATATCTCAATTTCTCAATTTGTCAGTTTCTCTTCTAGTTCTCGCTCTCTCCAGCTAGCTTATCCTTTCCCACTTAACCTTCACTCTCTCAGTACCATTTTACCTCAGATTAATGAAACTCACCAATCATATCTGGACTTGTTTCAGTCTTGTATAAATGTATCTAGTGTTCATTTGGGATGTTTGATGACTTGAGGCTTACTATATACACATACAACAGTGCTTATGGAACTTTATAGGGTCATGGAATTCATCACAAAACCCTCATAATGAGAGCTTGTTTAAGATTGAACAAAAGTAATGGAAACGGCACACAGGGAAATTCTCAATGACTCCGTCAGTTCATGGTTGAATGAACCCAGTTCTTTGGCCCTTTGGGAAGGATCATTTTAAATAGCCACAATTTGGCAGTGAAAATAAAATGTTGCCGCTTTAAAATGAATTTTCTGCATGTCTACAGATTTTGCCATGAAGCAGAGACAGCACTTAATTTAGAGAAAAAAAATGTGTGATTATTGTAAAAACCTATTGGAAATACTGGAACTGCTAGTTTACTACTTTGTTTGGTAACGTGTCATGGGTATCAAGATCTTTGTGTAAATTAATATAATATTTTATTGTATTATATGCTAAAATGTGGTAAAACACAACTGATATATGTGTGTGTCTACAGACCCTAAGTCAGATAAGAACCACTGACCTACGATAAACTTATGTTGCTATGCCAACACTATGGAGTTTTATTATGCTCGTGTGTGTGTCTGTGTGTCTGTGTGTGTGTGTGTGTCTGTGTGTCTGTGTGTCTGTGTCTGTGTCTGTGTCTGTGTCTGTGTCTGTGTCTGTGTCTGTGTCTGTGTCTGTGTCTGTGTCTGTGTCTGTGTCTGTGTGTGTGTGTGTGTGTGTGTGTGTGTGTGTGTGTGTGTGTGTGTGTGTGTGTGTGTGTGTGCTATAAATATATGTGGGTATCCTGGGAAACAAGGTGGAATCGGCCCCATCACACTCCCCCCTCTCCCTGTCTCTCTCCCAACTCCCCCCTCTCCCTGTCTCTCTCTCCCAACTCCCCCCTCTCTCTCCCTGTCTCTATCCCAACTCCCCCTCTCCTTGTCTCTCTCTATGTGAGACCTTCACAGGGTGAATGTGAACAATCGGTTTATCTCTCTTCATGGTCTAGCAGCATTTAGTTGTTACTACTTTGTAATGTCCTCAGGGTTATAATCTTTATCTCTATTTCAGTTTCTCTGTTTTTTCTGTCTTTTTCCCTCATTCTTTTTCCGTGTCTTGCTCTCTTTCGTGCATGCTAATTAAGTCACACTAGACCTTTATTTTGGTTGGGGTTGTTACACATATGTTGACCATGAGGAAGCCTCCTGCCGGCACACACGCACACACACGCACACACGCTGCTGTCCTCGTTACTATGACACACCTGTGTTCTTGACAGGGAGAGATGTGGAAAGATTATCTCTGAAATTGGTTAACATTACAAACACATCCTGAGAACATGAGCGTGTTTCCTAATCTGACCAAATCAAATTGAATTTAAATTAAAGTTTCCACTTTCAGGACGGGGGAACCATCTAACCTTCTGTTACGTTAAGCTTACCTGAAATGGATTATCACATATCATATAATATAAGATGCAACCAACATTGAAAGAACCTGGTTAGCATGATATCTTTTTTCATAATATGACATGAAAGCCTAAACTATTATGTACTCTTTCAATTTTGCTGAAAGATATGTTTAGCCACGTATAATATGAATGGGGATCATTTTCAATGAATTGGAATGTGCCCATATAAAAGTGTGCATAGAAATGGAAGAAATCCTGGCAGCCTTTTAAGGTAGAGATGAAAGCTACTTTGTGTCAGTTCTGCTTTTCTTCATCAGAAGACTGATGTCATGTCTTTTTTTAGCCAGGTGAACAGAAAGGAGTAAACGATTTAGAATCACGGAATTGAGAGGGCAGGTTAGATGAGTTTAGATCACGCCTTACTAATTATCATATCCACAAGTTATAGATACCTAAAGGTGGTGATAACTTGGTGCTAAAATGAACACCAGTTAGAGTTTTCTGTTTTGTAGATGATCCGTCGGACAGTGGAATACGTGTTGTTGCGATCCGGCTTATATTTACTTGTGGAAAACATGACATGTATACAATAAAATGAAACATAGAAGAACTCATATATAAGACACACATAAAAACACTGGAATACAATCTATTAAACACAATAACTGTAGTGGGATTCTTGTTGATTTGTGTTCACTGCGGTTTATCCAACTACATCATAATATTATTTCACCATATCATACTATTATCACACCACATCATAATATTATTTCACCACATCATAATATTATTTCACCACATCATACTATTATCACACCACATCATAATATTATTACACCACATCATACTATTATCACACCACATCATACTATTAGTACACCACATCATACTATTATTACATCACATCATACTATTATTACACCACATCATACTATTATTACACCACATCATACTATTATTACATCACATCATACTATTATTACATCACATCATACTATTAGTACACCAGATCATACTATTATTACATCACATCATACTATTATTACACCACATCATACTATTATTACACCACATCATACTATTATTACACCACATCATACTATTATTACACCACATCATACTATTATTACATCACATCATACTATTATTACATCACATCATACTATTATTACACCACATCATACTATTATTACACCACATCATACTATTATTACACCACATCATACTATTATTACACCACATCATACTATTATTACACCACATCATACTATTATTACACCACATCATACTATTATTACACCACATCATACTATTATTACACCACATCATACTATTATTACATCACATCATACTATTATTACATCACATTGTACTATTATTACACCACATCGTACTATTATTACACCACATCATCCTATTATTACACCACATCATAATATTATTACACCACATCATTATTATACCACATCATCCACTCTGTCTGGAGAGCTGCTGGGTGTTCAGGCACCTCATACAACCCTGAATCACACCTGAGATTTTCAAGGTAATGTCCTGTAGCGGATTTTGTGCTACATGCTAGGGGTTAGAATTGGAAATGTGGTCTTATGTCTGTTCTTTTATTTGTCTGCACACCTGCCGGTTGCTGAGATCTCACTTTATCTTTCTCACACATTACACTTCAGTATTGCCACCTAACAGGTTGAGGTGATGCTAGGTGAGGTTCTCAGACAGGAAGCGGGTTAAACAAAGATTCACAATTCACCACCCAAATACAGACTCTCAGTTGCTATATAGAAAAACGTACTAGTAAAGTGCTCTGCTTATGTTCCAGAAAGCTTGGTTTATCAGATTTGATGTTCCAGCACGTCCCACAATTGGACTGAGATTTGGGTTTTTGGAGGCTGGAGCCTCACGGTGTCCCTCAGAACATCATGTCCCTCAGAACATTCCTGAAATGATATGTCCAGTGTGGCAGGGAACATTATCCTGCTAACAGAGGCACACGTACACGGCCGTTCACGTGATGTCAGATTAAACAGGACTCATCGGACCTGACAAACTCTCCTTTTTATAAATGCTCTGACCCAGTTGTCTGGCCTTAATAATTTGGCTCTTGTCACAGTCACTCAGGTCTTTACTCCTGTCCATTTCTCCTGCATCCAACACATCAGCTATGTGAACTGATTGTTCACTTACCATCTATTCTACCCTGACCTTGACATTTGCCTTTGTATTACATTTTCTCAGGACTAAACACATCACAGCATCATAAATATTGAAATGAAAAGTATTTTCGCCAATTAGTTGTTGAAATAGTATGCCTGTATAAAGGTATCATAGCATTAAGGAATTAAATAGTGAGCCGTAGTGCAGAGACAGACTGTTGTCTGACTAGAACAGAAGACTAGAACAAACACACAGACACACACTGCTTTCATAATGAAATTAAATAATTGGCATGCGTATTGATGACTGGGAAGTTGACACAGTTGCCAAACCACAATATAGGAGTCATTATAATAAGTAACAATATGTCTGAGTTACTGTTGTTAATAATTCTCTCATTGGTTCTCTGTCACTCACAGACACAAAACCTCATTTACCCACTCCTTCTGCTCTGCACATTTTTGTTCTCAGGGTGAATCCTTTTTTCATGCAGTGTGTTGCGGTGACAAGGAACGTGAATAGGAATGTGAATGGGAATGTGAATAGGAATGTTAATGAAAACGTGAATGGGAACGTGTATATGAATGGGAATGGGAACGTGAATGGGAACGTGAATGGGAATGTGAATGGGAATGTGAATAGGAATGTCAATGGGAATGTGAATAGGAATGTCAATGGGAATGTGAATAGGAATGTCAATGGGAATGTGAATATGAATTGGAATGTGAATATGTTATGTTCTCAATAGAGACTGTGTGTGTCTGTCCGTGTGTGTGTGTGTGTGTGTGTGTGTGTGTGTGTGTGTGTGTGTGTGTGTGTGTGTGTGTGTGTGTGTGTGTGTGTGTGTGTGTGTGTGTGTGTGTGTGTGTGTGTGTGTGTGTGTGTGTGTGTGTGAGCTTGTTTGGTGCATGTTTGTGTGTGAGTTTGTGCGTGAGCATGTGTTTGTAAAAGAGATTATGTGTGTGAGCATGTGTGTGTGAGGGCGCGTTAGCACATGTGTGAGCATGTTTGCATTCTTTACTTGCTAATAAGTGCAAGAGTGGGCAACATTTTGTGCAAGAGTATTTTGGTATTCATAGCGGAAACTACATTTTGGCTGCATTGCAGTGACCTGAAACAGAGGGAAGGGTTTTGTGTCCGGGGCTTGGTGTCCGGGGCTTGGTGTCCGGGGCTTGGTGTCCGGGGCTTGGTGTACGGGGCTTGGTGTCCGGGGCTTGGTGTCCGGGGCTTGGTGTCCGGGGCTTGGTGTCCGGGGCTTGGTGTACGGGGCTTGGTGTACGGGGCTTGGTGTACGGGGCTTGGTGTACGGGGCTTGGTGTCCGGGGCTTGGTGTCCGGGGCTTGGTGTACGGGGCTTGGTGTACGGGGCTTGGTGTCCGGGGCTTGGTGTACGGGGCTTGGTGTACGGGGCTTGGTGTACGGGGCTTGGTGTACGGGGCTTGGTGTACGGGGCTTGGTGTACGGGGCTTGGTGTACGGGGCTTGGTGTACGGGGCTTGGTGTACGGGGCTTGGTGTACGGGGCTTGGTGTACGGGGCTTGGTGTACGGGGCTTGGCAGGGAGTGGGTGGTTTAAAGTGGATTCAAATAGTCCTACTAGATGCTGTGAGCTCAGGCTGAACCACCTGACGGTAGCACTATGAAGCCAACAGCCTGAGGGGAGACTGCTTTACTCTGAGGAACAACCCATTCCCACACTGTCTCACTACCCACAGTGCGGGGGTCTCCTGGTGGGAATCCCCGTGTTCTGGTGGCTGAGGGCATGACATATGAAGGTTATAATGCGTCCTGGGGTGGAGTAATGACCTCATCTAACCCCCCGGCCCCCACTTACCAACCCGTCTACCCACTCACCCACCCATTTACCCCCTCTCTCACCCACCCATTTACCCCCTCTCTCACCCACCCATTTACCCCCTCTCTCACCCACCCATTTACCCCCTCTCTCACCCACCCATTTACCCCCTCTCTCACCCACCCATTTACCCCCTCTCTCACCCACCCATTTACCCCCTCTCTCACCCACCCATTTACCCCCTCTCTCACCCACCCATTTACCCCCTCTCCCACCCACCCATTTACCCCCTCTCCCACCCACCCATTTACCCCCTCTCCCACCCACCCATTTACCCCCTCTCTCACCCACCCATTTACCCCCTCTCTCACCCACCCATTTACCCCTCTCTCACCCACCCATTTACCCCCTCTCTCACCCACCCATTTACCCCTCTCTCACCCACCCATTTACCCCCTCTCCCACCCACCCATTTACCCCCTCTCCCACCCATTTACCCACCCTCCCACCCACCCACCCATTTACCCACCCTCTCACCCACCCATTTACCCCCTCTCCCACCCATTTACCCACCCTCTCACCCACCCATTTACCCCCTCTCCCACCCCTCTCCCACCCATTTACCCCCTCTCCCACCCATTTACCCACCCTCTCACCCACCCATTTACCCACCAACCCACCCACCCACCCATTTACCCCCTCTCTCACCCACCCATTTACCCACTCTCCCACCCACCCATTTACCCACCCTCCCACCCACCCACCCATTTACCCACTCTCCCACCCACCCATTTACCCCCTCTCCCACCCCCTCTCCCACCCATTTACCCACCCTCCCACCCCTCTCCCACCCATTTACCCACCCACCCACCCATTTACCCCCTCTCCCAGCCACCCATTTACCCACCCTTGTACCTGTGCTCTCTCTCAGCTGTCTGTGTACACTCATCCTTGCTGTCCTATTTCTACACTCTGTGATGAAGAGGAAGTGCACACAGTGACTCTATAGGGCCTGGGGCTGTTAGGTGACTATGGCAACCAGGGATTCTACTGGAGTTTAATGAACACAGTCGAGTTCCCTTTCTGAGCAGGCCGGAGTTTTGAAGTCACGTATACAAATACACGCGCCACACACACACACACACACAGCCCTTCTGTTTGCTTGGGTCTGTCTCTGTACCTTGGAGCGTTTAGTGTCTCTGGGTGAAATCTGGAATATAATGAGAAATGTGGAAGTCAGGAAAAGATAACAGAGAGATATCGAGGTGATAATGTAAGAATATGAGTGATAACAGGGAGATAAAAGAGTGATACTGTAGGAATATGAGTGATAACAGGGAGATATAAGAGTGATAATGTTGGAATAGGAGTGATAACAGGGATATATAGGAGTGATACTGTAGGAATATGAGTGATAACAGAGAGATATAAGAGTGATAATGTAAGAATATGAGTGATAACAGAGAGATATAAGAGTGATAATGTAAGAATATGAGTGATAACAGAGAGATATAAGAGTGATAATGTAAGAATATGAGTGATAACAGGGATATATAGGAGTGATACTGTAGGAATATGAGTGATAACAGAGAGATATAGGAGTGTTAATGTTGGAATAGGAGTGATAACAGGGATATATAGGAGTGATAACAGGGATATATAGGAGTGATACTGTAGGAATATGAGTTATAACAGGGATATATAGGAGTGATACTGTAGGAATATGAGTGATAACAGAGAGATATAGGAGTGTTAATATTGGAATAGGAGTGATAACAGGGAGATATAGGAGTGATACTGTAGGAATATGAGTGATAACAGGGAGATATAGGAGTGATAATGGAGGAATATGAGTGATAATAAAATGTTATGCAGGAATTATGTGTTCATTCTCATGGAGTGGGACCTGCTGAACTCTACTAAGGAATGCTCAGATTGTGTGTGTGTGTGTGTGTGTGTGTGTGTGTGTGTGTGTGTGTGTGTGTGTGTGTGTGTGTGTGTGTGTGTGTGTGTGTGTGTGTGTGTGTGTGTGTGTGTGTGTGTGTGTGTGTGTGTGTGTGTGTGTGTGTGTGTGTGTGTGTGTGTGTGTGTGTGTGTGTGTGTTAGATCCCTTATCTGGCGGATGGTGTTCGTATCCATGGAGAGAAGGTGACGGA
Organism: Dallia pectoralis; assembly: GCA_029465975.1. Lineage (NCBI taxonomy): Eukaryota > Metazoa > Chordata > Actinopteri > Esociformes > Umbridae > Dallia > Dallia pectoralis. Next base: position 5,185,859 of record CM055730.1, on the reverse strand, counting down.
GGCACTGCGGCCGTTTCATGACCGTCTGGAGGCCTGCTTCAAACAGCTCAAAGAGAAAGTGGAGAAACAGTATGGAGTCAAAACGCTGGTGAGATATCTCTCTTCTACCATCTCTCTAATAAGATCTCTCTTCTACCATCTCTCTTATTCCATCTCTCCTCTACCATCTCTTTTCTAAGATTTCTCTTCTACCATCTCTCTTCTACCTCTTTTCTCCTCCTCCTTTTCTCCTGTCACACCTCCTCCCCCTCCTTTCAGCCTGAACCACTACACTGAAATATGTTGCTGTTTTGCCGACTCCACCAGATTCTCCCTTGCTAATGATAACTTAACGTGAATGTAGAATGGACAGAACTCCACCCAATTACATTAAAGAAAACGTACCTTTGAGTTTTAGCCACTCTGTGTGTTTTCGAACAAAGGAAAGTGTGTTCTGAACCAGATTAACTACAGAAATAGACACATTTTATCAACCCACGGTTCAGATCTCATCTTTACACTAATTGTTTTGTTTATTTGTGTAATTCGCTTACTGGAATAATCTCAGTGCTACCTACACTGCTGATGTCAGCGCAAACACACACACACACACACACAAACACACACACACACACACACACACAAACACACACACACACACACAAACACATAGTGGAAGAGAGGGTTGAGGAACAGAGAGAGGAGCACTATCAGAGGATGGTGGTGTGTGTGTGTGTTTGCATGGTGTGTGTGTGTGTTTGCATGGTGTGTGTGTGTGTTTGCATGGTGTGTGTGTGCACACTTGATGCATTTGTTGTAACAGCACTGCCCAGGACTCTCAATGAGCTACAGCCCCAGAAGAATGAACAGAACGTCATGGTTTAGCCAGACCTTATTGTGTTTGGTTCACTCATATCTCTCCCTGTTCTCTCTCTGACTGTCTCCAATGAATACACATGGTATTTCTATGCTAAGTGCTAATGTTATTACACGTGTGTGTGTGTGTGTATGCATGTGTGTGTGTGTGTGCGTGTGCGTGTGCGTGCGCAGCCTGCGGTGGATGAGAGATGTGGGTCCCGTCCTCGTTCCATGGTGCGGTCCTTCACCATGCCCTCACAGCAGAGGCCCCTGTCTGTGGCTTCAGTCAACTCCATCTCCTCTGACAACTCCCCCTCCAGGCCTGGCTCTGATGGGTAACAGTGATAAACTCATACATTATCATGTCAACAACAGGGACATCAGGGTAGCTGTGATAAACTCATACATTATCATGTCACCAACAGGGACACCAGGGTAGCTGTGATAAACTCATACATTATCATGTCACCAACAGAGACATCGGTGTAGCTGTGATACACTCATACATTATCATGTCACCAACAGAGACATCGGGGTAGCTGTGATACACTCATACATTATCATGTCACCAACAGAGACATCGGGGTAGCTGTGATACACTCATACATTATCATGTCACCAACAGAGACATCGGGGTAGCTGTGATACACTCATACATTATCATGTCACCAACAGTATTATTTCAGTTGGAATCACACTAGATATGACAGACAACATCTACGTTTACATGTTTCTGATTGGTTACCACACATTTCATTAAGGAGTGACCTCAACCTTTATGGTTTATGTCCAACACGGGTTTGTCTCTTAAATGTGTCTTCCCCTTGTTCTCCCAACCAGCTTTACCTTGGAGCCTCTCTTGCCAAAGAAGCAGCACTTTAAGTCCCAGGACAAGCTGGACCGCGATGATACGGATCGGGAGAAAAAGGACAGGAAGAAGGAGAAGAGGAACAGTAAACATCAAGAGATCTTCGACAAGGAGATGAAAACCACTGAAATCACCCTACAGCCCGCCGAGGCGGTCATTCTGTCAGAGACAGTAAGGGTGGCCCGTTCTCCCTCCTGTGTCCTGTTCTCTCTCGTCTCACCCTTCCCTTCTCCTCTTCATCAATGCAGGCACAGCTTCAAAGCCCTCTGCTTCGGCCCTTTGGGATGAAGCCACCAGTGAAGAAATGATAAGTGAAGCCCAGCAGGGCAGGCAGGAATAGTGCCCCTTTTATAGAGCCGATTCCCTGGAGGCAGAATGGGGAGGACGTTTCTTCTATTGAATTCCCTGAGTGTGTGGAAGAGACTAACATCCATGAGCTGTAGTCTATGATTGGTTATATAGGATATCTGCCAGCTGAGGACCAGGAGAGAGTGTGTGCGTGCGCGCGCGCTGCAGATACCTTCTAGCTCCACTGGGTTTCAGAGTGGCTATAATGACACATATGCAGATGTGCGTCAACAGCTAAAACGTGGAGCTCTTCAAATCTCATTTACTGTTAAGCTGGAAATGAAAACGCTATCTGAAACTAAATGTGTGTACCTATATGAGTAGTATGCTGGGGTATCAGTGGGGTATCACTCGGGTATCACTTCCATTTCCATTTGGGGCCGCTTTAAAAATACAAATAGCCTCGCTTCAGTGTTTGCATTTTCAGAGGGAAATACGATGAGCAATCCCAGCGGGCCAAAAGCAATTTTCCCTGTAAATTATGCTTCATTGATCTTTCTTTTGTTATAATTCCACTTGGACACAATTAAGTGTCAACGCAGAACATTAGCAGACTGGTCATTGGATGCAGGCGTTCTGTTGTCAGAGTTTCTATAGAATGAACGTTCTCCGATATCCGATTAACGGTTCTGCGCCGCCGTGATGTTCTGTCATACATTCCTTTGGTTTTCTCCATTCTCTCTCTTCCTGTGTCAACCCCTCCTCTGTCTGTCCTCAGATCAGCCCGCTGAGACCTCAGAGGCCTAAGAGTCAGGTGTTGAGTGTTTTGGGGGGAGACCGACGCCTCTCTGTTTCTCCCGGACCGCAGCCCCACGCGTCCCCCGGACCCCCGCCCATCACCCCCAGGAACAAACTGTCGTTCAGCCTGCCCAGCGTCTCCAGTGAGAACACACACACATTTACACACAGATGCAGTGCTCACACACACACACACATACACACAGATACACTGCACACACACACATACACACAGATACACTGCACACACACACACACACACACACATACACACAGATACACTGCACACACACACATTTACACAAAGATGCAGTGCACACACACAGATACACGGACACACAGATACACTGCACGCACACGCACATGTATACACGTAGACACACATACGCGCACACGTTTATGAACATACACACAGCTCCACACCTCTGTAACAGTATCTTATACTGCTGTCTGAATTTCTTGTTTCCAGGGGTGTTCTAAGGCCATCTTTGTCTGGCTCATCACATTACTGTGTCTTGCGTCAGTTGCGCCCACGGTTCCTTCTCAGAACATTTACAGATGACACAATACCTCGTTCTCTGTTAGATCTGCGGACAGTCAGACAATCAGACAGAGTTGCACAGTGTGTCCTCATCTACAAAAAGCCTCAAATGTGTTTCTGAGCGAAACCTAAAAACCCGGTCATGTTGTTCAGGAGGCCCTGCTATTACTGTTGTTGTTGTTTGGAATCGGCTGTGGAGCTTGTTGACCTCATGCAGAGTGCCGCCTGTCAGTCAAGATGTCCCTCCCCTTTTGCAGATCTGGAGCTGAACGGCATGGGGACTGATAAAGGGGAGACTCCGCCCCCCCTCCCAGTGAAAGGCATATCATCTGATTACGGGAACCTGCTGGTAGATAACCAGGACCTGTCCAGTCCCTCCACACCACCTCCACCCCCAGCACATCACCCAAGGGTAGGGCTTGTAATTAGGATGCTGTTTAATGACGTTAATGAACAGCACAGTGTGTGTGTAGGTGTGTGTGTGTAGGTGGAGGGGTGTGTAAGGGTGCTTGTGTGTGTGTGTGTTGTCATTCACTTTTGCCACTTTTGGTGTTTGACTTGAAGGAATGTTCTTAACTGACTGTTCTGGCTTGTTGGTGTGACAAAATGGGATTTTCCAGAATTAGAAGGGCATATTAAGCTTAGAGTTACATAAAAAATAGGAATAAAAAATAAATGAAATAAACCGAAAAAGTTTGCTGAAAATAAATCCGACAGACACCAGACACAGATGTAGGAAGCTGTAGTTTCCAATCAAGCACACCTGGCTCTCTCTGGCCAGATACTTCATCCCCAGGGCACATTCCACCCCCGGCCTGTAGAGGGGGACAGAACCCCAACACTAAAGCAACAACGGGTTAATTCTGGCTCCTACCAGAGGACTGATGCCTGCTGGGTCCCTGCATTTGTCCTGACCTGGGCTACCATGGCGACCTGATTGACAGAATGATTATTGGTCACATGCCCTACCCTGCTGGCACTTATAGCCACAAACACACAGTCATGCCGATGTGTATGATCACACACACAAACACACACATGCCCCTGCATAGACACACACACACACACACAACCCAACATGTGAGGAGATACAGTAGCACAACATTTAGTTCTTTACCTCAGTCGTGATGGCCTTGTCTGTCTCCCTATCTGAACTGCTTGTCTGCCTGCCATCTTGTGTCTGTTCTTGTGACTGTGTGAATGTATGTATGTGCGTGTGTGTGTCTGTGTGTGTGTAGGGGGTTCAGGTTATTTCTGTCCCCCAGAGTGAGGCGAGACAGTGATTCAGAACAAGCAGATGTTCCCAGCTTGATTGACAGCGGGTTCCTCTGCACGTCTGTGAGCAAACACAACATGTGTCTCTTTCAGAAACTGCCGCGTCCTCCATCCACATTGTTCCTTGTTACTTTTGTAAATGGACTACATTCACCGTTGTAGTGTTTGGGAAGCTCTGCATGTGCCGATTCTCTCTGGATGTGCCGATTCTCTCTGCACGTGTCGATCCACCAACTGTCAATTATAATAAGTTGTTGATCTGTCATGCTAATAAAAAACCGGAGGATTGACTTAAATTAGAGTTAATTTTGCTGTTGAATCCCAAGCTTGAATCGTAGAAGGCGGCCCACCTCCTGGGATGTTCTGTTCAGTGTTACGCTGTTTAGCGGAGAATAATAGGGTTTCTATATAGAGACGCCTGTTACTGAGTGGAAGGGATCCGAAAAACTGCTGAATTGTAAATAATATGCTCAATTTCCTGGATGAAGATATTAACATGTCTCACTTCTCCTGAAGCATCCGTGCAATGCTTTAAAAAAAAACCAGAATGCTTTAAGCGTAATCCTTAATCTTATAGCGTGTCTGAATATTTTCTATTTTCTCCTCCTCTAGAATGTGCCTCCGCCTCTGCCCAGCAAAACCCCGCCTCCTCCTCCACCCAAGACCACCAGGAAACAAGCATCCATTGATTCGGGAATTGTCCAGTGATCCGGGGATAATGTCCAGTGATCCTCCACCCTAATGCTATGGGTCATCACTGTGATGCCCTCACCTCGTATCTCAGGGGCCCATACGGTTCTGATGAGTGCATTACATAGGGAACACTGACCCAATGGACCAACGTCTGATGGGTTGGTGATTGGCTGGTGATTGGCTGGTGTGTGATGATGCAGTGTGCCCTAACATACTTACAGAGGTACATGGTTATTAGCAGAGCTATTGGTTGGTTCCATCCGTAATATTCCTATTGACGCCCCTCCAAATCACTCCAGGTCTCTGTAACGGAGTGATGTCGGTTTCTGCCGATTGATCGAGCAAATCAACCGTTCCAATTCCGTTTTCCAAAACCGTTTCACACTTTGACGAGTAGACAGACAGGCGACTGACAGACGATATTCTGATAGCACCTAGTTAAAAACGACGTCTCGTTCTCTTCAGTCATTATCTCACTCATGGTATTATCTTTTTTTATTATTATTCCTGCTATGTACAGAGGTATGTATATATGATTTTATTTTACTTCTATTTTTATGTGGAATTATTTTCATTTGTTTTTGTATTAACAATTGCATTAGGTTAACTGGCATTCATTTTTTCGTATCCAAAAAAGGGCTTTTAGGTTTTTAAATGAAAAGGACTGTAAAGTATTGGTGTATCTGAATAACTGCAGATCATTAATTCCATTGTAATGGTTGGTGTTTTCTCTGGACTGGACCCAACACCCTCCCCACACATGTTGTCATTGTAATGGTTGATGTTTTCTCTGGACTGGACCCAACACCCTCCCCACACATGATGTCATTGTAATGGTTGGTGTTTTCTCTGGACTGGACCCAACACCCTCCCCACACATGTTGTCATTGTAATGGTTGGTGTTTTCTCTGGACTGGACCCAACACCCTCCCCACACATGTTGTCATTGTAATGGTTGGTGTTTTCTCTGGACTGGACCCAACACCCTCCCCACACATGTTGTCATTGTAATGGTTGGTGTTTTCTCTGGACTGGACCCAACACCCTCCCCACACATGATGTCATTGTAAAGGGTTTGGTTATTGAATTCTGTAGCTTTGAATTACTATAACTTTGACTGTTCCACATTCACTACTGACTTCAGAATAAACTTAAACTTTATGTATAAAAATGAAATGGTGAGCTGCTTTGCTTTTTGTGTAGCCAAGAGTGTCCCAGGCAGTTTTCAGGTTATTAGTACAATGGCACCATGGAGCTCTGGTCAAGTAACCAGCTTTTTGACAAACAACTGTGCACCTTATTTGAGCACCAAAATCCTCTGTAACTCAAAAAGAAACATGTTTATTCTGGAACATGTGTGTCAGGTATATATATTATTAGGATGTACAACAGTTATTCACAACTTATTTAGATGTTATCACCAACTGAATTCAGGCCTGTACTGAGTCACCCTAATAAAACTAAAAAAGGTTTAACCATTTAGACCAAAGAGTCTTAAATATCTCCTGTTGATAAGCCTCTGGATGGGAGCCCCGGTACCTCTGGATGGGAGCCCCGGTACCTCTGGATGGGAGCCCCGGTACCTCTGGATGGGAGCCCGGTACTTCTGGATGGGAACCCCAGTACCACTGGATGGGAGCCCCGGTACCTCTGGATGGGAACCCCAGTACCTCTGGATGGGAACCCCAGTACCACTGGATGGGAGCCCCGGTACCTCTGGATGGGAACCCCAGTACCACTGGATGGGAGCCCAGGTACCTCTGGATGGGAACACAATACCTCTGGATGGGAACCCCAGCACCTCTGCATGGGAACCTGGTCCCTATGGATGGGAGCCCCTGAACCTCTGGAAGGGAACCCGTGATCTGCTTCTCAGATCGGTCTGCCATCTGATGTGACAGCTCCCAGTGGAACACAAACCAAAGAAAGGTGATGGGAGTGTTTTATTTTCACATACAGTGGCAAGAGATGAAATGCCGCAATTCTGTTCTAATTTAACAATCATAATCTAGTTGTTTCTGTTCATTTTCTCAATTACATCACATCACCTGTTGAGCGTCAGCTTTAAATTGAATTATAATTTTTAATTAACCGGTAGGAACAGAAGGACATTTGTCACATTGTCATATCACGATCATTGGCAATATTAATCTGTAATTGAACACCTTACTGGAGCTGTATACACACCTGCCTTTTAATTACAAATACTGGAATCCACTCTGTAATATAATAATATAATAGTAATAATATATTAATAAAATAGTAATAATAAAATCATTACAATAAATCATTACAAAGTCATGTTGAGCAGCAAAATATGCTAAGACAGATATAGGACAGACAGATAAAGGACAGCTGACAGACAGATATAGGACAGACAGATATAGGACAGACAGATATAGGACAGACAGATATAGGACAGACAGATATAGGACAGACAGATATAGGACAGACAGATAAAGGACAGCTGACAGACAGATATAGGACAGACAGATATAGAACAGACAGATATAGGACAGACAGATAAAGGACAGCTGACAGACAGATATAGGACAGACAGATATAGGACAGACATATATAGGACAGACATATATAGGACAGACAGATATAGGACAGACAGATATAGGACAGACAGATATAGGACAGACAGATATAGGACAGACAGATATAGGACAGACAGATATAGGACAGACAGATATAGGACAGACAGATATAGGACAGACAGATATAGGACAGTCAGATATATGACAGACAGATATAGGACAGACAGATATAGGACAGACAGATCTAGGACAGACAGATATAGGAGCCATTTCAAACTCTTCTCTCACTGGAGCCAGAATACCTCAGACTTGCAAAATAGTTTGCTGCAAATTGTCTTCACACATTCACAGGCCTGTGGGACCAAACATTTACATCTCAATTATTGTCTGGATGACTTTCAGACTGTGTGTGTGTGTGTGTGTGTGTGTGTGTGTGTGTGTGTGTGTGTGTGTGTGTGTGTGTGTGTGTGTGTGTGTGTGTGTGTGTGTGTGTGTGTGTGTAGGCACTGATATTAACTCACCAGTAGCTGCGGAGATAACAAACCCTCTGAATTACACACGCAGATAGGATGAAACTCTCCTGTATTTTATTCACTACAAACAAGATTTTTTTCTTACTATGTTATGTGCTCGAATGTGTGCGTGTTGTTGAGCAATTCACTGTGTGAGGTATCCAGGTCTTGTGGAAGTCTGGGGACACAATGGCCCCACAGAGATAGTAAACCCAAAGACAGATACCTATGAGGGGGATAACTTTACTTCTTCATAGTTTAGAGATACACACTTGTTAGAAAGTGTTCAGTTAAGCTAGGTTACGTATAAAAATAAAAGTGATTCATGTTTATAAAGGTTTGGGTTAGGGTGTACCCTCAGGTCCTCACAAGGATAGAGAGAAATGTTAGAGCGGTATGTCTCTGTGAACACGTGTGTGCGTGTGTGTGTGCGTGTGCGCGTGTTTAATTATCAACCTCTGCTCCAGGTAAGTTGTACTACATCAGTCTGAAGTGCCGTTACTTTTCAACAACTTTTCTGAGTCGATGTTTGCAGTCTGCCAGAGGGAACTGCGTGCCAACTCTCACATCAGAAAAGATATCAGCCATTTGAAGAGTCTTCTCGCATCTCCGTTGTTCATTTTCTTGCGTCCCATTCCATGGCCTTAATTCATCATAAGTCCTAGATGAGGGCTGATGAGGGCACTAAATGGAAGGAATAGGCTGTCATTTTGGATGCATTTCTAGGCCCTCGGAAGCTGTCACTTCTATAATCATTGCTTATTGAACATCAATTAAGCTTTGTAGGGTAATGGAAAAAACATCCCACACAGACCACATTACAGGAACTGTGGAGACTTTTGTTATAGGTTGATTTCATGTATATTATGTAATAGAAGTATCATTTTATGTTGAAAAGGTTGATTCTGTGTTGATTTTCTTGTTTCTTGTATCGGTTGATGCCGTGTTGTTTTCAAGCATCTACAAATAGTTACTGAACACACAGCTTCTATTTATGTGAAGGCAAAAAATCATGACCACCATGGCAGGCCCTTTTTTAACCTTTCTGAGATCTTGTAACCAACCATATTTAAGTGAAAAATGCACTGGTTTGTGTCTGAAACAGTCGTGTTTCATACCAAACTGTGTGGGTATGAAACACGGCTGTATTCAAGCAGTAAGTCTGTTTAGGATCTACGGACTTTATTGACCTAGCACACCTGGAAAGTGCGATATTACAGTGAGGCCGATAAAAAGTGATGACGTACTTGTGTTACCAGACTGTGTTTCCCTTTTTGTGTTTTAATTCTGTCGGTATCACGGATGGTTTGGCAGGACAAGTGCAGGGCGAACGGAAGACACGAAACAACTAGACAGAACAGAAGCAACTTAAACATAGGCTTACACCAACTTAAATAAGGACAGTGATTAGGGAAACAGGTGAGGGCAATAAACAACAAAACGAGTGTCCGTGATTTAAACAAGGGAGAGACGGCGTTGGATCTAGGACTGTACAAAAAATGTAATCACAACATATAGATATCCACATTTACTGAAAGAGTATTAAAAAACCACTGCAAGCAGAACGAGGGGTAAGCCTCTAGGGACTATTGGCCCAGGTTAATTTAATAAAATGTCTTTGCCTTGCGCATAATTTAGAACAGAATAGTTCAGTTAATAAAGCCTCAGAGACAGAAACCATATTGACTGTGAGACTTACAGTTTGCAAAAACCTAATTGCTTGAATTTTTAAACCATAATATCGCTGCCCCTAATTAATTTCCTTAATTGTTTTCTAAACTGTTTAGATTGGTTAGTTGAAGTCATATTCCATCAGGTATCATTTGGCAATTCTCCATATATGTCTCAATGTTTTTGATGTTGATGTTCTTATTAGCCTGTCATTTCTGCTAGGACCACCTTTCTTCGGCTCTATAATAATCACAGACCAGATGAGATTTGAATGTGTGTTTTTATGCTATATTAATACATTTACTCTAGTATCACATGCTGTTCATTGAGTCAACCTGATAACCTGACAAAACACCCATTGAAAATTATTTATCAGGCCTATAAGATAATGGTATACTACAGTGCTAGACAATGGGCCTATAAGATAATGGTATACTACAGTGTTAGACAATGAGCCTATAAGATAAAGGTATACTACAGTGCTAGACAATGGGCCTATATGATAATGGTATACTACAGTGCTAGACAATGAGCCTATAAGATAATGGTATACTACAGTGCTAGACAATGGGCCTATAAGATAATGGTATACTACAGTGCTAGACAATGGGCCTATAAGATAATGGTATACTACAGTGCTAGACAATGGGCCTATAATATAATGGTATACTACAGTGCTAGACAATGGGCCTATAAGATAATGGTATACTACAGTGCTAGACAATGGGCCTATAAGATAATGGTATACTACAGTGCTAGACAATGGGCCTATAAGATAATAGTATACTACAGTGCTAGACAATGGGCCTATAAGATAATGGTATACTACAGTGCTAGACAATGAGCCTATAAGATAATGGTATACTACAGTGCTAGACAATGAGCCTATAAGATAATGGTATACTACAGTGCTAGACAATGGGCCTATAAGATAATGGTATACTACAGTGCTAGACAATGGGCCTATAATATAATGGTATACTACAGTGCTAGACAATGGGCCTATAAGATAATGGTATACTACAGTGCTAGACAATGAGCCTATTAGATAATGGTATACTACAGTGCTAGACAATGGGCCTATAAGATAATGGTATACTACAGGGTCTAGAGAATATTTCTGGTTTAACCGTGCATCTGCCAAAAAACATTTTAAGTACACCATGTACCATCGCCATTTTAATTGGAGAAGCATTGTAAGTTATAAGATAGGGTTAAAGGTCAATTGAATAAGTCACTCATTAAAGGCAACCAGTGCAACTCAATGTATGCCACTCCAATACATTATGGACTAAGTACAGTATATAAGTACAGGTTATAAGTGGTCTGTTACCACTGGAGTATGCTAAACCTGTACAGGAGGGGTCTAGTGTGCCATTTTGGACTCACATTAAGAGATAGGACATATCATGAACAGTCACACTGCAGTGATATTATACCGTTAGCGTATTTCCCAGTCTTTGTTTAACTATCTTTTCCCCTCTATAGATATCTGTCTCCTCTAGATCTCTCCCTTCTGTCTCTATCAGCTTTATCTTTAATGCGATCTCTATTGCTCTCCTTTATCCTCTCCTCTTATTTTTTCTCTTCTACTCCTCTCCTTTTGTTTCTCCAATCTTTCTCTCTTCTTTCTGTTTCTCCCCTGTTTCTCTTTTTCCTCTCCTTTCTGTTTCTCCCTTCTCTCTCCTCACCGTTTTCTCCTCATTCATCTCTATGTCGCTCTCTCTCTCTCCCATCTCTTTCCCCCTATCCGTAAGAGATGTCTATATAGTATATATAGTTATAATTACTCCTGTTTAAATTGTATTCGTTCTGAAAAACGAAAGCACTGGATGTATTTGTTAGAAGTCTGCTTTTCTCTTCATATGTCCCTGTTGTGATGAAAATACTGCACTGTATTTTCAGAAATCCACGACCATTCAAACCTATTGAACTTTCTCTCAACTTTTCTCTCCTTCTTTCCTCTCAATCTCTTCCTCTATTTTCTATATTTCAGTCCCTCTCTCTCTCTCTTCTTTCTTCATCTCTGTCTTGCTTCTCTCTCTTTCATGATATACACCTCTCTTCTTTCTTCCCTTTATCTTCTCCTTTATCTTTCCCTCTGAGCTCTGTCCTTGCTGGAGTCCTCTCTCACGCTGACAAATGAGTAATGAAGACACAGCAAACATATACGTTTGCATAAAATACATTATACCTATAGATGATCTAGTGGGATCAGGTCTGCTATATGTAAGGCTCATTACATTATACCTATAGATGATCTGGTGGGATCAGGTCTGCTATATGTAAGGCTCATTATATTATACTTATAGATGATCTAGTGGGATCAGGTCTGCTATATGTAAGGCTCATTATATACCTATAGATGATCTAGTGGGATCAGGTCTGCTATATGTAAGGCTCATTATATTATACTTATAGATGATCTAGTGGGATCAGGTCTGCTATATGTAAGGCTCATTATATACCTATAGATGATCTCAGGTCTGCTATATGTAAGGCTCATTATATTATACTTATAGATGATCTAGTGGGATCAGGTCTGCTATATGTAAGGCTCATTATATTATACTTATAGATGATCTAGTGGGATCAGGTCTGCTATATGTAAGGCTCATTATATTATACTTATAGATGATCTAGTGGGATCAGGTCTGCTATATGTAAGGCTCATTATATTATACTTATAGATGATCTAGTGGGATCAGGTCTGCTATATGTAAGCTCATTATATTATACTTATAGATGATCTAGTGGGATCAGGTCTGCTATATGTAAGGCTCATTATATTATACTTATAGATGATCTAGTGGGATCAGGTCTGCTATATGTAAGGCTCATTATATTATACTTATAGATGATCTAGTGGGATCAGGTCTGCTATATGTAAGGCTCATTATATTATACTTATAGATGATCTAGTGGGATCAGGTCTGCTATATGTAAAGCTCATTATATTATACTTATAGATGATCTAGTGGGATCAGGTCTGCTATATGTAAGGCTCATTATATTATACTTATAGATGATCTAGTGGGATCAGGTCTGCTATATGTAAAGCTCATTATATTATACTTATAGATGATCTAGTGGGATCTGGTCTGCTATATGTAAGGCTCATTATATACCTATAGATGATCTAGTGGGATCAGGTCTGCTATATGTAAGGCTCATTATATTATACTTATAGATGATCTAGTGGGATCAGGTCTGCTATATGTAAGGCTCATTATATTATACCTATAGATGATCTAGTGGGATCAGGTCTGCTATATGTAAGGCTCATTATATTATACTTATAGATGATCTAGTGGGATCAGGTCTGCTATATGTAAGGCTCATCATATTATACTTATAGATGATCTAGTGGGATCAGGTCTGCTATATGTAAGGCTCATTATATTATACTTATAGATGATCTAGTGGGATCAGGTCTGCTATATGTAAGGCTCATTATATTATACTTATAGATGATCTAGTGGGATCAGGTCTGCTATATGTAAGGCTCATTATATACCTATAGATGATCTAGTGGGATCAGGTCTGCTATATGTAAGGCTCATTATATTATACTTATAGATGATCTAGTGGGATCAGGTCTGCTATATGTAAAGCTCATTATATACCTATAGATGATCTAGTGGGATCAGGTCTGCTATATGTAAGGCTCATTATATTATACTTATAGATGATCTAGTGGGATCAGGTCTGCTATATGTAAGGCTCATTATATACTTATAGATGATCTAGTGGGATCAGGTCTGCTATATGTAAGGCTCATTACATTATACCTATAGATGATCTAGTGGGATCTGGTCTGCTATATGTAAAGCTCATTATATACCTATAGATGATCTAGTGGGATCAGGTCTGCTATATGTAAAGCTCATTATATACCTATAGATGATCTAGTGGGATCAGGTCTGCTATATGTAAGGCTCATTACATTATACCTATAGATGATCTAGTGCTATCAGGTCTGCTATATGTAAAGCTCATTATATACCTATAGATGATCTAGTGGGATCTGGTCTGCTATATGTAAAGCTCATTATATACCTATAGATGATCTAGTGGGATCAGGTCTGCTATATGTAAAGCTCATTATATACCTATAGATGATCTAGTGCTATCAGGTCTGCTATATGTAAAGCTCATTATATACCTATAGATGATCTAGTGCTATCAGGTCTGCTATATGTAAAGCTCATTATATACCTATAGATGATCTAGTGGGATCTGGTCTGCTATATGTGTTACAGTGAAAGGCTCATTTTGGACTGAGTCTAGTAAACACACACTTACTCATGCATTCCTAAACATGATGTGATGAAAACATGATGTGTAACTGCGATCCCATTGATGTGAGTGTGGACATGATTTCTGCTCCTCTATGAACAGGTGACATCAGAGGGACCAGTCAGGTGCAATGATGGAGCGACCAGACTCGTCACATCTCAAACGGTGGCCTATTTCCTAACTTAGTGCACTATTTTTGGTCAGCGCCGATAACTAAAGTAGTGCCCTAGATACAGTAGGCAATAGAGTGCTGTTTGGGATAGCATCAGCGTGAGAATATGGCTGTAAAATACTGCAGTGTGCATTTCAATCATTGTCTCGTTTCTTAGAAAACCTTCTTAAGAAAAGGCCATTTCCTGAACTGCTATCAGTTTCTCCTCATGAATATGAATGAGGGCTTGATTTAGTTTCTCCTTATTCTTCTCTACATGTTTTGTTTCTGTTAGAGAGACGGTTCGTTATCTCTCCTAGGGCACGTAGCTCTGTTTCAAACGTGACACGTTCTGCCAATACCTGCTGTGCTGTCATCACTTTGGGGAGTTGTCACAGCTCCTGACTTGCCGTCGTGTTCCTCGTTCCATGATGTGTTCCTCGTTCCGTGTAATCGAATGCTCGGTGCACACGTTCCCACTTACCGCGTTAAGGTCAGAGGTCACGGGTTCTCACTGATATCTTGCACGTTCTAGGGACTCTGCGTCTCATGTCCTGACTAAAATGCAACGCTGCCTGTTGCCTATTCGATATAGATAGATAGGCAGGTAGATAGATAGGCAGATAGATAGGCAGATAGAAAGGTAGATAGGCAGGTCTGCTTAGGTGACCTGTGAGTACTGAAGCAGGACGTGGTTTCAACAGCAGCTTACATTTACAAACCGTCTGCAGCCAGAGGTACCTGCTTTATTGCTGACTGTGTGTTTTCTGGTTGATGCCAGAGGTTGTTGGGTCAGGTAGCCAGGCGGGGGTGTTCCCTTTGACCACAACACAAACAGATCGTTTCTGTCACGGTCCTAAAATAGCAGCCTCTTGTGACACCCCTGAACACCTGCAGGTATCAGTGCAGATTTGTGTTTCTGGTGTTTAAGATGCCGTGCTCACAGCCATGTGTCATGACCTTATTGGATAAAAGGTTAGAAATGAACAAAACAATTTTCCTCCAGACAGATTCATCCTGTAGGCTGTGTGGTGGATGTAATATAAGTAGTTAGTAATAGTGCCAACAAGGTCAAGGTTATTGTCACGTTCTGGATAAAAACACAGAAGCGGTTTCGGTTGATTTTTGCGTTGTTGACCTTCTAGATGTCTAGCATGGGGTGGAGATTCTGATGACTGGCGCCAACATTAATTATATCTCTTCAATCAATCAAATGTATTTTATAAAGACCTTTTTACAACAAAGTTGTCATAAAGTGCTTTTACAAACAACCAGCCTGAATCCGACAGAGCACACACCGTCAAGTTGATACAAGTTGATACACGGCAGCTAGGAGAAACTCCCTGATGGGTCAAATTTAGGAAGAAACCTAGAGGAACCAGGCTCTGAGGGGTGGCCAGTCCTCATCTGGCTGTGCTGAGTGAACTTATAAAAGTTTAGTTAAATTGTAAAATAGAAAAAATAGAATAGTTCACTTCTAATACAGTCAGAAAGGGACAACCGGGAGAACTGAGGTTTTGGCAGATGGGAGGCCCAAAGCATCAGGCAGTCCCTGTCTCAGTCCCAGCAACGTATTATCACAGTTTGAGGGAAACTAGAGACCGGATCAATCACAGACATATAGGTACACTTTGAGGTGTGTGTATCTTGAATAACAAGGCGTATTACATTTTAGTCCATTAGTTACCATTTACATTTACTCCTCCAATTTACTCTTCCAGTCAGAATGAAGCCCATTTACTGTCATCCAATGAGAATGAAGCCCATTTACTATCTTACAAAAGATCTTGTGAATTTATTGTCATTCACTGAGAATGATCCCCTTCTTTCTCCTCCAATGAAAATGTAGGCATGTCCATATCCTCCAATGACACGGCTGAATATAGCTGATGGGGAGACGAAAGGTCAACACCAATACTCTCAGCAGACAAATGAGGCGGTGAAGTGTCACTGAATGTCATTCACGGAACGCTGTGCTAACAAACCAACGTGTGTCACTCACTCGCTCAACAAATTGAGATCGGCCTGAGTCACTGAGTGAGACGTCCGTCAAACAGAATCACGGCGTTCTTGCAGTTCACCGTTGGACAGCTACGGAGATGATTTGTGCTTGGTTCCCTATCCACTGTGGTGACCAGTAATAAATGGGTCACGGGTTGCTATTTATCACAGAGATGAATACTCACTAAATGATTGCGATCAGCTGAAACATCCACAGCAGCCACACGGTATTCTGTCTTACTCACCGGATTGATAGCTGCAGCAGGTTGAGCTGTGTATCCCAGGCTGAGCAATGTTTATAGTCAATCAGATTCGCTCTGAAAAATACATTCACAGCATGCACAGTAATTATAGTACACCCACAAATAGTAAATATAGTACACCCACAAACAGTAGATATAGTACACCCACAAATAGTAAATATAGTACACCCACAAACAGTGAATATAGTACACCCATATACAGTGAATATAGTACACCCGCATACAGTGAATATAGTACACCCACATACAGTGAATATAGTACACCCACATACAGTGAATATAGTACACCCACATGCAGTGAATATAGTACACCCATATACAGTGAATATAGTACACCCACATACAGTGAATATAGTACACCCACATACAGTGAATATAGTACACCCACATACAGTGAATATAGTACACCCAAAAACAGTAAATATAGTACACCCACAAATAGTAAATATAGTACACCCACAAACAGTGAATATAGTACACCCACATACAGTGAATATAGTACACCCACATACAGTGAATATAGTACACCCAAAAACAGTAAATATAATACACCCACATACAGTGCATATAGTACACCCAGAAATAGTAAATATAGTACACCCAAAAATAGTAAATATAGTACACCCACATGCAGTAAATATAGTACACCCACAAACAATGAATATAGTACACCCACATACAGTGAATATAGTACACCCAAAAATAGTAAATATAGTACACCCACATACAGTGAATATAGTACACCCAAAAACAGTAAATATAATACACCCACATACAGTGCATATAGTACACCCAGAAATAGTAAATATAGTACACCCAAAAATAGTAAATATAGTACACCCACATGCAGTAAATATAGTACACCCACAAACAGTGAATATAGTACACCCACATACAGTGAATATAGTACACCCAAAAATAGTAAATATAGCACACCCACATACAGTGAATATAGTACACCCACATACAGTGAATATAGTACACCCACATACAGTGAATATATTACACCCAAAAACAGTAAATATAATACACCCACATACAGTGAATATAGTACACCCAGAAATAGTAAATATAGTACACCCACATACAGTGAATATAGTACACCCACATACAGTGAATATAGTACACCCACATACAGTGAATATAGTACACCCAAAAATAGTAAATATAGTACACCAACATACAGTGAATATAGTACACCCACAAACAGTGAATATAGTACACCCACTAACAGTGAATATAGTACACCCACAAACAGTGAATATAGTACACCCACATACAGTGAATATAGTACACCCACATACAGTGAATATAGTACAACCACATACAGTGAATATAGTACACCCACATACAGTGAATATAGTACACCCACATACAGTGAATATAGTACACCCAAAAATAGTAAATATAGTACACCCACATACAGTGAATATAGTACACCCACATACAGTGAATATAGTACACCCACATACAGTGAATATAGTACACCCAAAAATAGTAAATATAGTACACCCACATACAGTGAATATAGTACACCCACATACAGCGAATATAGTACACCCACATACAGTGAAATATAGTACACCCACATACTGTGAATATAGTACACCCACATACAGTGAATATAGTACACCCACATACAGTGAATATAGTACACCCACATACAGTGAATATAGTACACCCACATACAGTGAATATAGTACACCCACATACAGTGAATATAGTACACCCACATACAGTGAATATAGTACACCCACATACAGTGAATATAGTACACCCAAAAATAGTAAATATAGTACACCCACAAACAGTGAATATAGTACACCCACTAACAGTGAATATAGTACACCCACAAACAGTGAATATAGTACACCCACATACAGTGAATATAGTACACCCAAAAATAGTAAATATAGTACACCCACATACAGTGAATATAGTACACCCACATACAGTGAATATAGTACACCCACATACAGTGAATATAGTACACCCACATACAGTGAAATATAGTACACCCACATACTGTGAATATAGTACACCCACATACAGTGAATATAGTACACCCACATACAGTGAATATAGTACACCCACATACAGTGAATATAGTACACCCACATACAGTGAATATAGTACACCCAAAAATAGTAAATATAGTACACCCACATACAGTGAATATAGTACACCCACATACAGTGAATATAGTACACCCACATACAGTGAAATATAGTACACCCACATACTGTGAATATAGTACACCCACATACAGTGAATATAGTACACCCACATACAGTGAATATAGTACACCCACATACAGTGAATACAGTACACCCACATACAGTGAATACAGTACACCCACATACAGTGAATACAGTACACCCACATACAGTGAATATAGTACACCCACATACAGTGAATATAGTACACCCACATACAGTGAATATAGTACACCCACATACAGTGAATATAGCACACCCACATACAGTAATCACCAGTAGTCATCTGTAACAGTCTTTCCAACGGAGTTTCAATTATGCCTGTCTGTCTGTGGTCCAAATCATCCCAAACCATCACAATTGGGTTGAGATGGGGTGATTGTGGAGGTCATCTGATGCAGTTCTCCATCACTCTCATTCGTGGTCAAATTGCCTTTACACAGCCTGGAGGTGTGTTCTGGGTCATCGTCTGGCTGAATACAAATGTTGAAGGCAGTTGGCCAGAAAAATCGCACATCACTCATCAGACTAAAGAACAGATTTCTGCTGGTCGAATGTCCTTTTCTGGGGTTTCTTTGGCCCATGTGAGTCTCTTCTTATTGACATCCTTCATTAATGGTTAATTCAATGTAACCTTGGAATACCTGTCTAACACTGAGATACATGTGTCTTGGCATTTCGGCAAAGTTAGCTTAATAATTTTAAAAATGATTGATTGCAATAATGTCAGCTAAATGTGCTTCTACTAATGAATTACTTTGGTTAATTTGTCCTATTGAGAATGTGTTGTTGGTGGTGGTGTAGATCAGACAATAAATTGTTTTATGTTTTATATATCTTCCTGGAATCTTCCTACCTTAAAGGTGTGATGGAAACATTGTGGACAACTTTGTTGTTTTTGTTGTTTTAGTTTTTGTTGTTGCGATGTCTAAAGGCACTCAATCAATTTCTCATCAAGTACAGCTGACATGGCTTTTTCCTGCCCATGTCCCCTTGGCATTGGGGCTGAGACAGATGCCCAATAAGCAGAGTCATCTTCCAAGGCATCAGTGTTGTATACCCACTCTTCTCTTTAACTTCCCCGCAATTTCCCTTCAGATGTTCCTCCTCTTCTCAGGGACCTCCGGTTGTTCCTCCTTTACACTTGGAACTTCATACATTCCTCCTGTTCTCTGGGGAACCCCCAGATGTTTCTTAATGTTGTTCTAGCTCACTCAATCAGTTACGCTAAATATGAACTAGATTTAATACATTGTAATACATTTTCATTACATTACATTAGCATGTAACGATTTGATGAGTTCTCAGGTGTGCACTGATCGGAATAGATCAAATAGTCTACGTGAAATGTCTTAGAACCGTTGCCTAATATAGTACCATTGTTTAAAAGTGAAGGGTGCTGTCTGAGGCATTGTGAGTGCGAGAACACACTGCAGTGACCCACATGCCTATTAGAGGCAACTTTGAGACGCAGGTGTTTCCCTCACTGGCAATCAGAGATCTCTAGTTGCTAGGAGACATACCAGTGGATACAGGAAGAGCGAGAAGTGAGATGGGAACGATATTCTGAACACGCCATGAGAACTTCATCACACCCAGAAACCTCTGGAATATCATCTCTACATGAGAATGAAGAGAAATGGCCTGTTCAGGATGGAATTTAAAGGTGGCCAAATGTCTCTGACCACAAGTCAGGCAGCATGTGGGTTTAATTTTTCATCGTGAGCACCCCTGAAATCCCCTTTCCAGGTTTTCATTCGACCTATTCTTTGTGCACATATTTCGTAATGTATTTTTTGCCATTTCGAGCTCATTGTTAAATTGTCAGTCGGAGTAGCTACAGTTTTCCGTACGGTTCAGTCCATTAAATGGCACGGAATGATTAATTGCTTGATACAGCTGCGGTGACAAATGACATGTGACAGCATGATCCACATGTATATCATTAACCTTTAGTAGACAGTATATATTACAGAGCTAACGGGACACATCTCGAATTCAGGGCAGTGTATTTAACGCATTTAGATTCAGCATAACATATGACCTCTCTCAACGAATTGACTGCTCAATTCTGCTTACTATGGTGCTATGTGGCGTTTACTGCACTCCAGGGAAGGCGTCCCCTCTTGAGCAATGCTGCCCTCTACTGGCCAAGTCAGTTTCAATTCTCATTTTGCCTGGACTGCCTTTCTCACCAGAGAGTGGAAACACTGTATGTCAAATGGAATTAGTTACAATTGTGGACACCCGGTCATAACGCGACATATTATGTGAAACTATAATATATATTATGTGAAAATATAACGCGACATAATATGTGAAATATAAATCAATCCAATCAACCAATCACAAGATATCATGTGTCGCTATCATGTGTCTCGTTATGACCGGGTGTCTCGTTGCTTCCGGTGCAGATTAGAATGCAACAGGGCCTGCTTTAAGTGTAATTCCGTTTTTATGCTTCTGAGGGCTACTGATCTAAATGACTTCTCCCCCTATGCATTGCACCAGATTAGACCCACATTGCACCACTCCCATGGGGCTCTAATTAAATCGGTGTGCTATATGATATGAGTATCTAGATATGCTATACTGGCTGCTACTGTAAACATCACCTCTAAATCCATTCATATTATTTACTCACTGCCCATCACCAATTATTATCTTATATGCTCACCACTCAGGATCAATTCAAGAACCCACCTAAATATTATGACTAGAGCTACGTAGCACATATCTCCCACCGCTGACATTTGGAAGAGTAAAATCACTGACCACTTTTCTCCACCAGAGGGAGGCTGTGCTCAAGGACTGGTTTATCTATTGTCAACTGCATCAGGAGTCTCTAAAACCGGAAGCCTGAAATACTGTACATACTTGCAGGCTCTCTGCATTGTAACACAGTTAAATGATTTACTATTCACTTAAAAATGTTCCAAAGCAGCCAGTGGGTGTGCGTGTGTGTCGGTGTGTGTGTGTGTCTCTGTGTGTGTCAGTGTGTGTGTGTCTGTGTGTGTGCGTGTGTGTGGTTCGTTGGTGTTTTAAGCCCCCAACGAAGCCTTTAAGGCAGCGCTGCATGGATGGCACTCCCCCCTTGTGTGCACATGTGTGTGTGTGTCTGTGCGTGTGTGTGCGCATGTGTGTGTGTTTGCATACATCACAGGGACCCCTCACTATCTCTCTGACCCCAATATGACAGGGGAATACGCCTAAAGCTGAGGGACCCAGCAGAGCTGTCCTGAGCTACAGGGAGACTGGAGGAGACTTCGGATTACCACACAACTGACATGAAGTTCAAACACCTAACAAGGTGCCTTTTCCTAACACTTGTCCTAATAATTATGGACCATTATATCGCATGGCTTTAAGCTGTTGTGATTGACACCTCCCCCTAAACCTCAACTACGGAAAAAAAGATATGAGGGTTCCTTTAAAACTCCAGTAACTGAAGGATGTTGTGTCAGGAATCACAGACTTACCATGTGTGTAAACCTGTTACCATTATTCCATGTAACATACCATGTGTGTAAACCTGTTACCATTATTCCATGTAACATACCATGTGTGTAAACCTGTTACCATTATTCCATGTAACATACCATGTGTGTAAACCTGTTACCATTATTCCATGTAACATACCATGTGTGTAAACCTGTTACCATTATTCCATGAAGAAGAAATGTGCAGGACAACATACAGTGAGTTGAGATGAGATGAACATACAGTTACACAATAAATACACAGGATATAAGTGCAAATAGCAGCGGGATTCTACATGGCAATACTGGATCAAGTGGAGAGTCAATATACAGTTAATACAGGATGAGGTATAAGTAGGTCAGTTGAGCAGCATTGATATGTCAACAGCAACAACGTCAAACACAAAGGTGTGTCTACACAGAAAGTAAGAGTTAAAGAGCATCTAGCAGGTAGGTCATTAGTGTGCACAAATGATATATTAGTCGGCCAGCTGACTAATGCATGAAGGTTTTGTTTGGGGCATTGGTTACAAAACGTTTAACACTATGGTTAATCACAGTTCCATAAATGACATCACCAAAGTCAAAAATTAGTATAATAGTCATCTTCATCAAGTTTCGCAACACGAGTGATGGAGGCCCTGTTGCAGAATAGGAAACCGATTCTGGACTTAATTTTAGAGTTGAGTGTGTTTATGTGGGGCTGGAAGGATAACTATCTTACCGACAGAACACAATCTATTGTGCTGGGCTGTGGTGGTCCGGCTGTGGTGTTCAGCATGGCCAACACCTATGAGCCACTCAATTAGCAGCAGGTCATGAAGAACAGGAATGTTCTGCTGATTAGTTTCGATTAGAGGAAGACAAATGCATCATGGCTGTTCCACCCAAGACCCCGTCGGGTCGGACTGTAGCAGTGAGTGGAACTGACACAAGTAGCACCCAGGCTAGGCATAGTACACTGTATGTGCAAACCCTTAATGCTGGTATTTAACCACACAACCATGTGTAAACCAGTTTATATACCAGATAAGGTCCAAAATGAGCCTTAATGCTGGTATTTAACCACACAACCATGTGTAAACCAGTTTATATACCAGATAAGGTCCAAAATGAGCCTTAATGCTGGTATTTAACCAGACAACCATTGTAAACCAGTTTATATACCAGATAAGGTCCAAATGAGCCTTAATGTTGGTATTTAACCACACAACCATGTGTAAACCAGTTTATATACCAGATAAGGTCCAAAATGAGCCTTAATGCTGGTATTTAACCAGACAACCATTGTAAACCAGTTTATATACCAGATAAGGTCCAAATGAGCCTTAATGTTGGTATTTAACCAGACAACCATGTGTAAACCAGTTTATATACCAGATAAGGTCCAAAATGAGCCTTAATGCTGGTATTTAACCAGACAACCATTGTAAACCAGTTTATATACCAGATAAGGTCCAAATGAGCCTTAATGTTGGTATTTAACCAGACAACCATGTGTAAACCAGTTTATATACCAGATAAGGTCCAAAATTAGCCTTAATGTTGGTATTTAACCAGACAACCATGTGTAAACCAGTTTATATACCAGATAAGGTCCAAAATTAGCCTGAATGCTGGTATTTAACCAGACAACCATGTGTAAACCAGTTTATATACCAGATAAGGTCCAAAATGAGCCTTAATGCTGGTATTTAACCAGACAACCATGTGTAAACCAGTCTATATACCAGATAAGGTCCAAAATTAGCCTTAATGCTGGTATTTAACCAGACAACCATGTGTAAACCAGTTTATATACCAGATAAGGTGCAAAATGAGCCTGAATGCTGGTATTTTATCACACAACCATGTGTAAACCAGTTTATACCAAGTACATGATACGGCTGTGATGATTTGACTCCACCAGTCCAACAAGTTACAAGGTATAACATTTTTTACAATAGATACTTTTGACTGAGCAAGGCAATTGCAACCTACTCTGCATTTTTAAGCAATTTAATTAAAGATGTTCTGATTGCACATAATGCAGTTTATTGATTTATAGATCATTATTGATATAGGCTTTTCTCCTAATCTAAAACCCTGGGAGCCCATCAAATCGAATTTATTGGATTATGAGATCTTCTAGAATGAACATTTGTAAATAATGTGTCAAGTGTGTCAATAATATTAACAATATATAGATATATAATATTTTATCGAGGTGGTTGACAGTTGAAGGATTTGTGCCAGAGGAGGGCAGCATTTGAAATCAGACATTAATCTGACATCGACCCCTTTAAACAACCTGTTAGAATGACAACAAAATACTTACATAGAACACATTTCTTTAGATGTTACAAAACATGTTATTTATATTGACCATTCTGTTTAATTACCAAGCAATAATCAATACATTAACATTATTACGAAGCACTGTCACTTCGTGAAAAGGAAGAATCCATAGCCTACACAAAAAGAATATGCGGTTCTATATAGAACCGTTAAGGGTTCTATAGCTTGGTACATATTTGGCACCCTCAAAAGGTTCTATATAGGACCATTTCAGAGGGTTCATTTAAAGGAACCCTTTTTGCTAAACAAAATGGTTCTCTATAGAACCTTTTAGGGTTCTATAGCTTGGTAGGTATTTGGCACCCTCAAAAGGTTCTATATAGAACCATTTCAGAGGGTTCATTAGGAAGGAACCCATTGCTAAACAAAATGGTTCTTTATAGAACCTTTTATGTTTAATCAATATATTGACATATTGCATTGGTTGGCCACAACATTTTAATAATTTTGCAGAACTACCTGATTACTGTTACAATACTGAGTCTAGTATAATAATATAATTTAATACTGATATGAAGTGTGTTTATATTGCTCACTTATAATTTTTAGATACAATAACATATCAATCAATCAATCAAATTTATTTATAAAGCCCTTTTTACAACAAAAGTTGTCACAAAGTGCTTTTACAATCACCAGCCTGAATCCGACAGAGCAAACATCAACAAGTTGAACAAGTTGCCCTTTGCCACTACCAACCTATTGCAAATAGAAGAAAAAGACAAGAAAGGGGGTTTCAAATTGACTGTATTGATCATCCAAAAATAGTCAAAAAATAACTATACACAATATATATTGTAGGCTACATTGCAAAATATTAACATCCATTTCTCCACTTGTGATGGTGACTCCATCCATCTTTATGGATGCTTTTACAGCAAGCAGGGGATTCTCTGCATCATGGAAGGTGATGGTTGGGAATGAGCTTGTTGGTTCCTATAAGTAAAAGAAACATAATGTAAAGTCTAAAGAACTAGCTATAGCTATACTGTATGCAATTGACAATGTAAACTGATAAGGTAAAGATTCAACACACACACAGACACAGACACAGACACAGACTCAGACAGACACACAGACAGACACACAGACAGACACACAGACACACACACAGACACACACACAGACACACACACAGACACACACACAGACACACACACAGACACACAGACAGACACACAGACAGACACACACACAGACACACACACAGACAGACACACAGACAGACACACAGACACACACACAGACACACAGACACACAGACAGACACACAGACAGACACACAGACACACAGACAGACACACAGACAGACACACAGACACACACACAGACACACACACAGACACACAGACACACACACAGACACACACACACACGTTATATATATAACGCCTAGCGCGCTCTGAGGTGATCTGAAATCACTGTAAACTACGGACTTTTGTGGCTCATTTATTTCATCTTAACCATAGATATGACATTAACTCCATGTTTTGAAAAAATAGCTATATCCGTAACTACACATGTATTCACCAAGCTAACAATCATCCTTAGACCGGTAAGCACTGTACGTAATTAGTCTAACGTAACGCTACGCAGTAACCGTTAAAAGACGTAGCCTACTGTACTTTATAGTGTACAGGATTTAAGGTATATTTGTTATATATAACATTATAATAGACACTTGCCATACACACGGTTCAAACAAACACCATGATAAAACAGATAACATTTATCAACAAATATTATTCGCATTTATAAAACTCTTATAAAAGTCTTTTTACTCACCTTTAGTTTGTTGGAAAATAACCGCAGGTTTCCAGCTGTCACCACAAGTGCCGCTCAACTGTGTGGCTCGCGCACATTCTATGAAACATTTAAGCGACTTTTCTATGGAAAAGGGTTCTTAGGTATTTTATAGAACCATTTTAGACAGATGGTTCTTTAGTGGAGGATATAGAACCTTAGGGTTCTACATAGAACCCTAATGAACCATTTTTTCTGAGAGTGTATACATATTAAACTGTATTTAAAACAATAGAGTAAAATATTAGGTGTCATGTGAAAGGAAAATTACACTCAAAACGCATTTATGACAGATCAACTGCCTTATACGGTGTCATCTGTGGCAGTCATTTACGATTTACATATTTGGGCAAATAGTTTTGGAATTATTAATTGACCTCATAAAGTTCATAAAACGTTTTTTTAATTCACTGAAATGCTTTCCGTTTTTGGAGAAGTATGTTCCAATGTGTGCATATGCAATTTTTAAAACATGTCACTGC
The DNA here is from genome assembly GCA_029465975.1 of Dallia pectoralis. Classification (NCBI taxonomy): domain Eukaryota; kingdom Metazoa; phylum Chordata; class Actinopteri; order Esociformes; family Umbridae; genus Dallia; species Dallia pectoralis. Next base: position 5,158,802 of record CM055730.1, on the reverse strand, counting down.
GAATCAATTTAAAAACATATATCCCGAGTATGTTGGTTTAAATTAAGCTGAAACCTTAAACCCTCCTTAAATTGTGGCCAACATTTTGTCACATAAATGTGCGTCTTAAAACTATTAGACAAATGCGGGTTCATTTATCCCAATAAACACAATTATAACGTATTGCAATAGCGGAGGAGCCTATAGATCCGGAGACTGGAGAACATTAAATATTATTATCAGGTGGTCACTATGTCGCTATAATTAATTAAGTCAATAGATGGTGCGCGTCTAAACACACATATAATCATATATAAACATGCAAATTATAAGTGTGTATTATAGAAAAAATAGGACTATTTAAGATGCATCATAGGAAAATAATCCGTGGAAAAAAGTGCCTGCGATTTCTTTAAGAATTGGCCAAATTTACATCTAAATATGCGTAAACAATTACATGGTCTGATTAACCACATCTGTTAAAATGTAAACGAAGGCTTCAGCTATTTCTGACTGGTTCGGTTCAGAGTTCATTGATGCGTGCCAGAAAAGGGGAGTTCCTGCAGTTCATTCAGTACCTGTCCAGCTCCTGCGGAGCACTTAAATGCGCCCTCCTCCACTGGGTGATCATTCAGTCCTCTGGGAGAGACTGACGGAGAGACTGGCGGAGAGAGTCGGAGTGAGACGCGTGGTATCGATGTTAGAAACAACAGAAACAACAATTGGATTGAAACGGATTATGAACGCTTTTGGACAGCATCCGTCCAACCCTCAGACCGGCCCCAACCAGACCGGTCCCAACCAGACCGGCCCCATCCAGACCCATACAGGCCCCATCCAGCACCACAGCGCACAGGATCTCCTCGATATGGCCGTGTACTGTGATAAGTTCGGCAGCAGGTACCAGCAGAACCTCCATCACCACCCGCAGAGGCCGTGTGCGCACTCACCTTCCTATGGACTCGCCGAGTACTCCTCCACCCCGTCATCCAACCCGTACCTCTGGCTCAATGGCCCGGGCATCAGCTCGTCTCCATACCTGACCGGGTCCAATGGGTCGTCTTACATCCAGTCTGGATATGGAACCAACCAGCGGCAGTTCCTGCCCCCTCCCACCGGGTTTGGAGGTGCCGACCTCGGGTGGCTCTCTATTTCCAGCCAGCAAGAGTTGTTCAAGATGGTTCGACCTCCGTACTCCTACTCGGCACTGATAGCCATGGCCATCCAGAACGCCGGGGACAAAAGGCTGACCCTGAGTCAGATCTACCAATATGTGGCAGAGAACTTTCCATTTTATAAGAAAAGCAAGGCTGGCTGGCAGAACTCGATCAGGCACAACCTGTCACTGAACGACTGTTTCAAGAAAGTGGCCCGGGATGAAGATGACCCGGGTAAATTTATTGGCCTTGATTTGTGAATTATATGTCATTATTTACATCATGCAAATGTGTCATTATTTAATGTCATGCAATCTGGTTTATATTAACTTTGGATGTTTTGTATGAGTTGTGTGTCTTCTATCTGGATGTTTTATATGAGTTGTGTGTCTTCTATCTGGATGTTTTGTACGAGTTGTGTGTCTTCTATCTGGATGTTTTGTATGAGTTGTGTGTCTTCTATCTGGATGTTTTGTATGAGTTGTGTGTCTTCTATCTGGATGTTTTATATGAGTTGTGTGTCTTCTATCTGGATGTTTTGTATGAGTTGTGTGTCTTCTATCTGGATGTTTTATATGAGTTGTGTGTCTTCTATCTGGATGTTTTATATGAGTTATGTGTCTTCTATCTGGATGTTTTGTATGAGTTTGTGTGTCTTCTATCTGGATGTTTTGTATGAGTTGTGTGTCTTCTATATGGATGTTTTGTATGAGTTGCGTGTCTATTTATATGTAACATTCAATTGCCTAATGCCGTTGTGTCTTTATAATTTGCTTTATAGGAAAAGGAAATTACTGGACGTTGGACCCGAATTGTGAGAAAATGTTCGATAACGGCAACTTCAGGAGAAAGAGAAAGAGGCGAGCGGACTTGACCGGAGGCCAGCCCACCACCAGTATACCCGTGAAGTCAGAGCAGGACAGCGGCTCCCTGAAGCTCTCCGACACGGCCAGTATCATCAGTTCATCACCTCCCAGCCTCCAGAACTCACCTGGCTCATCGGAGCCCAAGTCCTCCCCATCCCCATCTGCGGAACATAGCCCCTGTTTCAACAACTTTGTGTCCAACATGAACGCGATGCTTCCGGCCCACGGTTCCGTCCGGGGGGGCAGTAGTCTGGGGGACTTTGGTTCGGGCGGAGGACACATTATGGGGGATTTGTCACATCATCAGATCCGAGAGAACATGTCCGGACTTGGTTCGTACTCGCCCTCGCAGATGAGCCCATTGAACTCTGACACCAGTCACCACTCCACGTCGAGTCGGATGAACTATTACACGCATGCGCAGACCGGTCACGGTGGAGGTCTGGGTCACGGTGGAGGTCTGGGTCACGGTGGAGGTCTGGGCCTCGGCAACCACCTCTCGAACCACTTTAGTGTCAACCATTTAATATACAGCCGTGAAGGGACCGAGGTGTAGCCCCAGACAGAAGCTCCAGTTATTCTCATTATTACAAGAAGTGCCTTAAATGTGTTTCACTGTCATATGTGCCTTAATAACTAAGTATTCGGTGCTATAGCAAGGTCTGATCGATAGGCTTTTTTATTATTAAATTGTTTTTAAGGACACACGCTGTATACAAAGGTTGCACTGATACAGAACCTTGTCTGTAGACTAAAACCAATATACCCCATTAGGTTACATGCACCGGTTCTAAATACAGAACACTGTCTGTAGACTAAACACAATATACCCCATTAGGTTACATGCACCGGTTCTAAATACAGAACACTGTCTGTAGACTAAACACAATATACCCAATTAGATTACATGCGCCGGTTTTAAGCGGAACTGTTTGGCATTTGAGACAATAACCAGGAGTGCGCCTGTTGGGAAAATAACTCGATATGTTCAACCTGTTGTGCCCTGGAATAGTCCTGGTCTGAAATGTAGTTTTGCAAGTTTGTTTTCTGTTGGCCTCTATAGGCCTTATGTAGCTGCATGAATGACCTCATTTAGTCTGTATGTTTTTATAGAGAAGACACTACTGCATAAATGTGTTGATGTGTGAATAGTAGCCTTATTTTCAGAACTCTCTGTGCATGCATTTTGTTTGTAGAAGGACGTGTATCTTTTATTTAAAGGGATATTTTGGAAAATTCAGTTATTTATCTAGTTTCCAGGAGTGAGATTAAATGCTTGCTTGGTAAAATGTGTGCACTTGCTAATTATAGCAATGGCCAAAAGCAGTTGGAAGGGGTTATTCTGTTGGCATGTGAAACTACCTCCAAGTTCCTTCATAGTCGCAGACACAGAAATAGCACACACAGGTTAATCTCTCTCCAGGGACGTATAGGTCCTCATTGCCCATTCAAAATATCTATTATCAAGTATTTGTTTAAATAAATGTTGAATGCAAAGTCCTTGCTTGTGTGTCATTATATTATGCTGTTGTATATTGGTAAATTGAAAATAATTCGTTTGGATTCAAACCACAATTTCTAAAGGTTCCTTACATAAACACTAGTATTTTTTACATAAAATTCCAGATGTATTTTAACCATTTAAACAGCATATATGGTGTGGGGGAAACATACGCCTGAGTCGAAACAGCAGATATGGTATTGGGGGAATACGCGGGGAGTCGCCTACAATAACAAACCAAATATGAAACAACATGTTTTCTGCCTGAAAATGATCCTGTGCATCGATAATGGGACTGACAATTATTTACGTGCAAGTATTTCAGGTTTAATCGAGCGACTTAACTAATCCTAACCCCCCGCTGAGTCCGTGCCTATTATCACTGAACTATGCAAACACTCAGACATATTACATTTCAGACTCAGCATTACGGTTGATCAAATGGGCACGGAAACAATTCATAATTTCATCCCTAACATGTCTTTAAACTCATAATAGTCTCCAACAAGTTAAGGCCTGTAGGGGCCTTCCTCTATATGATCATTGGACCCTCTCATCCGCATGAAACACATATAGGTGAGACTGGACGATTTTCTGCTTGTCACTTTGAATGAACCCGATTTAAACCAGACGGTGACATCTACATTACCACCTATAGTTCATAAGTTCAGCCTATATAGTCAGGGTCAGGTTTATTTATCAGTGCTTATACGTTGATGTGTACGTGCGCATGAATAGAACAGGTAATAGATAAATCAATCTGGAGTTCACACCTGTTCAGATTTATTCCACAGGGAATAAAACTTTCTATCACTAACACATACAACTCCGGGATATTTTATTTCTCTCTTTTAAAAAATAACGTGAGAAGTAATACTTCTCGGTTATTCGATTTTTCTTTATTTATGACCTGTGATACAATCTGAAGAGCCTCGGCAGATTAATGTGAGTGCAAAATATCATGTAACTCCCATTGACCATGTACCGTTATAATACCTATAGAGGAACCATATTCCTGCTCTGATTCTGGGAGTAAATAGAAATAACATGCAGAAAGATTTATCTGAAAACGTTTCAAGCAATTAAACGGGCAATTTTGATATAATTTGCACGATGAAAAAAAATCTAAGCAAGTGAATAAAAGATGATTGTCTGGACCAGAGACACACTGACCAGGACATCGTGCCCGTGGATGTTTAACAATGGATCCCGGCTGTGTGAAGGGATCCCCTGTTCTCCAATCAGAACACTCGGGAAGAACCCGGATCGAATATAACAAAGAGTTTTTTTTGTCAGACTGAGAAGGGTTCTCACCTCTCACAAAGACCGGTTAACCATTGCAATCCTGTCTTTCTGAATGTTTTTTCTTGTTAAATAACAGACACTCAAATTAACGCCAAGCAATAGTTGACTCTTAAGACTCCAATCGGGATATGAGTTTTAATGTAAAAACCTTTGTGGGTAATTGATGTCAATTCACCCCAATTAATACTTTTATAAATGCTGTCCCTATCACCAGCGGGTCGAAATCACAAGATTAGGAATCCGTACTTGAAAACATTTCGATATTTAAAATTGGTTTTCAATTTGTGGAAAATGTTTGATCCATGACTTGACTACTTAATGTAATCACGAGTTTGTCATTCATTCTAAACTGTTTACATTTTCTATGAATAATCAAATTTCATACTGGTATGATATGGGCTCAGAGCGCTGGATTAGGACCTCTTTTACACTCGGATCTGCCCAAAAAGATAAATAAAAAACTGGAAAATAGAAAAATGTGGTGCTCAAATTACATTTTATATTGCTAAGATAGACAATATGTCTTCATGAAATATTGTTATATGCCACTATAATGCAACAAATAGATAATTTCTCATGATTTTTTATTAACATAAAAATACCTAGTAAATTATGTTTTCATCTCTTCAATGTGTTGCTTGACAAAATGCTACGATTTTATTAAAATCAAAATAAATGTAATAATAATATTTTTTATATTTTCCTGACAGTCTTTAGGGACCAGTACAATAGGCTCAGGTTATTAAACTGTTAGCTTTAACGTTGACTCCTGACATTCTATGTTAACACTAATTTTACATTATGTCCAGTTTTGTTAGCATATTCACAGAACTTATGATACCTTTCTCAGTTCTAGCCATTTTCTGCTATTAATCAGTATTTTACAGTAACGGTTTAGTCATTTTGTAGACATCTGTCTGCTATCCGCAGCTCATTGTTAATGTGCATATCTTCAATATTTCACCAGTCTGTTACATTTCTTCACGTTATGAGGAATAGCAGTTTAACAGCATATACAATAGAAAATGGTCTTGAAAGCCAAGTGTTCTTCAAGCATATTAATTTCATCCAAACACACTACAATACGGTGCATACTCTGGGCGTTAAAGAATCCCTTTCACAATACGTTGTCCTGTCAAACGTCCATTAGGGCCGTGGACGTTCATTTCCATCTAGTCAGTTATCATAGATCTGCCATCTCCATCACCTGTGTCCATCTTGATCCACTCCACTGCCCTCTGCCTCAGGGCCATTTCACCTGGCCGGGGCCCATGAATATCAGTCACCCGGTAGCTTGGTGGGCCCCCCACTCCAATGCCTGAGGTTGGCTCCAGGCCCCCCCCCCCAACATGGTCTCCATGCCTCCAGGGTAGGGGATGGACTCAGGCCAGGGAGGGAGTGTTTCTGCCAGACTGGCCCCAGCCCCATTGGCCCCAGCCCCGTTGGCCCCAGCCCCATTGGCCCCAGCCCCGTTGGCCCCAGCCCCGTTGGCCCCAGCCCCGTTGGCCCCAGCCCTATTGGCCCCAGCCACATTGGCCCCATCCACATTGGCCCCAGCCCCATTGGCCCCAGCCCCGTTGGCCCCAGCCCTATTGGCCCCAGCCACATTGGCCCCATCCACATTGGCCCCAGCCCCATTGGCCCCAGCCCCGTTGGCCCCAGCCCCGTTGGCCCCAGCCCTATTGGCCCCAGCCACATTGGCCCCATCCACATTGGCCCCAGCCCCATTGGCCCCATCCACATTGGCCCAAGCCCCATTGGCCCCAGCCCCGTTGGCCCCAGCCCCGTTGGCCCCAGCCCCGTTGGCCCCAGCCACATTGGCCCCAGCCCCATTGGCCCCATCCACATTGGCCCCATCCACATTGGCCCCAGCCCCATTGGCCCCATCCACATTGGCCCCAGCCCCATTGGCCCCAGCCCCGTTGGCCCCAGCCCCGTTGGCCCCAGCCCCGTTGGCCCCAGCCCCATTGGCCCCATCCACATTGGCCCCAGCCCCATTGGCCCCAGCCACATTGGCCCCAGCCCCGTTGGCCCCAGCCCCGTTGGCCCCAGCCACATTGGCCCCAGCCCCATTGGCCCCATCCACATTGGCCCCATCCCCATTGGCCCCATCCACATTGGCCCCAGCCCCGTTGGCCCCAGCCCTATTGGCCCCAGCCCCGTTGGCCCCAGCCCCGTTGGCCCCAGCCCTATTGGCCCCATCCACATTGGCCCCAGCCACATTGGCCCCAGCCCCGTTGGCCCCAGCCCCGTTGGCCCCAGCCCCGTTGGCCCCAGCCACGTTGGCCCCAGCCCCGTTGGCCCCAGCCCCGTTGGCCCCAGCCCCGTTGGCCCCAGCCCCGTTGGCCCCAGCCCCGTTGGCCCCAGCCCCATTGGCCCCAGCCCCGTTGGCCCCAGCCCCGTTGGCCCCAGCCCTATTGGTCCCAGCCACATTGGCCCCACCCACATTGGCCCCAGCCCCATTGGCCCCAGCCCCGTTGGCCCCAGCCCCGTTGGCCCCAGCCACATTGGCCCCAGCCCCATTGGCCCCAGCCCCGTTGGCCCCAGCCCCGTTGGCCCCAGCCACATTGGCCCCAGCCACATTGGCCCCATCCACATTGGCCCCAGCCCCATTGGCCCCACCCACATTGGCCCCAGCCCCGTTGGCCCCAGCCCTGCACCCTATGTCAGGCACAAGCCCTGTAGGCTGTCCTGAGATCACAACAAGGGGTCACGCTGGTCATCCTAAAAAGCAGGTAGCCTCATAATTGGAGGGTCGTGTTTGACCCAGGTTCGGAACGGGATTATTGTAATCTTTAATCCTGTTGGGTTTCTCCCCTATAGGTGGACGGAAAAGGAAGTATCTGTTTTACACCGGTCATCTGATACGTCAGAAGTCCCGATACCCGATTGTGCGACAGACTGGCTGGGGAGTGTTTGTCAGCAGGATTAGGAAGGTGTCACTTCCTGAATCTCTGTGGCCTCGCAGGGAACCAGTGATCAGCTGTCGTTCCTCTGCTCAGATAAGAGGTGAATGTGTCAGCTGGAGGAGATTTAAGGGAGTGTGATGCACTGTGTTTAATAAAGCAAAATAAACTATAAAGACAGATGTGTGGATTGGCAACTGTTCAAGACTGGCAATACATGTTTACCTCAATAAAGATTAAGAAAAGTGTCTGATTGATATGCAGAGGGACGTGTGTGTGTGTAGAGGGACAGAGTGTGTGTGTATAGGGACGGAATGTGTGTGTAGGAGGACGGAGTGTGTGTGTAGAGGAACGCAGTGTGTGTTTAGGGGGACGAAGTGTGTGTGTATGGGGACGGAGTGTGTGTGTAGACGGACGGAGTGTGTGTGTAGACGGACGGAGTGTGTGTGTAGACGGACGGAGTGTGTGTGTAGAGGGACGGAGTGTGTGTGTAGGAGGACGGAGTGTGTGTGTAGAGCGACGCAGTGTGTGTTTAGGGGGACGAAGTGTGTGTAGGGGGACGGAGTGTGTGTGTAGAGGCGATGGAGTGTGTGTGTAGGGGGACGGAGTGTGTGTGTAGGAGGACGGAGTGTTTGTGTAGAGGGACGCAGTGTGTATTTAGGGGGACGAAGTGTGTGTAGGGGGACGAAGTGTGTGTGTATGGGGACGGAGTGTGTGTGTAGGGGGACGGAGTGTGTGTGTAGGGGGACGGAGTGTGTGTGTAGACAGACGGAGTGTGTGTGTAGGGGGACGGAGTGTGTGTTTAGAGGGGCGGAGTGTGTGTGTAGAGGCGTTGGAGTGTGTGTGTAGGGCGACGGAGTGTGTGTGTAGGGGGACGTGGTGTGTGTGTAGGGAGACGGAGTGTGTGTGTAGAGGGACGGAGTGTGTGTAGGTTGCAGGACGTGATCCTGGGCTAAGAGATCACGTTGCGTCTTCAGTAGGGGATGCTTTCAGGACCATGAAGCTGGAGCTGCCTAAGGCTTGTGGAGGGGGGTTGGAGGAGTGGTGGTGTGGGGTTGGTGGAGGGGTGGGGATGGTGGAGGAGTGGTGGGGGAAGAGAAGGAGGCAGTCACTCAGTGAGTGACATTGGTTGTAGTGATGAATCACTGGTGGATAAAGTTGCATACTACTCAGGGAAGGTGTGAACTGTTCCTTCCTCCCATTAGCCATTAGAAGATTAACTGATAGCAGGAGGAACGCTAAGCGAAATGCCTTTACCGGTACTTTTTACCACAGCTGTGCTGTGGTTTTGGGAAGAAAAAGCAATTGCACGTTAGATTGGTTGTTTTGGAGCTTTAAATTTGTCATTTTATAATTTCCTGTTTGACCGATGAGTTTTGGAAAGAATTGAATGAGCAGCTTTGAGAAGCACAAAAGAATAGCTTGTTTCTGAAAACGCTGTTATATATAAATATATATATTTTATATATATATACATGTATGATGTGTAAAGTTCTCACCTAAATGCTTTGCCATACCCAATATGAAATGCCCTGACAAAAAAATCTGAAGAGTTATGAAAAGTGATCACTGAATTGTCTTCCCCTGTCCGACCTCATGACAGGAATCTGATATTGGGTCAGTTTAGAGGCAAGTTTTCTCTGTATGCCTCTGTATCTACCCTGAAATATGCCTTCTGCTTGTAGCACTCAGTAGGAATTACGGGATGATATCTCATATCACGGCTCGATCTCTTGAGGAAGTTAAACACTTAAGAGGTAAATCTGATGACAGCTCCCGGGGTTGACAAGAGAAAACGGCTAGTCGCCCCCGGGCCCGTCCCAAACGGAACACTATGTAATATTTAGTGGACTACTTTCGACCAGGGACCTCATTCTATAACAGGGTTAAGGTGCGATTTAGAACTCCCGTGCAGGTCGGTAGAAAGGGGCTGGAGAGAGTCTTCACAGGCTCGGTAAAAAGATGAAGCGTACATCTGATATCTGAGGAGAATGCATATCACTGGGCGTGACCCGATTTGGTTTCATCGCTCTCCATTCCGGGTCCATAAAACAGTAATGTACGGCCTGGTAACGGCCTGGGATCGCCTGTCTGAGGTAACCGAACATATGGATGGTTTCATGCAGAACTAGTCTCACCACCAGACAGAGTCCTCTGCAATTACATGAGTTGGACGGATCCTGTCTAGTAAAAAGGTTTGGAGATTACTCTATGTTTCCCAATAGGCTTTATTGTATGTCACATGTTACACAATAGCTTTTATATTTTTCATCACCCACTTTCCCCATTGGTTTCACTGTTAATACGATGTTACATGTCGTCGGGCGAATGCTATATTTGCTGTTTCAGTGTCGGCCCAATGCCTACTGGGAGAACCTCCTGGCCCAGAACTGCAAAACGCAGCTCAGCTTCCACCACCTAAAGAGGCACACCGCCACCAGTCAGGCTTCGTCAGTGGATGTATAGAACCAGCCCGGGTAAGCTGGTCTGAGCCGGGAAAAGGAATTAACGTCGAACAAGATGTTGGCATGTGGATGAATCAGGGTGATGCTCTGTGTGTTTTAATTTTTTATCATAACCATCAACTTATCTGTGTCTTGTGCGACTGCAGAACTTCTGTCGGTTTCGTTGTTCGGCGCTGGTGGGTGGTTTGTTCCTCCTCAGAGCACCACACCAGACTTGCCGTTTTCGAGATGCTCTGACCCAGTCGTTGGCCCTTGTCAAAGTCGCTCAGGTTTTTACACAGTGTCCTTGTATAAACATGTCATGGCAGCAGAACATATATGTAAGGAACAGCCAATATGTTATTGTGGCAGCCCAGACACAGCCTCTTCCAGGCAGATAATGACACTAGCGGATCTGTCGGTACCCACTTGAGCATCTTTCCTGTTTCAAAACCTTCTTCTTGATTTGTTGTTGATTAGAATGGACCCAGTAAAACCATCAAGATATCCCCGTAATGAAGTAGAATAATTCATAGAAACATTACAACCCAAGCAACATTACACAACACTTTATTCCATATTTCATGACAGAACAACACGGGAACCAGCTGACGAGCCAGTGTTTGCTGGAGACTCCTGGAAACCGTAGCAACAACACTCCAGGTGTAATTTACCGGTTCGTTGTCAATACCTTGCACTCCACGAGCAGGAGGGCAGGCATGCAGGAAGTGGCGACAGATTACAGAGGAAGGGGTGTCTCATGGGATCCCGTTTGGCTCAGAAAGGGTCCTGGCGATAGATAGCTGTTGAGCGGATCAGTCACTCCGAAAGTACATGTTGATGACAGTTAATGTGGGCCGACAGAAGACACAAGCAACCTGGACTGAAGCACTGAAACAGCTTTAATATGCAGACATTTAATATGTTCGCTGGTGGCTCAAATAAACATTATAAAATATAACGTGATATAAGGATTTCTAATGTGAGAAGTGAAGAGATTGTATGTGAGTCGGATCAATGCCAAGCCAATGTTTTAGTGGGAGCCACGGCTCTATGGGGAATCCACAGTACCACAGCACACTTCTGCCCAGACATTGAACCGAAGCCGGGTGTGTGGCTGATCTGTCACACGGGGCTAAACAGCCGGGGTGGTGTTGTACCTCATGCGGGGTGAGACGATGCTCCTGGTGGCCTGAGGAATTTCCCCCCGTGATTTCTAATGAGCACCCCCAGAACCTATTGTGAAGAGTTACATATCAAAAGAGGGTTAGAATAGAGGAGGCAGACGTAGTCCTGGATGCCCCCCCCTCTAACACAACTTCTCACTGGGAGTTACAGGTAGAGATGCAGTGCCCCCCTCCCCCCACCAGCCCAGGTTCAGCCCCAGTTCCTACCTGGATGGTGTAAGCCTGAGATGATCCACGGCTGAAGGCTCTAAATGATACCTTTTCAAAATGCCCCCCCCCCCCAAACGCTCCTTTTGTGTTCGTCACTAATCCTGCCTGACGCTTCAAGGCCCCGTCCCACTTCTGAGGCAGCTGCAGCCACTTTAAAGGAGGGGTTAAAGGAAGATATGCACTCTCCTTAAACAACTGGGCCTTTTTCTAGCCGGTCGGCAGATGTAATGCTTTGATAAGGCCGGGCGATCATCCCCTTCATGTGAATAATTACACCGTGATTAGACCACGGGGGTCTCTCTTTAAATGACCTTAATTAGATGCGTGCAATCAATGCCTCATACTGTAACTCCAGCTTTTTATATAATCTTTATATCGAGCCATTTTCTCTCTCATGCCGGTTATATTTTCCATATTCACGACCAAACATTGGATTCATACCATGTGTTTGTTAGAGAAGTTCCGATCCCACTTCTCATCTAGGTGGTAGAATCAGAAATGTTACAGTAGAGTATCTCCTTATAACAAAACCGTTACACTACAACACATGAGCCCAAACCTGCAAAGTACCACATGATATACAGTAAGACCAGTCTGGTAGTAGTTGTAGGTTTATATACAGTAAGACCAGTCTGGTGGAAGTTGTAGGATTATATACAGTAAGACCAGTCTGGTAGTAGTTGTAGGATTATATAGAGTAAGACCAGTCTGGTGGTAGTTGTAGGATTTTAAAAATACCAAAGACTCTTCTGGTAAATTCAACAATGTGAATTGAAGCCCAAAACACAAGCAAAAAACACCTGCACATGGCAAACTCCTACAGCGTTCGGGTAGCAAAATCAGTTTTTCCCAACAGCCTTTTGGGGAACAACTTGAGTTGCTGTTCGTGATAAAAACAAGGGCATCATTTCATGACATGTCATGTGAGCGCATTCTTCCCCGATTACCTCAGCGCTACATCAGCGAGGATGTGTCTAGTTTGGAACCAGTTCCCGGTGACAGAACCCGACCCTTTTTCTCCATCATCAGGGGGAACTGTGTCCTTACATGCCCTCAGATTAGATGAGATGAGGTTCGCAATTCAAACAACAAGTGGAAAATCAATAGCCAGTTGTACCACAGAAGACTTGAAGTTATTGATGAGACAGCTTCAGTAGTTTGATATTCTGAGTCTGTGGAACCCACTCTCAGTCACTAAAGGGGCAATTCTTGGGTTGTTCTTTAACTGAATTCACCTTAATGAACTTCTCAGCACTTCCATTTTAATGTGATAATGGCTAGCCTGTTCTATGCTTATTCCATATCCATATTCTTACAGGGGTCTTATTTCATAAATCAGATATTTATCCGGCCTCGTCTTGAAGAAAAATAATGTCAGTGAAAATGACATTTCAAAAAACGTCAGACATTTTGTGAGAAGTGGATTGGCCTTTATTTCTCAACAAAAGAAATCAAGGCCGGTTTTACGGAAACAGACTTTGCCTGTCTAGGACCAAGAAATACAACTCAACTGAGTTCAACATTCGGGTCAGTTTCACAGAAACAGATAAAGCCTATAGTCCTGGCCCTAAAATTCAAGCTCCATAGATGTCTATTGTTGATTGAATACATGGTTCCTTTACCGTCCAGTCTGTCTGTCTGTCTGTCCGTCTGTATGTCTGTCTGTCTGTCTGTATGTTTGTCTGTTTGGCTCTGTCTGGCATCACTTCTTGTCTAGCCCAGCTTGTGGTTGTAAAGTGGGAGAGATGGAGGAAGGGATGAGAATGACATTGTTGTTTATCCCACCCCTGCCGTTATCTCAGCATGGAATTGCTTTAGAACACATGTCACAGGGTTCCGGAACATGGAAAGGCTTTAGAACACTTGTTACAGCGTTCCATGACATGGAATGGTTTTATAACACGTCACAGGGTTCCAGAAAATAGAATGGCTTTAGAACACATGTCACAGGGTTCCAGAACATAGAATGGCTTTAGAACACATGTCGCAGGGTTCCAGAACATAGAATTGCTTTAGAACACATGTCGCAGGGTTCCAGAACATAGAATGGCTTTAGAACACATGTCGCAGGGTTCCGGAACATGGAATGGCTTTAGAACACATGTCACAGGGTTCCAGAACATATACTGGCTTTAGAACACATGTCACAGGGTTCCAGAACATAGAATGGCTTTAGAACACATGTCACAGGGTTCCAGAACATAGAATGGCTTTAGAACACATGTCACAGGGTTCCAGAACATGGAATTGCTTTAGAACACATGTCACTGGGTTCCGGAACATTAGTACATGATTCTAGAATGACATAGAACGATTCTACTAATGCGTTACTTGAAATAACTGGGATTAATTAAAAACGAATGTTTACACACTTTCTTTATTAAGAAGATTAAAAAGTGAAAGTGAATGCGGTCACTCTAATAATAGATTGAATAAACCTACATTCCTGCTTTACTCTCTGGCAGACATCTGCAGCAACACAATTGAAAGAGTTTGTAATGTTTGCTTTCACATTGTAAAGCTTTTGCCAAAACCAAAACATGCCTCTCATTTACTGATGCTTAAGTTAACACAGCATCTCATTTACTGATGCTTAAGTTAACACAGCATCTCATTTACTGATGCTTAAGTTAACACAGCATCTCATTTACTGATGCTTAAGTTATCACAGCATCTCATTTACTGATGCTTAAGTTAACACAGCATCTCATTTACTGATGCTTAAGTTAACACAGCATCTCATTTACTGATGCTTAAGTTAACACAGCATCTCATTTACTGATGCTTAAGTTAACACAGCATCTCATTTACTGATGCTTAAGTTAACACAGCATCTCATTTACTGATGCTTAAGTTAACACAGCATCTCATTTACTGATGCTTAAGTTAACACAGCATCTCATTTACTGATGCTTAAGTTAACACAGCATCTCATTTACTGATGCTTAAGTTAACACAGCATCTCATTTACTGATGCTTAAGTTAACACAGCATCTCATTTACACAACGTCTGTGCCAATGCTGCCATGCGGTCACACTTTTGGTTCCGGCTGATTGAGGTAAACCCAGTTATGTCTGGCAGGCGACCTCTGCCACATCCAGAGACCGTATCAGACAGGACCTCTACCACCTCCAGTCTCCTATCTTTACTGTTAGATCTTCACCCAACATTATTTGCCCCTTTCTGCCCCGCGAGTGCCCCTCCCTCTATAAGTGGTCTAATTACCCTTTCTCATTCCTCTGGCCTCCTGATAGATCTCACGGGAGGAGTCTTCTCTGACTGTTATCATTATGCTAATGGAACTGTTAGTGGCCAGCAGTTAAAAAACAACAGAGGAGAACAGAAGAACAGAAGATGAGGAGACGCCAGGGCAGTCTAGCTGTCTGCTAGGGTCAGGGGGAGGGGCCTCTCCAAAACTGTTAGTCCCCCACCGGGTGACAGGCAGAACCGACTGCCAGGCAGAACTGGGCCCATTTTTATTAACTGAAGTACAGCTGATGTATTTCCTGATTGTGCCAATGTTTACAGACCAGCTGTGAATCCCGATCTGGATGAAATGCCTAACCTGTTTCTCTAATCTGATCTGGGACATGTGAGGGGGTGATCCTAAATAGAACTGGATCTGGGACATGTGAGGGGGTGATCCTAAATAAAACTGGTTGTGGGACATGTGAGGGGGTGATCCTAAATAAAACTGGATCTGGGACATCTGAGGGGGTGATCCTAAATAAAACTGGATCTGGGACATGTGAGGGGGTGATCCTAAATAAAACTGGATCTGGGACATGTGAGGGGGTGATCCTAAATAAAACTGGATCTGGGACATCTGAGGGGGTGATCCTAAATAAAACTGGTGCTGGGACATGTGAGGGGGTGATCCTAAATAAAACTGGATCTGGGACATGTGAGGGGTGATCCTAAATAAAACTGGATCTGGGACATGTGAGGGGGTGATCCTAAATAAAACTGGATCTGGGACATGTGAGGGGGTGATCCTAAATAAAACTGGATCTGGGACATCTGAGGGGTGATCCTAAATAAAACTGGATCTGGGACATGTGAGGGGGTGATCCTAAATAAAACTGGATCTGGGACATGTGAGGGGGTGATCCTAAATAAAACTGGATCTGGGACATGTGAGGGGGTGATCCTAAATAAAACTGGTTGTGGGACATGTGAGGGGGTGATCCTAAATAAAACTGGATCTGGGACATGTGAGGGGGTGATCCTAAATAAAACTGGATCTGGGACATCTGAGGGGGTGATCCTAAATAAAACTGGATCTGGGACATGTGAGGGGGTGATCCTAAATAAAACTGGATCTGGGACATCTGAGGGGGTGATCCTAAATAAAACTGGATCTGGGACATGTGAGGGGGTGATCCTAAATAAAACTGGATCTGGGACATGTGAGGGGGTGATCCTAAATAAAACTGGATCTGGGACATGTGAGGGGTGATCCTAAATAAAACTGGATCTGGGACATGTGAGGGGGTGATCCTAAATAAAACTGGTTCTGGGACATGTGAGGGGGTGATCCTAAATAAAACTGGTTGTGGGACATGTGAGGGGGTGATCCTAAATAAAACTGGATCTGGTTACATGTGAGGGGGTGATCCTAAATAAAACTGGATCTGGGACATGTGAGGGGGTGATCCTAAATAAAACTGGATCTGGGACATCTGAGGGGGTGATCCTAAATAAAACTGGATCTGGGACATGTGAGGGGGTGATCCTAAATAAAACTGGATCTGGGACATCTGAGGGGGTGATCCTAAATAAAACTGGATCTGGGACATGTGAGGGGGTGATCCTAAATAAAACTGGATCTGGGACATGTGAGGGGGTGATCCTAAATAAAACTGGATCTGGGACATCTGAGGGGGTGATCCTAAATAAAACTGGATCTGGGACATGTGAGGGGGTGATCCTAAATAAAACTGGATCTGGGACATGTGAGGGGGTGATCCTAAATAAAACTGGATCTGGGACATGTGAGGGGGTGATCCTAAATAAAACTGGATCTGGGACATGTGAGGGGGTGATCCTAAATAAAACTGGATCTGGGACATCTGAGGGGGTGATCCTAAATAAAACTGGATCTGGGACATGTGAGGGGGTGATCCTAAATAGAACTGGATCTGGGACATGTGAGGGGGTGATCCTAAATAAAACTGGATCTGGTTACATGTGAGGGGGTGATCCTAAATAAAACTGGATCTGGGACATGTGAGGGGTGATCCTAAATAAAACTGGTTGTGGGACATGTGAGGGGGTGATCCTAAATAAAACTGGATCTGGTTACATGTGAGGGGGTGATCCTAAGTAAAACTGGATCTGGGACATGTGAGGGGGTGATCCTAAATAAAACTGGATCTGGGACATGTGAGGGGGTGATCCTAAATAAAACTGGATCTGGGACATGTGAGGGGGTGATCCTAAATAAAACTGGATCTGGGACATGTGAGGGGGTGATCCTAAATAAAACTGGTTCTGGGACATGTGAGGGGGTGATCCTAAATAAAACTGGTTGTGGGACATGTGAGGGGGTGATCCTAAATAAAACTGGATCTGGGACATGTGAGGGGGTGATCCTAAATAAAACTGGATCTGGGACATGTGAGGGGGTGATCCTAAATAAAACTGGATCTGGGACATCTGAGGGGGTGATCCTAAATAAAACTGGATCTGGGACATCTGAGGGGGTGATCCTAAATAAAACTGGATCTGGTTACATGTGAGGGGGTGATCCTAAATAAAACTGGATCTGGGACATGTGAGGGGGTGATCCTAAATAAAACTGGATCTGGGACATGTGAGGGGGTGATCCTAAATAAAACTGGATCTGGTTACATGTGAGGGGGTGATCCTAAATAAAACTGGATCTGGGACATCTGAGGGGGTGATCCTAAATAAAACTGGATCTGGGACATGTGAGGGGGTGATCCTAAATAAAACTGGATCTGGGACATGTGAGGGGGTGATCCTAAATAAAACTGGATCTGGGACATGTGAGGGGGTGATCCTAAATAAAACTGGATCTGGGACATGTGAGGGGGTGATCCTAAATAAAACTGGATCTGGGACATCTGAGGGGGTGATCCTAAATAAAACTGGATCTGGGACATGTGAGGGGGTGATCCTAAATAAAACTGGATCTGGGACATGTGAGGGGGTGATCCTAAATAAAACTGGATCTGGGACATGTGAGGGGGTGATCCTAAATAAAACTGGATCTGGGACATGTGAGGGGGTGATCCTAAATAAAACTGGATCTGGGACATGTGAGGGGGTGATCCTAAATAAAACTGGATCTGGGACATGTGAGGGGGTGATCCTAAATAAAACTGGATCTGGGACATGTGAGGGGGTGATCCTAAATAAAACTGGATCTGGGACATCTGAGGGGGTGATCCTAAATAAAACTGGATCTGGGACATCTGAGGGGGTGATCCTAAATAAAACTGGATCTGGGACATGTGAGGGGGTGATCCTAAATAAAACTGGATCTGGGACATGTGAGGGGGTGATCCTAAATAAAACTGGATCTGGGACATGTGAGGGGGTGATCCTAAATAAAACTGGATCTGGGACATGTGAGGGGGTGATCCTAAATAAAACTGGATCTGGGACATGTGAGGGGGTGATCCTAAATAAAACTGATCTGGGACATGTGAGGGGGTGATCCTAAATAAAACTGGTTCTGGGACATGTGAGGGGGTGATCCTAAATAAAACTGGATCTGGGACATGTGAGGGGGTGATCCTAAATAAAAAACTGTGATCCTAAATAAAACTGGATCTGGGACATCTGAGGGGGTGATCCTAAATAAAACCTGGGACAAATCCTAAAAAACTGGATCTGGGACATGTGAGGGGGTGATCCTAAATAAAACTGGATCTGGGACATGTGAGGGGGTGATCCTAAATAAAACTGGATCTGATCCTAAATAAAACTGGACATGTGAGGGGGTGATCCTAAATAAAAAACTGGATCCTAAATCTGGATCTGGGACATGTGAGGGGGTGATCCTAAATAAAACTGGATCTGGGACATCTGAGGGGGTGATCCTAAATAAAACTGGATCTGGGACATGTGAGGGGGTGATCCTAAATAAAACTGGATCTGGGACATGTGAGGGGGTGATCCTAAATAAAACTGGATCTGGGACATCTGAGGGGGTGATCCTAAATAAAAAACTGGATAAAACTGGATCTGGGACATAAAACTGGAGGGGGTGATCCTAAATAAAACTGGATCTGGGACATGTGAGGGGGTGATCCTAAATAAAACTGGATCTGGGACATGTGAGGGGGTGATCCTAAATAAAACTGGTTCTGGGACATGTGGGGGTGATCCTAAATAAAACTGGATCTGGGACATCTGATCTGGGGGTGATCCTAAATAAAACTGGATCTGGGACATCTGAGGGGGTGATCCTAAATAAAACTGGATCTGGGACATGTGAGGGGGTGATCCTAAATAAAACTGGATCTGGGACATGTGAGGGGGTGATCCTAAATAAAACTGGTTCTGGGACATCTGAGGGGGTGATCCTAAATAAAACTGGATCTGGGACATGTGAGGGGGTGATCCTAAATAAAACTGGATCTGGGACATCTGAGGGGGTGATCCTAAATAAAACTGGTTGTGGGACATGTGAGGGGGTGATCCTAAATAAAACTGGTTGTGGGACATGTGAGGGGGTGATCCTAAATAAAACTGGATCTGGGACATGTGAGGGGGTGATCCTAAATAAAACTGGATCTGGGACATGTGAGGGGTGATCCTAAATAAAACTGGTTCTGGGACATCTGAGGGGGTGATCCTAAATAAAACTGGATCTGGGACATCTGAGGGGGTGATCCTAAATAAAACTGGTTGTGGGACATCTGAGGGGGTGATCCTAAATAAAACTGGTTCTGGTTACATCTGAGGGGGTGATCCTAAATAAAACTGGATCTGGGACATGTGAGGGGGTGATCCTAAATAAAACTGGATCTGGGACATGTGAGGGGGTGATCCTAAATAAAACTGGATCTGGGACATGTGAGGGGGTGATCCTAAATAAAACTGGATCTGGGACATCTGAGGGGTGATCCTAAATAAAACTGGATCTGGGACATGTGAGGGGGTGATCCTAAATAAAACTGGATCTGGGACATGTGAGGGGGTGATCCTAAATAAAACTGGATCTGGGACATGTGAGGGGGTGATCCTAAATAAAACTGGTTCTGGGACATGTGAGGGGGTGATCCTAAATAAAACTGGATCTGGGACATGTGAGGGGGTGATCCTAAATAAAACTGGATCTGGTTACATGTGAGGGGGTGATCCTAAATAAAACTGGATCTGGTTACATCTGAGGGGGTGATCCTAAATAAAACTGGTTCTGGGACATGTGAGGGGGTGATCCTAAATAAAACTGGATCTGGGACATGTGAGGGGGTGATCCTAAATAAAACTGGTTCTGGGACATGTGAGGGGGTGATCCTAAATAAAACTGGATCTGGGACATGTGAGGGGGTGATCCTAAATAAAACTGGTTCTGGGACATGTGAGGGGGTGATCCTAAATAAAACTGGATCTGGGACATGTGAGGGGGTGATCCTAAATAAAACTGGTTCTGGGACATCTGAGGGGGTGATCCTAAATAAAACTGGATCTGGGACATGTGAGGGGGTGATCCTAAATAAAACTGGATCTGGGACATCTGAGGGGGTGATCCTAAATAAAACTGGATCTGGGACATGTGAGGGGGTGATCCTAAATAAAACTGGATCTGGGACATGTGAGGGGGTGATCCTAAATAAAACTGGATCTGGTTACATGTGAGGGGGTGATCCTGAATAAAACTGGATCTGGGACATGTGAGGGGGTGATCCTAAATAAAACTGGATCTGGGACATGTGAGGGGTGATCCTAAATAAAACTGGTTGTGGGACATCTGAGGGGGTGATCCTAAATAAAACTGGATCTGGGACATGTGAGGGGGTGATCCTAAATAAAACTGGATCTGGGACATCTGAGGGGGTGATCCTAAATAAAACTGGATCTGGTTACATGAGGGGGTGATCCTAAATAAAACTGGATCTGGGACATCTGAGGGGGTGATCCTAAATAAAACTGGATCTGGGACATGTGAGGGGGTGATCCTAAATAAAACTGGATCTGGGACATGTGAGGGGGTGATCCTAAATAAAACTGGATCTGGGACATCTGAGGGGGTGATCCTAAATAAAACTGGATCTGGGACATGTGAGGGGGTGATCCTAAATAAAACTGGATCTGGGACATGTGAGGGGGTGATCCTAAATAAAACTGGATCTGGGACATCTGAGGGGGTGATCCTAAATAAAACTGGATCTGGGACATCTGAGGGGGTGATCCTAAATAAAACTGGATCTGGGACATCTGAGGGGGTGATCCTAAATAAAACTGGATCTGGTTACATGTGAGGGGGTGATCCTAAATAAAACTGGATCTGGGACATCTGAGGGGGTGATCCTAAATAAAACTGGATCTGGGACATCTGAGGGGGTGATCCTAAATAAAACTGGATCTGGGACATGTGAGGGGGTGATCCTAAATAAAACTGGATCTGGGACATGTGAGGGGGTGATCCTAAATAAAACTGGATCTGGGACATCTGAGGGGTGATCCTAAATAAAACTGGATCTGGGACATGTGAGGGGTGATCCTAAATAAAACTGGATCTGGGACATGTGAGGGGTGATCCTAAATAAAACTGGATCTGGGACATCTGAGGGGGTGATCCTAAATAAAACTGGATCTGGGACATCTGAGGGGGTGATCCTAAATAAAACTGGATCTGGGACATGTGAGGGGGTGATCCTAAATAAAACTGGTTCTGGGACATGTGAGGGGGTGATCCTAAATAAAACTGGATCTGGGACATCTGAGGGGGTGATCCTAAATAAAACTGGATCTGGGACATCTGAGGGGGTGATCCTAAATAAAACTGGATCTGGTTACATCTGAGGGGGTGATCCTAAATAAAACTGGATCTGGGACATGTGAGGGGGTGATCCTAAATAAAACTGGATCTGGTTACATCTGAGGGGGTGATCCTAAATAAAACTGGGTCATGATAATGACTTTCACTAATATATTTAGAGGTTAAAGAGATGATATCTCAGAACAGATTGCAGTCAGATCTGGGATCAGTTGTGAATCAGATAATCCAGAAAGATGTCCAAGCATTCCTTGTGGCACCTGTTTCTGGTCATTACCATAAAGGGAGAACAGGCCAATGCCAACTCACTGATGTTATGTCAACCAGTAGAGCCAGATTGTGCCTTATGGAGGTGCCATGCCAGTGACAGGTGGAGTGACAGGTGGAGTGACAGGTGGAGTGACAGGTCATGCTGCATAACCTAATGTGCTGTGGTAAACAAATGCCGGAAGTGTTATGATGGGGTGGAGGGGAGAAGCGAGAGAGGGGAGGAGCGAGGGAGGGAGTGAGTGAGGGAGGGAGGGGAGGAGCGAGGGAGGGGCATCTACCGCCACAGTAGTTCTCCCGTCCAATAAAACATAATGAGTCAGAATCATAGGGTAGAGCTGTCCTAATGCCATATAATGGCAGGAGGCCTGACAGGCTAATAGCCCAGGCTTTATGCTTTTTATTATTACACATACCGCTACATCCCAAACGGCACACTAGTCCCCATATAGTGCACTAGATTTGACCAGGGCTTGGTCAGTCGTTTTGCACTGCGTGGGATGTAGTGTGTCATTTAGAATTCCTCAGTAGAAGAGGCATTTGCTCGGCCGGCCACTACAGTTGGCTGACCCTTCAGTCCCGGACCGCTGTAATCATCTGAGTCACATATTACCGGCCGAGCCCCCCTCTGATGAGCAGACCAATCACCAGCCGTTTAAATTTAATGAAAGCGGCTGCCACCTGTGCTAAAGCAAGTGGGCGTCGCCGGGACTGACCTGTCATCTCAGAGGAGAGGATGATACCCAATTAAGAGCCACAGGACCCATTACGATTATGAATGGTTTATAAAAAAATGCTTGGGAATTCGTCCTCTGATTAAAACCCGGTCGGAGCAAGATTAAGGCGAGGGTTCTTCCCGTGTCATGGGTATTAGGTTTGTTCAAGGCATTTTTCTTCAGTAGCGGTGCAAATTTAAAATGAAACATTTTAAGATTCGGTTAATTTGAAAAGGCACAACCCAAATCAGGTCATTTAGTCACAACTGGATGTGTAGTGAGCACAGTGACGGGCATTCAAAGCATGTTAGTTCAGTAATGCGGTGGTTTTCTGCCAGTTTCTGGCGGTTTGATAGAGCAGGGCGGAGCAGGAGACGAGACTCCAGGTGTACAGTGTTTATTCCATAGAAATACAGCGAATAAAACAGACGTCCACATTCTACTCTGTATCTTTCCTGGTTGATTCTGAAAACAAGCCAAGCACGGAGATACCTGGCAGAGAGAAGCAGTTGGGGCGGTTCTAAAGAGTGTTGTGAAATTGAAAATAAACCTGTCCTTGCATACAATACCTTTTTTAACAAATCTGTCTGAATTCCGTATCATATAACCTCAAATCTTTTGACAAACAAAGCAACCAAGGCTTTGAATCAAACTGAGAGGACAATTTAAAGTGGGCTACAATTTAAAGCTTGAAGAACAGATAAAAGCCCATTAAATAAAGGTCTGTCATTGGCTTCTTGATCTCGTGGAATTCTGCTTGAAGTAAAGCAATGAAATGCCATTAAATGCAGGCCATGACATGAACATAGAGAACCATTCAAAAGTTCTGGGTCACTGGAAAATGTTCTTGTTCTCCATTAAAAAACATATACTAAATTTGTTTTAATAGGAAATATAACAAATTGAGTACGAAATATATTTGAAATATATTCATTGACAGGGTTAGAAATAATCATTGTTACCCCATGCTTCATGAAGCCCTTCTCACAAGTTGGATTTGCTTGATGGGCACTTCTTACAAAACATACAGTCCAGATGCTTCCATGTCAGATCAAGGTTGAGATACAGTAACTGTGCTGGCCACTCTGTTATAGACAGAATATCAGCTGACTGCTTCTTCCTTAATATTTCTTGAATAGTTTGTCCTGTGTTGGGGGAATTGGCTCCAATCAAGCGCCTACCACAGGATAGGAATTGGAAAATGGAGTAATAGCTTTCCTTCTTCAAGATCTCAGTTGCCCTGTACAAATCTATAATTTCAACTGTATGAGATCATGTTGTAGTAAAGGGTTAATGCCAGGCCCCTTTCAGTTGCCTAGGCTACATATACACATGCAGGTGGAATCTGACCTATCCCTACCCTCTAACTCGTCTTTGGACACATCTGATCAGCTCTGACAGTTATCTTATGTGGAAAGATGGAAATAGTTGGAAGAGAAACCGATAATAATTGGTCCCGGTTTGCTATCCGTCGTATCTCTTGTGATTCCCTGTTTTCTGAACGGACACCTGCAGGTCAGGTGTAGTCTGAAGCATGTTGACAAGCAATATTTCTTGTTCGGCTGCGGGGTGTCCACAACTGGGAAACATCTGGTACACGAGAACAGGCAGTCAGTCAGCTTCCTGTGGTGGTTGAGACGGGCAGGTGATTAGGTCATAAACCTGACGTAGATGACCTCTCTTACTGGTATGTGTTCATTTGTTTTTATCTGCTTTCTCTCTGTAAATGTTCTTTACATAGTAATACTATAAACAAATTGTCTACAGAATATTTGTTCATAAGCCACTACTTGCTAAGTTTAGGGTTAAGGTTAAGTTTACGGTTAAGGTTCGGTTTAGCATAAATTTAATTAGGCAATCAGTATATAATTTGTAGAGGATCTACTAAATAACTTTATAATGAAGTGTTACCATTTTCAATTGGTGTAAACTACAAGACTGGTTAAGCAACTCTGGACTCAAATCTTATTGTACTTTGAAGAACGTGTACAGAAGAAGTGAGCGAGGAATTTAGATGCTCTCGCAGAATGCAATCCGTGTGATATTGAATAGTGCTACAGGGAAGAAACTTAGAAAAATGTGGGTTGTGTAACAACCAGATCTGTTGAATTCTATGCATTTCTTTAACATTCCTAGTTTTCTAGAAATCCTGCATAAAGGATTCCAGATTTCATGATTATTCCAGGATTAGTCTAAATGGGATATTTTGGAAAACCCGGTAATTATTCAGCTGAAATCTGAAACTGCCCAACCTAATTAATAGCACATAGGGAGACCATGCATACTGTGGCCTAATGCATGTTGTCATATGAAACTGGCACCCAAACCTTCAGGGCATTTAAACAGAAGCTGATATGTTGCTCAACTAAATCCCCCAAATAAAACATCTCTTACATCCTTTGAACAAGACAGTTAACTGCAATTCCTCCTATAAACAAGACAGTTTACTGCCGTGAGTCGCTTTGCATACATTTATTCACGTTCACATATGAACACAGCTACAGAAGGTGATAAATGCAAATGTCTTAGAAAACCTATTTCTTTTCAGGTCACCAACGAAGGAAAAACTAATCATGCTATTTCAGTAACTCATCTCATTTATACCGTTTAATAACAGTAGTCTGTCACATATGCTGACTTTATGTGTGTGCCAAATTTGTGTAAAACCTTCTAACCAATGATTTCAACAGTTTATTTTACTTCATTCTGCCACAAAATTATAAATAAATACTATAATAGACAGAAGCAGACAGAATCAACACAAAATACCTTACGTTTTATAATTCTACCACTTTACTTTATTAATTAATATTTGTATGTCATTCATTAATACTTCATTTATACACATATTCACAGACACACTCTAGTAATACAGTCAACCGTATATAGACTGGCTACAATAATAAAACCAAGTTCAATGAAATTGTTCAACGACAGATATATATATATCATTGGAATTTCATCAGTTTATTATTTGAAAGAATTTCTGCTGTGAATTGAAATGGTTTCCCATTGGATGTCAGCGCCAACTTCCTGACAACTCTGGACCAATTATTTTGAGTTAAAATGGCAGAGAGATTTCTCCCCACAATAGGCAGCCACTTACAAACGACATAAAAGAATTCCTTTGTTAAGTATTTGTGTCATACTTAAAGGATTATAAGAGCAGTTGAAAAGCACAAGGAATAATGTTTGTAGTCATCCACTGAGTCGTGTTGGTCCTGGAACCAAATGCCAACTGAACCATAACATGATTTATGAGACAAAATGAACAACTTTGCCATCTGACTGAGTAAGGGCTTTGACAGGTTAGGGCAGGACACTAGGCTGTTTGAACCTGAAGAATCTTAGTAGGCGTAGGAGAATACATGTGGAACAAATCCTGTAGTGTTACTGAGTGTTTTTCTGGACAGTTTCCATCAGCTTTATGCGGTGCATCGGACAAATACACTTTGATTTTAATTAATTCATCTGAGAACTGGGAGGCGTCACTCCATTTAAATGACAATAAATGCCATGATTTATAGACCAGATGAACTGAACCGATTTCTGATCAACACTTCTGTACTCTTCTTTTCTGAGACACATGTAGATTACAGACCCTAATCATTCAACTATACGTTTTTTATTTCATCTTTATTCGACCAGGTAGGACGAGTGAGAGCAAATTCTCATTTGCAACGGCGACCTGGTCAAGATAGAGCAAAAAAACGACAACATACAGTTATGCAATAAATGCAAAGAACACAAGTGTGCAAATAGCAGTGGGGTTCTACATGGCTATACAGGATCAAGTGGAGAGTCAATATACAGTTAATACAGGATCAAGTGGAGAGTCAATGTACAGATAACACATGATGGGGTATAAGTAGTTTGAGTGCAGCTTTTAACTTTTTGCTTAACTTTTGCCTGACTTCCTTGACTTACATTGTCATGCCTGGTACACGATTGGCTGGACTGCATAAGGAATAGAACTAGACTGCATAAGAGCTCACGTTAGATCCCATATTTTATTATTTCTGTCATCTTTATCATAAATCCGCTCTCACCCAAATCTCACTGTTAAATCTACATCACAGAGGGCTGTCTGAGTCCTCCTCACATTGAAAGGCCTGTTGGGATAAATCACTGGGGAGGATTTCAAAACGAGATGGTTCCCATACATCTCACATTTTATAGTGTTTCGGAACCGTCTCTCTTGATATGTCTTTGGTACGGTGACAACATTTTAATGGGGTGGGTTTTGGTTTCTCTAAATATTAGAAATAGGACACATTGACCTCTGCTGGACAGGGTTGGTACTGCTCATTGTTCAGTGTGAATAACTATCACAAAATACATTACTGCTATGTCAGTATTGTATGGGGAAAACTGTAGATTTTTTGTTAATTTATATTTCTCTTTTTATTCACTTGACTTTAAAAGTGTGAACCTCAGTTTCTATATCTATAGTTTGAACATACAATAAAGTGACTTGTGAATGTTTCCCATGGTTCAACTAACCACATCAGAACACCAAATATGAGCTTGTTTAATCCAAAGTTTTTAACAATTTCATTGCACAAAGACACCGTAATCCCTCGACCGATGGTTACGTTGATGTCGTGTACGGTCAGGCTTCAGTTTAACTTGCTTTAGGTCTGCCTAGGAAATGTCACACTCATTACTCAGCTTTGAACCCAAACACCAGTTGGCACTCCACAGTGTTATTGTATAAAAAGATCGCTGCTCTAAACCTGCGAAGAAAAGTGTTGTCATAATGTGAGAAGAACTAAGTGTAAAATGACCGTCTGTGGGAAGATCCACAGAAATGGAAATTCTGAACGAGAACGCCAGTGAGCTGTCAATCAAGCTGGGAAATCTCAGGGGACACCTCCCGAATGACTTGAAGGGAGAGCAAGGGGACGAGGAGAAAGAGTAGGAGAGAGGTGAGTGGAGAGCAGAGGACAGAGGGGGAGAAACCCCAATACCTCTATCCTCAGGGTACACATTCCTTCAGGACTTTAAAGTGCTTCTCTGGATTTTCTGCTGAAATAATTTCCAAACTGTTTTCCATTAACATAACACCTCTGACGGACCTTATCTAGGCCTCTCTAGTTAGTTTTTGAAGAAGCTCGTGTGAAAATGTATTTTCTAACGCTACCAATTAGTTCACACAGGAAGAAGTTGAGCAATATTTAGATTACATATTAGAAACATGCCGTTTTGCTAACAGAAGTAACTTTATCCAAACTTCAGTGTAAAAACAACAACATGTATTTTGAACTGAAATTTGATAAAAGAAAAATGCAAGAGCAGACCCATTTGCAGAAATATCTCATTAAGAAAGAAGAAGGGATATGATTGGACAAGTTACAGAGTCAAGTGCTCACTCACATAATTGGTCAAATCCAAACAGCCCCAAACAGAAAGGAAAACTGAATCATTTCCCTCAGCATATAGTGACGTACATGAGACTACAACGTCAGTTTACTATTCAGGCAACTGTTCAATGTTACAAGCGGTTGAGTAGAAAGCTCATCATGTGAACCTTGAAAATGAGAATGGGGTCATTGATACAGATGAGTCGGGACGTGGAGCAGCTCGTCAGTTTGGCGATCATGATAAATGGCCTGTCTGAGGAGTCACTGACATGTTTAAAATGTTTACATGTGGCCCCTATATCTGTGGCCCTGGGATCTGAGGGCTTGGCTGGTGAGTTGGTGATGTACTGTCCCCCCCCATGTCTCCTTAAGGCTAGTGTTACAGCACCACATACATCACCCGGACACACCCACCCCCTCCCCGGGCCCACCAATGCCCCCCCCACCTGATGATGACATATTTGCCATTCCACTCAGAATGGGGCACTTGGCCTTACTCTCAGTATCCTAGACAGGTGGACACAGAGATACACACATAAACACAATACACATATACACATATACACAGATACACAGATACACAGATACACAGATACACAATACACACAGATACACAGAGAGATACATATACACAATACACAGATACACACAGATACACAGATACACACAGAGACACAGATACACACAGAGACACAGATACACACAGATACACACAGACAGATACATATACACAATACTCAGATACACACAGATACACAGACAGATACATATACACAATACACAATACACAGATACACAGATACACAGATACACAGACATACACATATACACAGACAGATACACAGACAAATACACAGACAGACAGATACACACAATACACACACACACACACACACACACACACACACAGAGATACACAGACAGACAGATGGACAAACACACAGAAGCACAGATAGACGGATGGACAGACACATACAGATCCAGACAGCAGTGGCGTCTCATCAATCTATTTAGGATTGTCATAAACCACGATAACAAAAGCAACATACTCTCTCTGTTCAAACTGGTCAACATAATGTGTTAAAGTAATTTGTATGGGTATTAACAGAGGGGAGAAAGCCAGAGGATAAAGTGTCTAAGATCGGAGTTGGCTGGAATCTAACCCATACGGCAGAACCACACAGAACCACACGGAACCCCACGGAACCACACAGAACCCCACAGAACCCCACGGAACCCCACGGAACCACACGGAACCACACAGAACCACACAGAACCACACAGAACCACACATATTATATAACTACTACAACTCTTTTACCACTTGTGAGGTTAAGACCTTGCTGCCATTAGATCGATGGGCCTGCGGCTATTCTCCAAGCACGGCACTCCGGCCACGACTGGGTTAGTCTGGTCGGCCTCCTCTCTCGGCGGAACTCCCCTTTCCTCCCTCTTCACCCCCCCCCCACGCTCCTCCCGAGGGTAATGGACAGAGGAGGAATGTGAGGTGGAGGAAGTGAGTATCCTCCAGGCGGTGGGATATCAGGAGGAGAGGAGCGGGTGAGAGACGACAGGCTGCCAGATGACAATGGGGGCCAGGACAGGTCCTGAGTGCAGCCCGGGGGCCTGGAGGAGTCCTGAACCCAGCCCACCCCACCACCCGGGCCCCACTCAACCGGACCTGGACTGCAATACCAGCCTATATCATTCAGATGGTATGTCTGAGAGTGATGGGCTCAACTAGCGTCACTTAGTGGCAGGTGGGCTATCAGTTAAAGCGTCTGGCTGCTCGGAAATATTACTAGATCCAATCCCAGAAAAAACGTCAAGGTGAATGATCTGCCTGTTGACCATGTGATGTGAGAGCTGTTTAGGGACATATTGGAAATAAACGTGTCCCCTGTGGCACTTATAGCGAGCTCCAAAATGCTGGAAATATTTCAAATAGTGTTTGAATCCAGGACAGTCCCCCCACATGTTGATTTGGGCTGGAGGTCTAAGTGCCTCCTAGAGTGGAGGCCTTCACAGCGGATCTTGCAAGGTGATCTACTCATCTCCACTCCCGTCCTCAACACCCCCCTCCTCTACTCCCCCTCCTCTTCCTCCACCTCCTCTACACCCCCTCTTCCTCCACCTCTCCACTAGTTGTCTTCTCTCTTCCCTTGCTGACACATCTCCCATTATGAGCAGATGGATTGGCACAGAGGACCAACACGGGTCTGGGAAGTGATCTACTTCTCTCTCTCAACCCCCCCTCTCTCTTCACCTCCCTCTCTGTCCTTCAATGTCTCATTCTCCCGGTTTCTCGCCCCTCCCCCATCTCTCTCTCTCTCGCACTCTCTCCCTCTCCCGCTGGTTCTCTCTGTCTATCCGTTCTTCTCTTCCTTTCCTTTATCTCTCTCTCTGTTTCTCTACATCTCTCTCTATCTCTCTGTTTCTCTACATCTCTCTCTATCTCTCTGTTTCTCTACATCTCTCTCTATCTCTCTGTTCCTCTACATCTCTCTCTCTCTATCTCTCTGTTCCTCTACATCATTCTCTCTATCTATTCTTCTGTTTCTCTACATCTCTATCTCTCTATTCCTCTCTATTCCTCTCTCTTTCTCTCTCTCTCTCTCTCTCTCTCTCTCTCTCTCGGCTTCTCTATCTTGATCGTAGTATCTCTCTGTCTATTTCTCACTGTCTCGTGCTGTTTCTCTCTTTCCATCTCCGTCTCTTTGTTTCTATATTTATTGTCATCTCTCTGGTAATATATTTAGCCCCACAGACATGCAGGAAGACAGGACACCAGGACCTACCTGTCCCAATGTACTTCCAACCAGAGTCAGACGTTTCCATTCGCCCTCTTCACTGTGAGGGGGTGGGCGGTGTCTTTTGGACTGAGGCTTAACTGGGTGATGTAGTCTGACAGAATGTTCCCTAATTGCTGCACAAACAGCTCCAGAACACAAAGGTTCCTTGAAACGACAGAGCGCCACGGTTGCACATCTGCAACAGATGAGGACAAGGACTGTGGGAAACAATGTTCTCCACGCCCAGCCACACCTCACAGCTTAAGAAATCTGATATCAACTTTAGGAGTTGATCGGAGAACAAAACGTTGTTATAAGACCAACCCTGACGTCCTGCTGCACATGTTCACTTCTGCTCGTCTTTGTCTGCTACCGTGACCATGAAAAGGCCAAACGGGTTTCCGTATCGGGTTACCGGGCCCCTTCCCGGGAGAATAACCCCAGAGGTACTGGGAGGCCGAGCTAATTTGTAGTGTGCCGGGTCACGACTCGGCTTTTTATATGCACTATTCTGGTCCTGTACGTGAAGGTGTTTGTGCGAGAACGGACAACGTCACCCCTGACAGCTGATGTAGTTACCGGCTCTTTATGCGGTCCCAAGGTTCCCTGGTAACCGGTCTGCTGTGATGCTGAGTGACGGGTTCATGACAGGCGACTGCAAATCCCCTAATCCCTCTGTAGCGCTGCAACAGAACACTTCATGCACCTATCCTCCCCTTAACTGACACGCACGCATGCACACACACACACGCACACACACGCACGCACGCACGCACACACACCAGGAGCTGATGACACAGCACTCGCTGAGAGGTTGGACACGTTTTTATAAAGCAATGGCATTCCTCTAAAACAATTGTAATGCCCATACATATTTCAATCCAACTACGAGCTCCATGCTAAAGGTAAAAGGACAGGCTGGACACAAGCCCCGGGCAAGAATTCACAATATCACTAGAAGAAGCAAAACAGACTGATATGACAGGTAGATTATATAACAGGACAGGTAGATTATATAAAAGGACATAGATGATAAAACCGTACTAAAGATAAAGTTAATCTGAAAATCAATGTTATAGTTAAGTAAGTGAAACTAGTGTTAAATGTTACAGTTTTTCTCCATTGGTTTGGCTAATTTCTTGAAACAGAAATTACATTCTCAAAACAACATGGACAAACCTCCAAACCACTTGGCAAATGTTCAAAACAGAATTGAATTTCTCATTCATTTCATCAAATTGCAAATGTCTACGTATATGTCTCAATGTCTCAGTACATCTTTACAAATGATTACGTACAGGTAGCCTTCATTTAGCACAATTTCCAAGTGAATAGATCTTGTTGATCAAAACTGATTGTTGATTCTCAGTCTAATGGTTTTTCGCTCCAAAACGTGTCAGCGTCATTTCATTGTGTAAGTCATCACATGCACAATAGTCTGTTCAATTGTCAAAAGTAGTCAAGAACATAATACCATGAATACCATATATACATCCCTTGGAACATTTGGTACATTTACATATTACAGCAATTGAGTGAAACTATAACTTGACTGAAGGAGGATTGTCACACATCTCAGATGACCAATAAAACAGTATGTTTAGTTAGCTGGCAGCTGCTGTCCATGAATGTGAATGCTGCCAAACATGTATGTAAAGAGCTTGACCATGCAGGACCAGTACATCTTCTAAACATGGAGGCACCTGACCAAGTAAATGAACAAGAGCAACTGCCTGCTTGAGGAAGAGGAAGAAGAAGAAGAGGAGTAAGGGTGCGTGGTGGTGGAATAGGGGGAAGAGGCCGAGGAGCACGAAGATGAAATTCGGGCCTCAATTATAGACCATGTCATCAACCATGGTGCGCTCAATGTAAAACACTGAAAACACTTCTCCATTCATCATAATGACTTAGGCCTTTTTTTGGTTCAGTGTTACACTTACTACAGACAGTACATAAGTGTGTTCTAAAATATTTGAGAATATTGTTCTTATACTCGGACAACACAAATACACGGTAACAAATATATGTTATTTTTCCCACAAAAACAATGTACATCGTGTACATCCCATTCCAAACCAACACAAAGTTGCACATACAGTGGTCTACATACAAAACAACAGAAGAAGTTACTGTATACAGTTACATAATTTATAAAATAATACCGTAATAAAAAAAAACCTATGCTGCATCCTCAGATTATTTCTGCCCAAGACAGGGTCCAGTGTTGATAAGCTTACCCTATCAATGTTTTGAAACATCTCATTGTTTTCTAGTATTTTTCTATGTATTTTGCCGTGATGTTATGGCATTATTTCCTAGGACCATGTTGATTATTTCAGTTTCCTGTTCAGGAGACAGAAGACGTTCTCGACCACCTTGTGTTGGTAATCTTTCAGTTATGCCAAACAAATAGTAAAATACTGTAAATACAAAGTAGGAATACATTTCCCAAATACTTGAAACATACTTCATTTTTACAGTCCTACAGAACAGTCCACAGGCAATTCTGAGCTACAGTACTCACTGAGTACTGTATTGATATGTAGTACTGCAATTTTCTAGTGAGAGTATTTCTTACCTATTCTCATTTCTCAAGTCCAGATGATGGATGCTACAGTGAACCTGCTCAAATGTGGCTGTACTCTTTGCCCAGCTTCCCTCATTGTTAGACCATTGTTGACCACATGATCAACCAAAGTGGCTCGGATCTCATCAGAGATTACAGTCCTTGGCCTTCCCCTTCCTCGTCCTCCTCCTCTTACTCTCACTCTTCTGGCTCTGCCTCTGTTTCCAATGTTGGCATCCATTGCTCCAAAACAGAAGAGCTCACCTATTGTCCTTGTATGCTAAAGCTCTGATTGCTAATTATAAAGATGTGTGATGGGTGTTTGCCCATGTGATGAGTCAGTGTTCATATTTGAATGTCAGTGTGTTCCTTGTGAAAACAAGAGATTTTCTTCATGAAAATTGTGCCAAATGCAGAGAATTGTGTGTAGTGTTTTGAAAAAAGTATGTTTTAGAACGGAAATTCGAGTGTAAAGCAGGAATTGTGTTTAGCAGAAATGGTTCAGGGGGTTGGTGCATGAGTTACATGTTGTGGTGATTGTGTCTCAAGTACCAGTATGGCAGTATTTGTGTGTAAACAATTGAGAAAAACTGTATTTACACATTTACCTATTCATTTTGTGTGTTTGTGGAATAGTTTATTTTCCACAGTATTGATGAATCTGTCGCCAGAGAGACAGAAGCATGTGGATGGCCAGGAGGGTGAGGACAGTGACAAGTGAAGAACTGTCAGTTGTGAAACTCCAGCTTTATTTACAGCACTGTAGGCTGCATATAATGTTCAGTGTTTTTTGTTTGTGTGTTTATATTACAGTATATTATTGTGTATACATTTCTTTTTACTCTGATGTATGCAAGTTACTTTATGTGTATGAATGATAAAGGTTACAATTTCCTTGGCAGTATGATTGCAATGTGTGATGTCAAATCTGGGGGGGTACTTTTACCCTAAAATATATATATATTTTTTTCAGTTTTATACTTAATTGTATTCTGTTAGCTAGACAATAAAACAGTACAGTAACTATTATCAATGAAGGACTGGGCTAAGACTGAAAGGTGGACATGAGGGATAATTCAATGGTCCTCTCCCATAGTGACAAAACATCTAAACATTTTGACTTGCAGTGCTTACACAATGCCAAAGGGACGAAGCATTTTGGGGGCACTGACTGGTTAAATGAGAAGGAAACTTAGGTCTGACACATGAGTGAACTGTTTTGGGGAGAGGTATGAGGTTTTGCAGGTGAACCATGGTGTTGTGCCGAACCATCCACGTTATTTTGGCAAAAGCACCAAGAGTGTTGAGAACGTCCGGTCTGTTTCAAGAAATGAGCCAAAGCAATTGAGAAGGATCTCTGCCATTTTGGTGGCACTGACTCTTTGTACGGGAAAGGAATTCAGTTTTGAAGCATGAGTGAACAGTTTTGGGAGAGATATGAGCTTTTGCAAGTGAGCTATAGTGTTGTGCTGAACTGTAAGACTGTTTTGCCAAATGATCTTCGGGTTTTGAGAATGTAATTTCTGTTTCAAGAAATGAGCCAAACCAATGGAGAAAAACTGTAACATATAACACTTGTTACTTAAGTACACTTCATTATCTTTATTCCTTCTTTCATTGTAAGAGACAAACATGGTTCTCCCTGTGGTAGTATCCTGTTGATTTACTCCAATTAGAATGGGATCTGATTAAAATACGCCACCTAGTGTACAGAATGTGCAACTTACATTATAGTTGAGATTTTGCATATTCTACTGTACGTGGGAGTTGCTAAAGCTTGAAGCCAATCATAAACTACATTAATTATCTTTTTTTTTTATCATCACCATGTATGCTGGTTTATTTACTAACTCCACTATAACTAGACAATGAGCCCATGTCAATAAGGTTAACTGGTTCTGCTTGTCCCATCCAGCAGTGCTCATTATAGCTGTCAGTCAACTGGTCATTTATCACGGGGCCTGTCAGCTGGGGAGAAGGTTAGGGAAAGTGCTCCCCCAACCCACCCACCCATCCATCCAGCCAGCAGTGTGTCATTGGGTGGATCTCATCTTCATCACATACGTGACAGATAGACAGAGAGAGAGACAGAGAGAGAGAGACAGACAGACAGACAGAGAGAGAGACAGAGAGAGAGACAGACAGTCAGACAGACAGACAGAGAGGCAAATGGAGAGACTGACAGAGAAACCGAGAGACAAACACAAAGACCAAGAGACAGAGACGGAGACAGAGAGACAGAGACAAACAACTCTTTTTTACTGGTGTTGCAGTATTTTAATTTTTTTTTATTTCCAATACTTGGGTAACGTAACGTATAAATAAATAATAATAATAAAGCTCATTGAATTGACTGACAAAGAGACAGAGACAGAGCGACAAAGACAGTGACACATAGAGTGACCCATCCCTGACACTGAGATGGTTTACTTACGTGTTACTAACGTGTCACTTCCTGCCTGTCCAGGTTGTCATGGTCTAATATCTGCACCCTCTCACTTCTCTCTGTTAACCCCTCCCGCAAATTCTATTTCAAATTAGAGGACTTCGTAAGCACAGGAAACCTTTTGCTTACATTGCATGAACAAGTGGAAAATATAAAGAAATATGAATATAAATATAAAAATTCAAAAAGAAAATGCGAAAACACTCTTTTCCCCCCTCAGCCACTCCGAAGGTGTCTGAGGGGGACAGGTTAAAGTGGAGAAATGGCTACAGGTGATTCTGAAGAACCAGATCTTATCTGTTGTTAACAGAGGAATGACACCTTAATTGAACTCAAGGCTAGCAATTACCTAAAAGACCCCGTTCCTCCCTCCTTCCCTCCCTCCCCCTCCCTCCCGCCAGCTCAGTCAATGCAGACAAATTAAGATTGATGACACAGATAGTTTTACGATATCACGTGGTCTGACAGAGTGTGAGAGAATAAATGAGGGCAATTGGAAGGATGTGTCCAGAAGGTACTCCTGGTTTTTACGAGGTGGATAGGGTTCTCCTGTCTTTTTACGAGGTGGATAGGGTTCTCCTGTCTTTTTTGCGGTCTTCATGCATCCATGGAACTGGTCAAATGCAAACTCCTCATTGATACAATTGCGGCATTCAAGAGGATGGAAATAACTGAATGAAACTTCTCGAGTGATTGGTCTGCGTATCCCTTCAGCGTCGTAAATGACAGCTTGTTTGTTTGCTGTCTTGTCCTTAATGTACGTATTATAATAATGTTTACATGACATGTCTGTTCTGAAGGATTTGTTGCCATGGAAATTAACCAGGCAAAAAAAGGTGAGCCACGTTCCTATGATCCGCTATTCTCAGCTGAACTCATTACCTAGTTAACTCCACAGACCTTATACATATACCTCTACATAAGCCTCACCTAGTTAACCCTGAGACCTTATACATATACCTCTACATAAGCCTCACCTAGAAAACCCTGACCAGGTACATATAATCCATACATAACCCTGTATCTAAGGTGTGGTAACCCTGTATCTAAGGTGTGATAACCCCGTATCTAAGGTGTGGTAACCCCGTATCTAAGGTGTGGTAACCCCGTATCTAAGGTGTGGTAACCCCATATCTAAGGTGTGGTAACCCTGTATCTAAGGTGTGGTAACCCCGTATCTAAAGTGTGGTAACCTTGCATCTAAGGTGTGGTAACCCTGTATCTAAGGTGTGGTAACCCCGTATCTATGGTGTGTTAACCCCGTATCGAAGGTGTGGTAACCCCGTATCTAAGGTGTGGTAACCTTGTATCTAAGGTGTGGTAACCCTGTATCTAAGGTGTGGTAACCCCGTATCTAAGGTGTGGTAACCCCGTATCGAAGGTGTGGTAACCCTGTATCTAAGGTGTGGTAACCCTGTATCTAACCCTGTATCTAAGGTGTGGTAACCCTGTATCTAAGGTGTGATAACCCCGTATCTAAGGTGTGGTAACCCTGTATCTAAGGTGTGGTAACCCCGTATCTAAAGTGTGGTAACCTTGCATCTAAGGTGTGGTAACCCTGTATCTAAGGTGTGGTAACCCCGTATCTATGGTGTGTTAACCCCGTATCGAAGGTGTGGTAACCCCGTATCTAAGGTGTGGTAACCTTGTATCTAAGGTGTGGTAACCCTGTATCTAAGGTGTGGTAACCCCATATCTAAGGTGTGGTAACCCTGTATCTAAGGTGTGATAACCCCGTATCTAAGGTGTGGTAACCCTGTATCTAAGGTGTGGTAACCCCGTATCTAAAGTGTGGTAACCTTGCATCTAAGGTGTGGTAACCCTGTATCTAAGGTGTGGTAACCCCGTATCTATGGTGTGTTAACCCCGTATCGAAGGTGTGGTAACCCCGTATCTAAGGTGTGGTAACCTTGTATCTAAGGTGTGGTAACCCTGTATCTAAGGTGTGGTAACCCCGTATCTAAGGTGTGGTAACCCCGTATCGAAGGTGTGGTAACCCTGTATCTAAGGTGTGGTAACCCCGTATCTAAAGTGTGGTAACCTTGCATCTAAGGTGTGGTAACCCTGTATCTAAGGTGTGGTAACCCCGTATCTAAGGTGTGTTAACCCCGTATCGAAGGTGTGGTAACCCTGTATCTAAGGTGTGGTAACCTTGCATCTAAGGTGTGGTAACCCCGTATCTAAGGTGTGGTAACCGTCCAGCCCTCCCCGTCGTCCCCAGCCCTGCCGTCCCCCCAGCCGCCCCCCCCAGCCCTCCCTGTTCCCCCCAGCCCTCCCCCATCCCTCTCCCAGCCCTCCTCGTCCCCCCAGCCTTCCTGTCCCTCCAGCCCTGCAGCCACAGATAGGTTTCTGGATCACAGGGCAGTGTATGGTGGTAGTGAGGGTGGATAGGGTTTCACATGTCCCATAGTGCCTACTCTAATCCTACCACACAGTGACTGGATCACCAGGGTCTGATCCTCTTATCTGACCTGGCCGGAGGAAACAGAACAGGAAGAGATCAT
Source organism: Dallia pectoralis (assembly GCA_029465975.1). Taxonomy (NCBI): domain Eukaryota; kingdom Metazoa; phylum Chordata; class Actinopteri; order Esociformes; family Umbridae; genus Dallia; species Dallia pectoralis. Next base: position 5,120,616 of record CM055730.1, on the reverse strand, counting down.
CGCTGTTGGCCTTCACATTTCAGAGCTGTTACCTTAAAAATATTGAATAGTGAATATCACGAGGATAAAAACATGTGTACTCAATCTGCCGTCACGCTGTATCGTAACGTCAGACAGTTTTATATCGAGGGAACAACACGAGGTGTGTGTATTATAAACTCTGATTATACTACAAATTCACAGTTCAAACGGGTCAAGAAAAATGTGTGCTGAAAAAGTTTAACACATTATGCCAGTTTGTCTGAGCCACACTTGTCTAGACAGACCGAAAAGACAGACAGGCATGGAAAAATACAGGAGACATACAGGAGTCATACATGAGACATACTGAAGTCATACAGGAGACATACAGGAGTCATACAAGAGACAAACAGGAGACATACTGAAGTCATACAGGAGACAGATAGGAGACAGACCGGAGACATACAGGAGACAAACAGGAGACATACTGAAGTCATACAGGAGACATACAGGAGCTACAAAGGACCAGTGGTTATAACCAGGCTACACAGGACCAGTGGTTATAACCAGGCTACAAAGGACCAGTGGTTATAACCAGGCTACACAGGACCAGTGGTTATAACCAGGCTACACAGGACCAGTGGTTATAACCAGGCTACAAAGGACCAGTGGTTATAACCAGGCTACACAGGACCAGTGGTTATAACCAGGCTACACAGGACCAGTGGTTATAACCAGGCTACACAGGACCAGTGGTTATAATCAGGCTACACAGGACCAGTGGTTATAACCAGGCTACACAGGACCAGTGGTTATAACCAGGCTACACAGGACCAGTGGTTATAACCAGGCTACACAGGACCAGTGGTTATAACCAGGCTACACAAGACCAGTGGTAATAATCAGGCTACACAGGACCAGTGGTTATAATCAGGCTACACAGGACCAGTGGTTATAACCAGGTGTTACGTCCCCAGAGTTCTGGGTTCGTTTTTTTGGGAATGTTTTGTTTAGTATTTACGTAATACCGTGGCTAAATAAAAGCATTGTTTTACGGTATTTTTAGTTGTTGTCCTTTTCTCGCACCACAACACCATACTCCCTTTGCTGGCATCGGTGGGCCTGAGCAATGGGTTATCTGGTTCCCCTCCCTTTAGGGAGCTGGAACGTAACAAATGGGGGCTCATCCGGGATTTGGATGCCCGTTGCTCAGACCGCCTGATGCTCAGTGGTTGGGGTGTGGTGTTGGGGTGTGAGTAAGGCCTCGTGGTCCCTCTGTTTGTCTGCTCTTGCGGGAGCTCTGTTTGTCTGCTCTTGCGGGAGCTCTGTTTGTCTGCTCTTGCGGGAGCTCTGTTTGTCTGCTCTTGCGGGAGCTCTGTTTGTCTGCTCTTGCGGGAGCTCTGTTTGTGCCTGCTCTTGCGGGAGCTCTGTTTGTGCCTGCTCTTGCGGGAGCTCTGTTTGTGCCTGCTCTTGCGGGAGCTCTGTTTGTGCCTGCTCTTGCGGGAGCTCTGTTTGTGCCTGCTCTTGCGGGAGCTCTGTTTCTGTCTGCTCTTGCGGGGGCTACTTCTGTGTCTGCTCTTGCGGGGGCTACTTCTGTGTCTGCTCTTGCGGGGGCTACTTCTGTGTCTGCTCTTGCGGGAGCTACTTCTGTGTCTGCTCTTGCGGGAGCTACTTCTGTGTCTGCTCTTGCGGGAGCTACTTCTGTGTCTGCTCTTGCGGGAGCTACTTCTGTGTCTGCTCTTGCGGGAGCTCGGTTCTGTGTCTGCTCTTGCGGGAGGTCGTTCTATGGCGCTGCTCTTGATAGAGTTCGGCATGTCTGTGGTGACGCAGACTCGTTATGCTCGTTGTTTGTATCCCTCTGTCTTTAGGTGTTGTCTGTATTCCCTCCACCGCTGGCTCGTTGTTTGTGTCCCTGGACCAGAGTTAATTGTGTGCAAACAGTGGTTTGCACAAATTTTTTTTTGGGGGGGCGTGTTACGTCCCCAGAGTTCTGGGTTCGTTTTTTTGGGAATGTTTTGTTTAGTATTTACGTAATACCGTGGCTAAATAAAAGCATTGTTTTACGGTATTTTTAGTTGTTGTCCTTTTCTCGCACCACAACACCATACTCCCTTTGCTGGCATCGGTGGGCCTGAGCAATGGGTTATCTGGTTCCCCTCCCTTTAGGGAGCTGGAACGTAACACCAGGCTACACAGGACCAGTGGTTATAACCAGGCTACACAAGACCAGTGGTAATAATCAGGCTACACAGGACCAGTGGTTATAACCAGGCTACACAGGACCAGTGGTTATAACCAGGCTACACAAGACCAGTGGTAATAATCAGGCTACACAGGACCAGTGGTTATAACCAGGCTACACAGGACCAGTGGTTATAACCAGGCTACACAGGACCAGTGGTTATAATCAGGCTACACAGGATCAGTGGTTATAATCAGGCTACACAGGACCAGTGGTTATAACCAGGCTACACAAGACCAGTGGTAATAATCAGGCTACACAGGACCAGTGGTTATAACCAGGCTACACAGGACCAGTGGTTATAACCAGGCTACACAGGACCAGTGGTTATAACCAGGCTACACAGGACCAGTGGTTATAACCAGGCTACACAAGACCAGTGGTAATAATCAGGCTACACAGGACCAGTGGTTATAATCAGGCTACACAGGACCAGTGGTTATAACCAGGCTACACAGGACCAGTGGTTATAACCAGGCTACACAAGACCAGTGGTAATAATCAGGCTACACAGGACCAGTGGTTATAACCAGGCTACACAGAACCAGTGGTTATAACCAGGCTACACAGAACCAGTGGTTATAACCAGGCTACACAGGACCAGTGGTTATAACCAGGCTACACAAGACCAGTGGTAATAATCAGGCTACACAGGACCAGTGGTTATAACCAGGCTACACAGGACCAGTGGTTATAATCAGGCTACACAGGATCAGTGGTTATAATCAGGCTACACAGGACCAGTGGTTATAACCAGGCTACACAGAACCAGTCACTCCTCCTCTTAAGGATCTGTGATTCTCAGGCAGAAGTGGTTCCTTTGATGGGTGTTGGATGATGTCACGGGCCGTTGAGCGGCGAGGGGAGCGTAACGGATGAGGGTCCCTGGAAAGGATGAGCGTGTACGGGCAGACCAAATCCGTGAGTGATGGCATTGAGACAGGAGGATCATGGGTAATAGGACACCTTGTCACCCCCTTTAATCTTCCGCCAACACATCCGTGCGAATCCCAGCTGTGAGAGATGTCTTTTGATCTTGTCTCATCCTGAAGAACCGTCTCAGTGTTACCTACTATGTTACATGGAAACATCTCACTGATACAGATTTCAGTCCCGTTTTTAGTTGATATACATTCTGTATTTTCCACTGGGCAGCACAACTATATTCTGCAGGTCTGCAACATTGAACAAGACTGTTGCTGGAACGTTATGCCCAGACTAGAGGAAGTGGTTACGCTTTGAGAAGAAAATTCTCGGGTAAAGATTTTAGATCTTACTGCACTCTCTGTGGCATGTGGAATGACCTGGCTTTAGGGAACATTGTGTCTTTCCGCATTTCGGTTTCCCAGTCATTCACAGTCATTTCCTGTCATGGAAAACCGGCCGTGTGAAGTGACTGTCTGCTCTTCAATTACACACTTCCTGGGGTTTTTCTTGAAGGTAGCTACTTCCCATTTCTCTATTAGAAAACATTGAATAAAAATAGAAACCATTGATGTTGTATATTCTAGGGGTTTTCCAGCAGAGTAAATAAACTGTTAGGAAGAATGCTCACCACCAGAGGGCAGCAGAGAGATATATTGAGTCTGCTTTCTTCACAGGGCGTATTGCAATGGGATTGGTGTGTCTATGCCCCCTAGTGACAGAACATAGAAAATGCAAGTCACATTTTTGAAAACCTTAACAGTGTACATATGAATGTGCTTTGTTTGGCTTTATTGGACTCAATAATTATTGATATGTTGTGTTTTTCCCTCATTCCCAGATGAGAAATTATGTACTATGTAAAAGTCTGTGTGTGTGTGTATAGTTCCTTAGTAATAGTCTGTGTGTTAACTTAATTATTAAAAGTGATTCTCATCCTAAAATGGAACAGTGTTTCTGACTACACCTGAAGTGAGGCATTCATTCAAAATCATTTTGTCCACTTTTTGATCAAAATGTATTCCCATTAGTGGTTCTCATTTATTTAAAAATAAATAATACAGAAATATTACAAACATTTAATTTTTATGAAATTGTCGGGGGTATTTGCACTGTATTTTACATATTTGATAGAAAGAAATTGCGGAGTAAATGTAATTGCATTTAAGTCAAATACAGATGTTTATTGTCAGAAATTCGGAAATACTATACAGTATATATAGACTGGTGAGCCAAAACATTATGACCACTCACAGGTGAAGCAGTTTAACGTTCATCATCTCCTAACACGAGCACATGTTAAGTTCTGGATAGATAAGATGGTACGTGAACAATCAGTTGTCGTAGTCAACTTGTTGGATACAGGAGAAATGGGCAGAAGTAAAGACCTGAGTGACTTAGGACATATTGTTATGAACAGATGTCTGGGTCAGAACATCTCAAAAACAACAGGGCTTGTGGGGTGCTCCTGGTCAGCAGTGGTGAGTACCTACTGACAGTGGTCCTGGTCAGCAGTGGTGAGTACCTACTGACAGTGGTCCTGGTCAGCAGTGGTGAGTACCTACTGACAGTGGTCCTGGTCCTTACTGACAGTGGTCCGAGGAAGGACAAACCACACTATACAAGGATAAAAACGACTATCCTGTCTAGTCCGAACCAACAGAAGATCTTCTGTGGCACGAGCAAAAGACAATTCTGATGGTTAAGGGAGAAATGTGTCACAAGAATTTCAGGTTCTTGTAGAGTCCATGCCTCTGCTGGACGGCGGTGTTTGGGGCCCACGAGCAGGACCAACAGCATATTAGGCAGGTGCTTATAATGTGTGTATTTATATAAATAGAAAGGCAGGGTAAAATGGAACAATTATTTCACAATAGGAATGAAAGAAATAAGAAAAACTGTATTCTAATGTTAATAATAATAAAACCTTCTGATTTGTGATAGTGACATAATGCATGTGACAAAAAAGAGACCCAAACCAGAGAACACAATACACTACCTAAAAGCAGTCCGCCAACTTAGTTCCTTAGTGTCCTGCAAACAACGCTACCCTTCTTACAAAGAGTACAGTGCATTTGTCAAAATAACTTCTTACAACGGCAGTACATTTGTGAAAGCACTGTGTGACAACTGCTAACGTAAAAAGAGCTTAAAAAATTCAATTGATTGATTGATTTGTGATTGTGGCATTCTGACCAATTCGATCATCCCTGAAAAACATCCGATTTGAAAGGATATGATGTGATTTGTCCAGCAGAGTAGCCGAACTGGACTGCCTGTGTTCTTCTGCTTTCCTACACACAATATTATACCGCCAGTTAAACATGTTAAATAGCAGATAACGATGAGGACGACTTGAGCTCCGCTAAGACAGTCAGCCCAATACCAACCAGTTTTTACTCATTATAAAATAAAACCGACCAATCACATGAGATCTTTTCGCATCAGGTCCTCTCGGGACCGGCTCTGATTGGCCAAAGCTCTGTCTGAATTTGAATGTGTGTCTGGATTTGCTGGCCTAATACATCATGATCTCCTTGGGGGCATCCTCCGTGGGTTTCTGCTGTTGTCTTCTGCGTGTGTAGGCAGCGTGCTCATACAGGTAGACCAGCAGAATGGACAGCAGGCTCATAACCAGATAGGGGAGAAGCAGGAAGTAGCCCACCTGGAACTCTGACGTCTGGTTGGACAGGAAGACGGGCGACTCAACCCCGATGTCATTCTTGACCAGGTCCTCGGCCAGGGTGCTCAGCTGGACGTTAATCGGATACAGGATCAGCACCAGGAGAGAGATGCATGCTGGGAGAAGGATGCCAGGTGAAAAAACACTCGCCCCGTTATCACACGATTCCAACGCTCACGGTATGCCCATTTTTTTCTTTGTCCACATTTATGTGATTGTATTCACTGATTCACTGTGATTTCTCTGGATCTTACCACTGACAGAGCTGCACGTGTAAACGCCAATGGGTCCCATGTATGTTTCGTAGGGGTTGCTGACACTGTTGTAGAGCGTGATGAGAATGCTCCCGGCCGAGCACAGCAGACACAGGGCCAGAAGAGCGATCACCACCACATGGAATATCTGAGGTGATCCACCTATCTCTGCCAACTTCTTAAACACTACGGAGAAAACCAAAAGGGTTAGGACAAAAAGACATGTCTAATTACTTTTGACATAATCAGGTCAACATTATTTCATTGTTCTTTCTGGATTCTCCAATACCACTTTTCATTGGTCAATACTGCTTCTACTACATTAGTACTGCATTTTTTTCTGCTGATACAGTGAAGCCATTTTTTGGCTTTTGAGTAAAGCTATGACATTTTTATTTTATTCACATGTGCTATGATTGCCATAATTCTTGTACATAACTGAGTTATATCTCAAACATTGTTTAACAGCTGCCTCAATATCAACTTGAGATTTTCAAATGAACTTCCACCATTTGGATAACATTAAATCACATCAAAATATTTAGAAAAAATCCAACCAAAATGGGATGAAAGGTTAACCTTAAGCACTTTTGGTGCCTATTTGACTACTCAGTTAAAGATAAGACTAAAAGATAAATCTCCAAAAGAAAAGGTACAGTTTTTTTGTTGGCGTCCGCTAGCTGGAGTTAGCTATCTGGAGTTAGCTATCTGGAGTTAGCAATCTGGAGTTAGCTATCTGGAGTTAGCTATCTGGAGTTAGCTATCTGGAGTTAGCTATCTGGAGTTAGCAATCTGGAGTTAGCTATCTGGAGTTAGCTATCTGGAGTTAGCAATCTGGAGTTAGCTATCTGGAGTTAGCTATCTGGAGTTAGCAATCTGGAGTTAGCAATCTGGAGTTAGCTATCTGGAGTTAGCAATCTGGAGTTAGCTATCTGGAGTTAGCAATCTTGAGTTAGCAATCTTGAGTTAGCAATCTTGAGTTAGCTATCTGGAGTTAGCAATCTGGAGTTAGCTATCTGGAGTTAGCTATCTGGAGTTAGCTATCTGGAGTTAGCAATCTGGAGTTAGCTATCTGGAGTTAGCTATCTGGAGTTAGCTATCTGGAGTTAGCAATCTGGAGTTAGCAATCTGGAGTTAGCTATCTGGAGTTAGCAATCTGGAGTTAGCTATCTGGAGTTAGCAATCTTGAGTTAGCAATCTTGAGTTAGCAATCTTGAGTTAGCCAGCTAAAGCTACCTAGCTGAACAAAATGTTATTGTTGTCAACTACCAGTTTCACTGTTGTGTTGTGTCAAGTAAATCTATACTGCAGACAGACGTGTGGTTGTTGTTGAGTTCACTATAGACATAGCTGGCATGTTTCTGGTCTGCCTGTCACCACCAGCTGATGTGATCACATCTCATTTCTCATCTGTTTTGTCGCATCCTTCATTACATAATCTTGCCGTTGCCGGTAACCGATGCCAAAGTTTCGGCCAGTATCCGGACACAATTCAGGTGCCAGTATTGGCTTGGTCCATCCACGCTATGACCTTGATTTTACATGATCAATCAACCTTAAATTATTGTTTTTACATGATCAATTAACCCTTATAACATTGATTTTACATGATCAATCAACCCTCATAACATTGTTTTTACATGATCAATCAACCCTTATAACATTGTTTTTACATGATCAATTAACCCTTATAACATTGATTTTACATGATCAATCAACCCTTATAACATTGTTTTTACATGATCAATTAACCCTTATAACATTGTTTTTACATGATCAATCAACCCTTGTAACATTGTTTTTACATGATCAATCAACCCTTATAACATTGTTTTTACATGATCAATCAACCCTTATAACATTGTTTTTACATGATCAATATCACAGAATAACGTTGTTGTTACACGATAACACTTTACGTATACATCCATATCAGTCTGATTACACACTGTATGGTTCTGTTCAGGGATTATAAAGCCATTTTATTTAGGGCACATTTTTTATAAATATGTATATTATGGGCATACAGCCTTGAGACTGCAAGTGAATCATAGACACGATGTGACCTTGTTCGAGACATAATGTACAGGAAATGGAGGCCTCATTAAAGCATTAGTAAAACCAAAAATCTACCTGCAAAATCTTTATCTCCGACTCCAAACACAGGACAAGAACTTCTTGAGATGAACCCATTGAAAAGCCCATACTGTATCATTGCAGACCCATTAAAAAATCCGTCTTCAACCGCAGAGCAATTCATGTAAGAAACAGCCCATTGGGTTGACATCCCATATCCAACGATCCCAACTGATGCTGCCGTGATCGTCGCACTGGAAAAGAAGAACAGAATCTTCTTGAGGGAGGGCATCGTCTCGGATGAAAACGCACCTTCGCTGTTCCCGTAATTCCAGAATTTAGCGTCAATAGCGGGGTATGCTACAGCTATCTGGCCTCCTCGATCCTAACGACAGGGAAGACGTTCTCTGTGCGCTGGGAACGGAGGTGTAAATGTGTGTGTGTAAAGGTAATAAAACCTGACGATAGTGAGGATGACCTTCAATCCGGGTGGTTGCCAGGGAGTTGACTGGTCGTTCCCAAACATCATAAATGGGAGAGGCGTTTGATTGATACCAAATGGAAATACATGCACGCTGTATGACTGAGGTCAACACATATTATATACATGTTACATTTCCTATGACATGTTGTAGGGGGCCACATTACCATGCCGACATGCCTCCGCGATGCCCCGCTGGCATGACGTTGGTTCATAGACTATACGACTGTTATGATGGTGAGTCAAACATACAAGTATCCGGACAAGTAGTTTCCTTATTCTGGTGGAACGAACAAATGGATCCAAAGTCCCACTCAAGATACAGAACGCTTGATCTAAATTATGTTATGAAGGAAGTGGATTAATGATTTACTAGTTCCACAGCACAAACATACTGTAAAGTCCACCAGTTGGTTATCATCCTACCAACTGTAGGTTTGGACAGTAAGATGAGCTGAGGCAAAAGTAGCAACCTTTGAAAACCCCTCACAACGACCTAAAAATTTTCAGACGTATTGACGTGCTGTAACCTATAGTTAAGGTGTTGTCATAGCTGTACCGCCATCTAGAGGCAGGCTTTGGCATTCATCCTCACTAATTTTCTAGCACCACTGTTCCTCCCATCACATCATTGCCTGGTCTCGTTATCACTCACACCTGGTGCCCATTCCCTCATTAGTAGAGTATGTAGGTTCCCTGTGTTTGGTCATGTCTTTTGTGTGGACTTGTTTCTGTGCAACATGTTCCTTGTAAGTATTATCGGTTCTGCCTTCCTTCATCGAAGAGAATCTACGCTGCGTTGCAGTGTTTTATGTTTTGTCAGTTTACCTAGTACTTGTGTGTGCTATTATTAGAGGCCTTTGCCTCAGAGTGTGGCTCTCATTAAAACTACCACCAAAGTTATTCGCTCAGGTGCCTCACTCTGTCCTGTCACGCTACAAACTTCACATGCTAATCAGTCGCCAAACCCAGGTTTCTCACTGTGGTATGGGCAGCCTAAATCCCAGGTTTAAACTCTAGTAGGGTCAGCATAAATCCCAGGTTTATAGGTTCAGCATAAATCCCAGGTTTATAGGTTCAGCATAAATCCCAGGTTTATATGTTGGTAGGTTCAGCATAAATCCCAGGTTTATTTGTTGGTAGGTTCAGCATAAATCCCAGGTTTGTTTGTTGGTAGGTTCAGCATAAATCCCAGGTTTATTTGTTGATAGGTTCAGCATAAATCCCAGGTTTATTTGTTGGTAGGTTCAGCATAAATCCCAGGTTTATTTGTTGGTAGGTTCAGCATAAATCACAGGTTTAGAACGTCATAGAAGGTGCGAAAATATGATGTTATTTAGTGTTGACAAATATGTAATTCAAGAATTTCATAATATTTCATAAAATAGATCTATTTCATAATATACAATATCGTAAAAAAATAGTTTTTATTGCTTTTATGTCAACATTTGGGGATGTATTTGCTGTATAATTAGATATTATTATTTTTCAAGCAAAATACCGAGGCATTAGTCCATCTCTGTAAGCTCTAATGTCGGCTATACATTATAGTGCGCCCATGTTATAATAAAGCAGGGCGCCAGGAGGCTCTCTCCTCTCTTCTCTCTCCTCCCTCCTCTCTCCTCTCCAAGGAATGCCAAGGAGCCCGGAGATCCGGGAGTGGAGCAGCACAGTTATGTCCACATAAACAACATTCAGATCAGACTGAAATTTACCGGCTAGGATCCGGTTCATGGACATCTATGATCCCGTTTATGACCATCTCTAGGATATCTACTGGATGTTATGGTGAATCCGCCACGGTAAGAACATAGGATACTGCATGATTCCGTGTTGACTGTGGTTATTTAATCGTGGCTGTCATTTGATTTGCCCATCCGATCACCGGCTCATTCACGTTATACAATCAATACATTATTGATTAGGAATCCGACAGAATGTAACAGGATCGAGTGTGACTTTAACTGGGACATTTGTGTCTGTCATTAGGATATTCATAATTCCTTGGCAATGCCACATATATAGACACATAGATATATCGACAAATAGGTATATAGATATATAGACACATAGATACATAGACACATAGATAGCCACATGGCCACTGGATAGGAGACGAGTAGATGGGAAATCACATCACAATGTACTGTAGGTCACTGGAGCAAATCAAACCGGACGTTTTGAGCCTTTTCTTTCCTTTGCAACCATCTAATTAATTTATTTCCCCGCAAAGCTTACTAATTCATTTTATTATTTTGCATCTGTTTCTATTTCCTCTACGGTTGCTCAATATGTTTCTCCGGGCTACTGTCTGCAACACTATAGAGAAGCGCCAGTTGAGACATGCTTTACAATCTGCTATGGTTGTCGTGTGCGTGTGTGTGTGTGTGTTTGTCGTGTGCGTGTGCGTGTGTGTGTGTGTGTGTGTGTGCGCGCGCGCCTTTTTCACCATACAGATATGATTGCGGCCAGGCTGACTTCTTTCATAGATATTTTAATCGGCTATGTAATGCTGTACATCCGGTCGCTGCACACATGGTCCAGTGCTTCACTAATATCGGCCTGCATCTCTTATTAAATGCTGTTTTTATGGCCCTTGAACTGTCATCCAACATCCACGCTCAGCTGAGCTCTCCCTATTCAGACCCTATTCACACCCTATTCACACCCTATTTACACCCTATTCACACCCTATTCACACCCTATTCACACCCTATTCACACCCTATTCATACCCTATTTACACCCTATTCACACCCTATTCATACCCTATTTACACCCTATTCACACCCTATTCACACCCTATTCATATCATATTCATACCCTATTTACACACCATTTACACCCTATTCACACCCTATTCACACCCTATTTACACCCTATTCACACCCTATTCACACCCTATTCACACCCTATTTACACCCTATTCACACCCTATTCATTACCATATTCACACCTATTTACACCCTATTTCACACCCTATTCACACCCTATTCATATCATATTCATACCCTATTTACACCCCATTCACACCCTATTCACACCCTATTCACCCTATTCATATTCATACCCTATTTACCCTATTTACACCCCATTCACACCCTATTCACACCCTATTCATATCACACCCTACCCTATTTATCACACCCTATTCACACCCTATTCATACCCTATTTACACCCTATTTACACCCTATTCACACCCTATTCACACCCTATTCATACCCTATTTACACCCTATTTACACCCTATTCACACCCTGCAGTCATCCCAACTGGGAGGATTCAATTTGTGTGCAGACAGCGCGTGTTACCGAATGGCAATTGATATAGTAAACAGTGTAGACATTGCAGGCATTCCTGGTAGCCTGTGTCCTTCTGTTGTGGTGTAGTAGTGAGATTATAAGGAGGTGGAATTGTTACCAATCAGCAAAATAATTTGAAAGACGGTTTTTCAACATCGGTTTAACGTTTTTCTACTCCGGAATGCGTCTTGGCAGCCTCTCTTTAACGCCTTTTGCTCTGGAATACTGTGGTAGGTGTGACAGCCGTTGTCTCATAATACTGTATACCATTTCTGTCACCTAAATAATAGTACTACATCCAATTAATTCAAGACACTTATATATTAAAAAATATTTCCATTAATCTACACACAATACCCATTACTGCCAATATTATTTATTGTGTCCGAAGTTATTAATAAATAAAATATTGAACATCACAGTATATCCTATTCACATCATTTGGAGTCCACCCAGTGATTTATTCATATCCTATTAACACCATATTCACACCCTATTTACACCCCATTCATATTCACACCTATTTACACCCCATTCACACCCTATTCACACCCTATTCATTCACCCTATTCATACCCTATTTCACACCCTATTCACACCCTATTCATACCCTATTTACACCCTATTCACACCCTATTCATACCCTATTTACACCCTATTCACACCCTATTCACACCCTATTCAGACCCTATTCACACCCTATTCAGACCCTATTCACACCCTATTCACACCCTATTCATACCCTATTTACACCCTATTCACACCCTATTCACACCCTATTCATATCATATTCATACCCTATTTACACCCCATTCACACCCTATTCACACCCTATTCATATCATATTCATACCCTATTTACACCCCATTCACACCCTATTCACACCCTATTCACACCCTATTCACACCCTATTCATATCCTATTAACACCATATTCACACCATATTCACACCATATTCACACCATATTCACACCCTATTCACACCCTATTCATACCCTATTTACACCCTATTTACACCCTATTCACACCCTATTCACACCCTATTCATACCCTATTTACACCCTATTCACACCCTATTCACACCCTGCAGTCATCCCAACTGACCCTATTCACACCCTATTCACACCCTATTCATACCCTATTTACACCCTATTCACACCCTATTCACACCCTATTCATATCATATTCATACCCTATTTACACCCCATTCACACCCTATTCACACCCTATTCATATCATATTCATACCCTATTTACACCCCATTCACACCCTATTCACACCCTATTCACACCCTATTCACACCCTATTCATATCCTATTAACACCATATTCACACCATATTCACACCATATTCACACCATATTCAGGGAGGATTCAATTTGTGTGCAGACAGCGCGTGTTACCGAATGGCAATTGATATAGTAAACAGTGTAGACATTGCAGGCATTCCTGGTAGCCTGTGTCCTTCTGTTGTGGTGTAGTAGTGAGATTATAAGGAGGTGGAATTGTTACCAATCAGCAAAATAATTTGAAAGACGGTTTTTCAACATCGGTTTAACGTTTTTCTACTCCGGAATGCGTCTTGGCAGCCTCTCTTTAACGCCTTTTGCTCTGGAATACTGTGGTAGGTGTGACAGCCGTTGTCTCATAATACTGTATACCATTTCTGTCACCTAAATAATAGTACTACATCCAATTAATTCAAGACACATATATTAAAAAATATTTCCATTAATCTACACACAATACCCATTACTGCCAATATTATTTATTGTGTCCGAAGTTATTAATAAATAAAATATTGAACAATCTAATGTCCAGTATATCACTATTCAGACACACTGATCTCCAAATTGAGTTCAAATGCATCCTGTGTGCTTTCATCATCTCTGTGTCTTGGAGTCCATCTGTGGAATATTCAATTGATTGACAGTGATTTAAAAAGACACACACCTGTCTCCACAAGATCTCACACTTCACAGAACGTGTCAAAACAAAAAGCAAGCCACAAAGTCCGGGAAATCTCTGTTCAACACCAAGCTGGATGTGTTTTGAGGTGTCCATCTTGGAAATGTTTAATACTTTTGCTAAAGCATTGGTCTGAATGCCATTTCTATTACTGTGGAAAACAAGTTACCACCCATCTTCTGGCTAATAGCATCCTTACAGGGAAGCATGGTGGTGGGAGCTTCATGCTATGGGGATGCTGCCCAGCAGCACTGACCGGGGGACTGGTCAGGATTGATTTGCTTTGAAGAAAATCTGACTCACAGTGTATTAGACCTCATACCGGGGTGAAGATCAATCATTTAGCCAGACAGCGACCCGAAGCACACAACCAAGACAACGTTCCAGTCAAAGTCCGCACTTGAACGTCTCTGGGGTGACCTGAAGAGTTACAACAAAGAATGTGTGAAACTTCCCAAATACATGTGTGCAAAGCTGGTACATGAGATATTTCAGTTTTTTTACTTATTACTTGTATGTTAGTGGGAAATAAAATAATGTAATCAATTCATAATTTAGTCTATACACAACAACAATGTGGTGAAGAAAGTGAAGGGGTTGAACCCTCTCCCAAGAGCTGCACCAAAACAAGCCAACCACATTCCAGGACCCAACAGGAGTCCGACTTGTTTCAACTCATACTGGAAAAGACAATATTCCATCGAACAGTTCAGTCTTCTTGTTGTTTCTGCTGCCTTTAAAAATCATACATCTTCTGTACCTCTAGCTGAACATAAAGGCGTCTCTCTCTCTCTTTTCCTGCCTTTCTGCTAGCTGGCTGGGCTAAACACAGATTGGCTTTGTGTCGACACAGAGGGTGAACGTGGCGAGCTGACTCCTTATGTTGGTTCCACAACAGTTCTATTTGCACTTCCTGGTTGGTTAAGAAACAAGTACATTGCTGTTACGCTGTGTCAATTGCAGGGCTAACACCTTCTCTGACCCAAAATCTATGTGAGAAAAGTGTTGATTGTAACAACGACAAAAGCCTTCAGAGGATTTGAGCACACTGTACGTTTGTACGTCACGATATGTACATAGCACCTACCTAAGAAAGACAGATTTGAACGGAGGGTGTATAAAGTAAAACGTAGGTTGAAAATATCAAAGACGCTCGTCTTCTCACTTGAAAAGGCAGAAAAGCCATTTGTTCCCCTTCTCGCCTTAATGGTAATTGCTTTATCTCTGCTAGTGATAGCTGACAAACTCTGCCCGCTGTGGACTTGTTTGTGCTTGTGGCTTGTGTCTCAGCGTGAATTTTAGATGGCAGAATGGTATGGTCTGATACTGCAGCGATACGTTCTAGTAGTGCAACTGAGATGAGAATGTGTTGTTCTAGGTTATGAACTCATTTTTGTTGGCAAGTTCAAGGCATTTGAGTTACTGAGGAACAGAAACAGAGTCAGGCTGAAGAAAGCAGTTGTGAAAAGTTCTGTCCCAAATGACATTTTCCTTTCTAGTGCCCTTTCTTCTTCAACAGAAACATCTGTTTGTGCACTATAAAGAGAATAGGGTGCAATTTGGTTGCTGGTCAGAACAGGAGTTAGTGAGCGCTTACAGTAACCGTGATGCTTCCTGCTTCCTGTTGGAGGCCCCTTGTCAGGAAACCCCCTACGCTCTCCCCTTCATAGAAAGCTTTCTCCCCCCTCACACAGAAGCCAACTGGTCCCAATTTCCTCACTGACGCATCCCTTTGTCCTGAAGGAAGTGCCATGTTCTTCTGCTTTTTTTCAGTGTGTTTTTAGTAGCGCCCACTTGGATGTCTGCCTGCCGAAAGTTCTGCTTGATTCTATATGGTATACTACTGTTTATATGTATTATATAACTGTTTCTATGTATTATATAACTGTTTATATGTATTCTATATGGTATACTACTGTTTATATGTGGTATATAACTGTTTCTATGTATTCTATATGGTATATAACTGTTTATATGTATTCTATGTGGTATATAACTGTTTATATGTATTATATAACTGTTTCTATGTATTATATAACTGTTTATATGTATTCTATATGGTATACTACTGTTTATATGTATTATATAACTGTTTCTATGTATTCTATGTGGTATATAACTGTTTCTATGTATTCTATGTGGTATATAACTGTTTATATGTATTCTATGTGGTATATAACTGTTTCTATGTATTCTATGTGGTATATAACTGTTTATATGTATTCTATGTGGTATATAACTGTTTCTATGTATTCTATGTGGTATAGAACTGTTTCTATGTATTCTATGTGGTATATAACTGTTTCTATGTATTATATGTGGTATATAACTGTTTCTATGTATTATATGTGGTATATAACTGTTTCTATGTATTCTATGTGGTATATAACTGTTTATATGTATTCTATGTGGTATAGACTGTTTCTATGTATTCTATGTGGTATATAACTGTTTCTATGTATTCTATGTGGTATATAACTGTTTATATGTATTATATGTGGTATATAACTGTTTCTATGTATTCTATGTGGTATATAACTGTTTCTATGTATTATATGTGGTATATAACTGTTTCTATGTATTCTATGTGGTATATAACTGTTTCTATGTATTATATGTGGTATATAACTGTTTCTATGTATTCTATGTGGTATATAACTGTTTCTATGTATTCTATGTGGTATATAACTGTTTCTATGTATTCTATGTGGTATAGACTGTTTCTATGTATTCTATGTGGTATATAACTGTTTCTATGTATTCTATGTGGTATATAACTGTTTCTATGTATTCTATGTGGTATATAACTGTTTATATGTATTCTATGTGGTATAGACTGTTTCTATGTATTCTATGTGGTATATAACTGTTTCTATGTATTCTATGTGGTATATAACTGTTTCTATGTATTCTATGTGGTATATAACTGTTTCTATGTATTATATGTGGTATATAACTGTTTCTATGTATTCTATGTGGTATAGAACTTTTTCTATGTATTCTATGTGGTATATAACTGTTTCTATGTATTCTATGTGGTATAGAACTGTTTCTATGTATTCTTTGTGGTATATAACTGTTTCTATGTATTCTATGTGGTATAGAACTGTTTCTATGTATTCTATGTGGTATAGAACTGTTTCTATGTATTCTATGTGGTATAGAACTGTTTCTATGTATTCTATGTGGTATAGAACTGCCAGCACCCGATTCAGAGTGAAGTAATCAAAGCGCTCCAGGTGATCCAAACCATAGCGCTCACTGGCTGTGCCCCAGCAAATCTGTAAGTTGTCAGAGTTATGGCGAAAGCTCCCCTGACACACTGCTGATACCTCTCCAGGCCCTTCAGGTGTGTAGAGATCAGATTAATTTGGGTTCGGGACTGAGAAAATGGACCTGGGGTGTGTCGCCGTCTGAGAGAGGGCATGGACTGTAAAAAACAAAGCCATGGGGAGTCGTTTGTGCACCATGTTAAGTGCAGCAGCTCGCAGTTTGGTCTCAGCCATAGAACACACAGACAAACAGACCCTTACTCGCTATCGCTGCTGAGAAACCCAACCATGCTCATTCCTGCTGAGTAGAAGGGTCATGTATTAGACTGCTGTGCACTGTATGTGCACGTTCCTTGTGTCTGAGTGGTTATTTATTGTTTGTTTGCCGTTGGCTGCATTTTAAGTCTCTGCGGAACGCTGGCCAGAGGAAACGTCTGTGCTGAGATTGGAATGGAGGCAGGGACTGAGTGAGGTAGAGAGAGGTGTAGAAACTGGGTGAGGTAGAGAGAGGTGTAGGGACTGAGTGAGGTAGAGAGAGGTGTAGAAACTGGGTGAGGTAGAGAGAGGGGTAGGAACTGAGTGAGGTAGAGAGGTGTGGGAACTGAGTGAGGTAGAGAGAGGTGTAGGGACTGGGTGAGGTAGAGAGAGGGGTGGGAAATTAGTAAGGTAGAGAGAGGTGTAGGGACTGAGTGAGGTAGAGAGAGGTGTGGGAACTGAGTGAGGTAGAGAGAGGTGTGGGAACTGAGTGAGTTAGAGAGAGGTGTAGGAACTGAGTGAGGTAGAGAGAGGGGTGGGAACTGAGTGAGGTAGAGAGAGGGGTAGGAACTGAGTGAGGTAGAGAGAGGTGTGGGAACTGAGTGAGGTAGAGAGAGGTGTAGGGACTGGGTGAGGTAGAGAGAGGGGTGGGAAATTAGTAAGGTAGAGAGAGGTGTAAAAACTGAGTAAGGTATAGAGAGGTGTAGGGACTGAGTAAGGTAGAGAGAGAGGTGTAAAAACTGAGAGAGGTAGAGAGAGGTGTAGGGACTGAGAGAGGTATAGAGAGGTGTGGGAACTGAGTGAGGTAGAGAGAGGGGTGGGAACTGAGTGAGGTAGAGAGAGGTGTGGGAACTGAGTGAGGTAGAGAGAGGGGTGGGAACTGAGTGAGGTAGAGAGAAGTAGGAAATCAGGGACCAAGGTTTATGTGCTAAAAGACAACAGGACCTATCAACCATTTGTTAGAAGTAACAGCAGCCTATTTCTGTTTATTCACTTAGTGGTAGCTGCATGAGCAAACATATGGCAGGTACATGAGATAGGAAGCCACAGAGAGGGGTTTAATTAAGATCTAGTCAGAGTGTGTGTTTCTGTGTGTGTGTGTGTGTGTTTGTGTGTGTTTGTGTTGGGGCTATAGAAGATGAAAGAAGAGAGTTCGGTAGTGGAAAGGCATTTGCCAATCACCACAGTTGGAGAAACACATCATTTCATTAATCAATCAAATGTACTTGATAAAGCTCTTTCTACAGAAACAGTCTTTCAATGCAGGGCAAAGGGTCTTCAAACGTATATCTTGGAGAAAATAATTTATTATTGAAGTAACATTAATGGATTTAATACAATGTTGGACACTATTTTTAATACCAAGTACATAGGTTTGATAATTTGGTGTGAATAGAAACATGCAAGTGTTGAAGAATAATGTTTAAACAAATAATGTTGCCCAATGTTGTTCACAATTGTTTTGCCAACAAGTCAACTATGTTATTAAAAATCCATAGAGATATGTTACCAAAGTTGAGAATTTTTTATGTGGTATAGAAATTTGAAAAACAAAGAAAACATGTTCTTCCCAAAAGAATAAGGCACACTCTGCGACTGTGCACAGTTATGTTTTGATATGATATTGATATCCTCACTAAACTACTGTTGTTAGCTTTTTCTCGACAGATACACTTATTCACAATTGAACACTCTTTAATATCAGACTGAAGTAAAAACAAATTGACCACCCGTGGGTCTTCAGACAGGAACAATATTTCTCAGGGTCTTCAGACACAAACATTTTTTCTCAGGGTCCTCAGACAGGAACAATATCCCTCAATACTGTGTTCTCCAACTGACCAGAAACAGCGCCACCCCCAGCAGTGGTCACATACTGTAATTACAACGCTAAACAAACCAATCAAACCGACCGAAGCACCTTTTAAAACCACGCAACAGAGTTTTACATGTTGTTTGCATGGTTGCCCACTCTACCAGCACCATAACTGCCACAGCCAGCATCTGTCACACTTAATGTTTCGTATTGAGAGAGAGAGATCAGAGAAAGAACACAGAGAGAGAGAGAGAGAGAGAGAGAGAGAGAGAGAGAGAGAGAGAGACGGATCGAGGACACTAAAGAGAGAGAGAGAGAGGAGAGTGGAGAGTGAGGTTGGGTTAGGGAACTGGGTTTTCAGGCCAGAGAACATGTGTCCCTGCTCGGCTATGCTACTGATAGCAGGGTGCGTCCTAGAACCAGATTAACTTTGTGATTACATTGTGCTCTGGTTTCATTTAGTGGGAAGGAAAGTCAATAATGCAGGCAGTAAGACCAGCTGTGTTTATTTGAAACTTTTATGCAGAACAGGTGCTCTTGATATCAGAGTGAATGGAGTTGCAATCAGTCTGCCAGTTGATCATGAAGATGTAGGTTGATGTAGGAATTATCATCTTTTTCCACTAGACTATACATTTATACAGATATACAGCTATATAAGAGACAACCCAAGGTTAATGTGTCCTCAGATGTTTCCTCTCATGTGTTCTATGATGTCATTCATCCTTCATCACGTAGCCTACAACAATCAATTTCGGTTCTTCTTTTACTTCACTTTAAATGGAGCGATAAGATTTGCAAGAGGATGTTGTCTTCAGTTCATCTAATACCAACAACCATCATTTGATACTGAAATCATAGTCAGAAACCTAGTGTACTGGTGCCCCATATTAGAAAGTCATTTTACTGCAGCCACATTCCCAAGATAGCATTTATTGAACCATAAACCTGGACATGACCCCTTTCAACCCGAGACAGATTTAGATTTGACTGTGGCTTTTTATAACCAGGTGAAACCAAGACATTGCAGGTTCTAGACTCTGTAGGTTGAATTGGATATCCCTGACCTGAGGAACATCTAATCAATGGCAGAGGATGCATCATTATTCTTAATGAATGATAGGAGAGGAGAATGAGGAGGACGAGGGTGAGGGAGAATAAATGAGAGGAGGGTGAATAAATGAGAAGAGGGGGAGGGAGAATAAATGAGAGGAGGGTGAGGGAGAATAAATGAGAGGAGGGGAGGGAGAATAAATGAGAGGAGGGGAGGGAGAATAAATGGGAGGAGGGTGAGGGAGAATAAATGAGAGGAGGGGGAGGGAGAATAAATGAGAGGAGGGGAGGGAGAATAAATGAGAGGAGGGGAGGGAGAATAAATGGGAGGAGGGTGAGGGAGAATAAATGAGAGGAGGGTGAGGTAGAATAAACGAGAAGAGGGTGAGGGAGAATAAATGAGAGGAGTGTGAGGTAGAATAAATGAGAGGAGGGGAGGGAGAATAAATGGGAGGAGGGTGAGGGAGAATAAATGAGAGGAGGGTGAGGTAGAATAAACGAGAAGAGGGTGAGGGAGAATAAATGAGAGGAGGGTGAGGGAGAATAAATGAGAGGAGGGTGAGGTAGAATAAACAAGAAGAGGGTGAGGGAGAATAAATGAGAGGAGGGTGAGGGAGAATAAATGAGAGGAGGGTGAGGTAGAATAAACAAGAAGAGGGTGAGGGAGAATAAATGAGAGGAGGGTGAGGTAGAATAAACGAGAAGAGGGTGAGGGAGAATAAATGAGAGGAGGGGAGGGAGAATAAATGGGAGGAGGGTGAGGGAGAATAAATGAGAAGAGGGTGAGTGAGAATAAATGAGAGGAGGGTGAGGGAGAATAAATGAGAGGAGGGGGAGGGAGAATAAATGAGAGGAGGGTGAGGTAGAATAAATGAGAGGAGGGTGAGGGAGAATAAATGAGAGGAGGGTGAGGTAGAATAAACGAGAAGAGGGTGAGGTAGAATAAATGAGAGGAGGGTGAGGTAGAATAAATGAGAGGAGGGTGAGGGAGAATAAATGAGAGGAGGGTGAGGGAGAATAAATGAGAGGAGGGTGAGGGAGAATAAATGAGAGGAGGGTGAGGGAGAATAAATGAGAGGAGGGTGAGGTAGAATAAATGAGAGGAGGGTGAGGTAGAATAAATGAGAGGAGGGTGAGGTAGAATAAATGAGAGGAGGGTGAGGTAGAATAAATGAGAGGAGGGTGAGGGAGAATAAATGAGAGGAGGGGGAGGGAGAATAAATGAGAGGAGGGTGAGGTAGAATAAACGAGAGGAGGGTGAGGTAGAATAAATGAGAGGAGGGTGAGGTAGAATAAATGAGAGGAGGGTGAGGGAGAATAAATGAGAGGAGGGTGAGGGAGAATAAATGAGAGGAGGGTGAGGGAGAATAAATGAGAGGAGGGGGAGGGAGAATAAATGAGAGGAGGGTGAGGTAGAATAAATGAGAGGAGGGTGAGGTAGAATAAATGAGAGGAGGGTGAGGTAGAATAAATGAGAGGATGGTGAGGTAGAATAAACGAGAGGAGGGTGAGGGAGAATAAATGAGAGGAGGGGGAGGGAGAATAAATGTATGAATCAGGACTGAGGTCAGTTTGAGTTGAATGCCGACAATTCAGGAAGTAAACAGCTATTCCACGCTAAATGTGAAAATACAGGATTTGTATTAATTAAACACTTTTTTTCTAATTGCATTCTGAATGAACTGCCTTCAGTAGGAATCAACCCCAAGCATAGAATGAATCTTTTAGGCAGACCACGGGATAATAAAGCCTCGGTTGTGTTGCTTCAGAAACTGGAGACAGGGAGAGATTGAGGAGGCGTCTCTAATGAATAATTTATGGAAACCAAAGCAGCCAATTTCCTTGTCATACGTTCACAGGAATTCATGGAGTACTATCTAGAGATCACTGTGATATCCCCAGAACATTCAGTGAGTTAGCGTTACTTTGTAAGAAATGAAGACATAGGTTCAGGATAGAACTTACATTTGAAAGAATTTCCTAAAACCCCTAAAATTTTGTGTTTTTTTGGATACTGCAAATATCACCAGAGGAAGTCATAATTATTTAACTCCCATTGACTGATGTAGTAGTGTGTATCTATTTCATATTCTGTAGATTATGTTCATCACCTAACATACATCTGCCTTTGTAGTCATTTGCTAGTTTGTATTCTTGGTCTCTAGAACTGTTTATTGTGATGGCTGTCGTCTCTAGAACTGTTTAATGTGATAGGTGTAGTCTCTAGAACTGTTTATTGTGATGGCTGTCGTCTCTAGAACTGTTTAATGTGATAGGTGTAGTCTCTAGAACTGTTTAATGTGATGGCTGTAGTCTCTAGAACTGTTTAATGTGATGACTGTTGTCTCTAGAACTGTTTAATGTGATGGCTGTAGTCTCTAGAACTGTTTAATGTGATGGCTGTAGTCTCTAGAACTGTTTAATGTGATGGGTGTAGTCTCTAGAACTGTTTAATGTGATAGCTACAGTCTCTATAGAACTGTTGAATGTGTTGGATGTAATCTTTATTGAACTGCTGAATGTGTTGGATGTAGCCCTTAGAAGTGTTGAATAGTGATTGGTGTAGTCTTTGGCTTCTTTGTGGTCCTGAATGCAGTGACAACTGTGTGTAAGTGAATGCAGTCAGATCAAATGCTGCAGTGGGTTGAGACTGCAGCCAGGAGAGGACAGAGAGGAGCACAGAGAGGAGGACTGAGAGGAGGGCAGAGAGGAGCACAGAGGGGAGCACAGAGAGGAGGACTGAGAGGAGGACTGAGAGGAGAGCAGGGAGCTCATGACCTGCTTTTTGATGACACTGGAGCCTACAGATCTTCAGGCCAAGCATGTGATAAATGCATTAAGGATGTTATCTGGTCTGTGTTTGTGTGTGTGGGCGCGCATTTGTGTATCTTTCTGTGTGTGTATGTGTGTGTGTGTGTGTATGTGTGTGTGTGTGTGCGTGTGTATATATATAATGCATGGTGATCATGCCACTCCAGAGCCTTTGTGCGTGTGGAAACCCAAGGTTAAATCTTTATCCAGGGCATGTCAGGCTACTGAGTTTCCCGCAGTCAGACATTATCACTGAAATGCTTGGGTCTGAGTAAACATTATCACTGAAATGTTTGGGTCTGAGTAAACATTATCACTGAAATGTTTGGGTCTGAATAAACATTATCACTGAAATGTTTTGGTGCTGAGTAAACATTATCGCTGAAATGTTTGGGTCTGAGTAAACATTACACCAAACACACTCAGGGCTTAACACCAGGAGCAAGCAAACTTACTATATTGTTGCTTAATTGTGACCTGAGTCTGAGGACAGGTTAACCCTGGTTAAAGAACACTTGTCTGTTGGAGAATTTCTTCCACTCCTTATATTTGATCGGTCTGTAATGGAATAACCTAATCTGACGTCTTCACAAGACGAAAGACAAACATACCTCCAAAACCACCGTGCATGTGAACACAACTGTGTAAATACTCCAGAAAACACTCAGTTAAGGAGATTTCTCAGGTTTACATTGTCTTGGCTGGGTGTGAATGAATGAATGCTCAATTCGGGTAGGTTTCTGTAAGAGGGCTCAGGTTGTTGATGGAACTTGTTTGAAATAGTACTTCCATTAACCTAAACGTAAAAGAAACGCTAGCAAAACATTGTAGTGTAAAAAACCTACCTCTACCCCTTACCCTACCCCTAAGTGGGACAACTTCTGCAGTTTCTAGGCCACGCTAGAACACTCGCCGTAGAGAGAAAGGTCAGCTCGTGTCTGCCCCTACAGGACGGCAGCCCCAGCTCAGCCCTGTCAGCACTTCCCTCACACCCGTGAAACTAGGACAACAGAGTAGCCCCCATAGCCCCCCCCCCCCCCATTGCTATGTTATCGGGTAACATCTACATGCTATTATTTGTGTGGCTGTCACACCTAGCTGTACTGAGAGAACTTTGCAGTGAAGACTTTTTGCAAATGACTGAAACCATGTTAACATGCCTTTTGTGATTCTGTAATGTGCATTCAATGTGTTTGGAATAACGTGAGCCGTAGAAAATCATTTTACACACGGTAAACCTCTTGATTGAGAAATTGGAAGGAGGTCTTGAAAACTTTTCACAGGATGGTTCTACCTCCTACCGATCTGATCTGTTTCTGGTCTAAATAGGACAGGATGGTTCTACTGGAACTTATGGAACTGAATGGAACAACTGATAACAAAATGCAGTCATTTACACAGAACGTGACGTAGAAACGGTGACTACTATAGCATTAGGTGAGATACTACTTTAGCATTACTATACATTTATAGCATTAGGATACAGATGCCAGTTTCTGACCAATAGTGCCCAGCTAAAGCTGATTTAGATATTTGTCACTGGGGAAGCATTATTATTATATAGACACATTTTTTGCATGATTTTTATATAGACACATTTTTCGTAGTTTCGCAGTGATTGTTACATCTTCTAGCCAGACTAGTATCGTACATTTTTGCATTGTAAATCCTTCTTCCCCTGCATGTTATTTTGTGTAAAGCCATCCTCTGCAGTCCTGCTGTATTTCTGTTCTCAGATCAGTGTCACTCATTATGAGACTTGTAGGCAAGTCTGGGGGACAGGAATGAAGTTGCAATCCTTAAATCTCTCCTCTTCTCCCCGTCCCTCCCCTGGGACAGAACATGTCTTGCAGAACCCTTTGGTGTCTGTGTGTCTGTGTATCTGTGTGTGTGTGAGAGTGTGGGGGTGTGTGTGTGTCTGTGTGTGTGTGAGAGTGTGGGGGTGTGTATGAAGTACAAGTAGTCAGTGAGGAGCCATGCTTGTTGTCTTCCCTTCAGAGAACATCTGATCTATTGCTGCTTTTGGATTACACACAGGAGGATAGACAGAACAAATGGACCTGTCTGTCTGCATGTCTCTCTGTCAACGAAGTAGGGTAACATTTCATAGAAATTTGCAACTCATTTGAGACTGCAAACATGTTAACAATGCTAATTTATTTAAAAATATGGAGGGATTTAAGTAGGCAAAAAATAGATTAATGGCGAGAACTAGACTGACAAATGTAATAAAATAGTTGGCAAATAAGTGTTCCTTTTCTTCACATTGTAGGCAATTGATTAAGTTGGTGGCTCTCTGATGACCAGCTGGGTTCTGTGCAGCTGTGGATCTGTGAAACGGGTTTATTCACAACGCTGTCTATAAAAGTCAAATCAGCCAATTAATGAAACTGGGTTTGAGTGCTTGCGTTGCATCACATATGAAGGCCGATGTTTTTGTTCTTATTTTTAACATCTTTGACACCTCCTCCTCGTCCTTGTTTTAAGAGCGTTGTGATATTTTGTTACCATGGTGGTTTTAATTTTCTGCTTTGGCTGAAATAAGAGCAGGGATGGGAGGAGTTAGTCCACAGCCTGTTTCTGTCTGTTATTAGAATATTATGACTGAGCTGCTATATTCGCATACCATTATCACTCTGCACCACTCCACATGATGACTGGTTAGTGTTCAAATACTGAACGGGGGATGGGAGGTAGAGAAGAGTGAGACAGAGAGAGAGAGTGAGTGAGACAGAGAAAGAGAGTCAAAGTGAGAGAGAGAGTGAGACAGAGAGAGAGAGAGTCAGAGTGAGAGAGTGAGAGAGTAAGAGAGAGAGAAAGAGTCAGAGTGAGAGAGACAGAGAGAAAGAGAGTCAGAGTGAGAGAGAGAGAGTGAGTGAGACAGAGAGAGAGAGAGTCAGAGTGAGAGAGAGAGTGAGACAGAGAGAGAGAGAGAGTCAGAGTGAGAGAGTGAGAGAGTAAGAGACAGAGAAATAGTCAGAGTGAGAGAGACAGAGAGAAAGAGAGTCAGAGTGAGAGAGAGAGAGAGAGAGTGAGACAGAGAAATAGTCAGAGAGAGAGAGAGAGAATAAGAGAGAGAATGAGAGAGAGAGTGAGTGAGACAGAGAAAGAGAGAGTCAGAGTGAGAGAGAGAGAGAGAGAGTAAGAGACTGAGAGAGAGAGAGAGAGAGGGAGAGAGAGGGAGATTACGCTGGAGAATAGCTCTCTTATTCTGCTGGTGTTGGGTCTCTGTCCACAAACACAAACACAGCCCCATGATGTTTGCTTTGAATTTTCACAAGTGTTACCGGCTCTCTGCAGGGTTGGGGTTTGTTTACTTTGCCTGAACCATGATTTTACAGCTGTCTGTGTTTTAATTGCCTATTGGCACAGGAGGTTGATTGGACGGTTTGGCAGCAGGTTTTTATTTTGCTATAGCTCCGTGTGGGAATAGCACTTTTTGTTACAGATAGTCCATGTGGTTTTGGTCTATCTGCAGCTTGGGGACTAGGGTCAGATGAGCAGCCCATGGCTACATACACCTGCATGTATTGTATAGCTTTTTATAGCCCACTAGCATAATGGCTTGGGTGCAGTTCTCCCATTCCCTTTGTAGGTTCATTCTATGTTACAGTATTGTATCGTATTTTTCTTGTTTTACCCTTTTGTATGTTAATTGTATTCAGTGAAACCCTGATGGTTGTCAGCAGTATGAAATCCTTTGAGTGCACTGCCGTTCTGCGGTTTCGTTATGGTTAGTTCTGTTGCCTGGTTGTATTAATTATTTTTGTTGAGATATTGGTGTAACAGCCTTCTGCTAATATGCTAGCCTTCTAGTGTTTGGTGCGTAACATATGAGGGCTCATCCGGGATCAGTCTAGAGGTGTCTGCTAATCCTCTGGTGTTTGGTGCGTAACATATAAGGGCTCATCTGGGATCAGTCTAGAGGTGTCTGCTAGTCTTCTGGTGTTTGGTGCGTAACATATAAGGGCTCATCTGGGATCAGTCTAGAGGTGTCTGCTAGTCTTCTGGTGTTTGGTGCGTAACATATAAGGGCTCATCTGGGATCAGTTTAGAGGTGTCTGCTAGTCTTCTGGTGTTTGGTGCGTAACATATAAGGGCTCATCTGGGATCAGTCTAGAGGTGTCTGATAATCTTCTGGTGTTTGGTGTGTAACATAAGGGCTTATCCGGGATCAGTCTAGAGGTGTTAGTGGTGTGTTGCGGTAGGCTGTTTTGTTGTCATGGACGTTGTGCTGTAAGATTGACTTTTACGCTATTGTGGCGCATTTCTGCTTCTCAGTGCCAAAGAACGTCAAAAAAGTGATGTTTTGGCAAGCTATAGTTAATGGTTTGGTCCAGGGGCAGGTGCTTGTGCTTTTTAATTCTGTTCCCAGAGGCTGCCCTTTTCGGCAGTGTGTACCTCTGCAGAAGTCCCAGTCACAATGCCACGTTTTGATCCTCAGACTTCTGAGTCCAGCGTTCATGGCAACAAACCACTGAAGGTCCGGCAGAATGAAGTTAGAAGTTGAGAGAGGTGAGCATATGGAAGCTAGAGCTGGAGGCTCAGTCATTGGCTGGAGGCTCTAGTCCCTTTGCTCCCTCTCTCAGGCACTGTTTTCCCCAGTCATTTGATGTTGCAAAAAAATGGTCTCAGTTCCCCAGTTCCGGGAGATAGAGGTTGACTCGTATTTCGGTGCCTTTGAGCGCATCGCAGCTTATCTGTGGTGGCTAAAGGATGTGGGGCCTCTGGTGTTACTGTGCAAATTATCAGATTAAGCAGTTGTGTCCGCACTGTCACTCGAGAACAGTTTCCGGTATGACACTTTGAAAACTACCATGGGCGTGAGCTTGTCCTTGAGGCTTACAGACAAACATTTAAGAATTACACTAAGAGAGACAGACAGAGACAGACAGCGAGAGAGAGAGATAGAGATGGTAACGACGGGGTTGTACTCCTCTCTTAATTTGCAATTCAAAGTGAAGCTATATATGACACACTATTGTGTGTGTGTGTTAAAGCTAAGCTACTGTACACCTTCACTGATGAAACCAAGGAGCCCCAGTGGGCTGCGCCAAATAAGTCCTTGATTCCCACACGATCAAGTGGAATAATAATTTAGGGTAGCGTGGCTGTCAAGTACCATAGGTCATTTTTCTCAATCGCATCATTGCTTTGATCTGAGATAGCAAGTTTGAGGCATATATGGTTCTGCTACAATCAATTGAAACGTGTGGCTGACTCTCTTGAGTGCGTCAGAATAATTTGAAGCATTTGAAGCACCGTTATATTGCAATGTGACATGCCCAGTTACACAGAGAAGTTGTGGCCGCGGTGTTGGTGCCGGGGTTTCACTTCTTCAGGCTCTCTGTGACAGCTTCTTTCCAGGGAGGGTAGGGCGTGATTCTGCTCCTCCGTGAAGCTTCATTACTTTGTGCGGTGAATTGATTAATTCTTTTGTGGGTGTTGACTACACAAGCACAGCTAAATATGCTTGTCTCCTTGTGTGTGGACGTGATCGATACTGCTGTGATTGCTACCACACCAGAGCCCCGTGGAAGACGACCAGGCAAGTACTTTTCCTCTTGTGATAATGAGGTCTCTGTCATGTTAATTTTACCCTCAACGTTTCTGACATGGAAATATACAGTATAGAAAATAACTATTATATATCTTAGGAATTGCCAGCATTAGTGTCCACACAGTCAACTTGGTTAACATCTTTAACTCAAAATACAGTGATAGTGCTCATAGCTCAACAGACGGTACATCCATCGTAAGCACCTTATGCAGAACATACTGTATATTCAACAAATTTGCAATATAAGTTATTATACACATTTTATGCAAACTCTCACATTTTATGCTAACTCACATTTTATGCTTATTCTCACATGTTATGCTAACTCACACATTTTATGCTAACTCACATTTTATGCTTATTCTCACATTTTATGCTAACTCAGACATCTTTTATGCTAACTAATATTTTATGCTAACTCTCACATTGTATGCTAACTCACACATTTTATGCTAACTCACATTTTATGCTTATTCTCACATTTTATGCTAACTCAGACATCTTTTATGCTAACTGACATTTTATGCTAACTGACATTTTATGCTAACTCTCACATTTAATGCTAACTCAAATTTATGCTAACTCAGACATCTTTTATGCTAACTCACATTTTGTGATAACTCTTTAACATTTTATACTAACTCACATTTTATGATAACTCTTTAACATTTTATACTAACTCACATTTTATGCTAACTCAGACATCTTTTATGCTGACTCTCACACACTGTATATCCGCATGTCTATTGTGAAAAACCCATTGGATTCCTTATTGAATGTCATTGTAAATAAGTGGTTTTGCCTTGTCTGGCCTTTTAATCTCAGAAGAATAATTTACCCAGGACTGATTGACAACCCACATACAGACTAGCAACTTGTGAGGGCACCTTGCATGCTAAGCAACTTACTGTTCAATTGGATCTGCCATTAAAACACGCTGCATTGAATTTATTTCTTGCTGATCGGCAGAAATTTCTGCTAGAAATCTCTTCGCTAGCCGCAGTGACTGAGCTTTGTGCCGAACCAAACCAGCAAATGCAGTATGTTAGCTTGACAAAATCCTATTAGTAGCTTTTTCTAGAATATGAGTTATTTCCCTGTTTTGTCTTTAACCGACTGATAATCACGCACACCTGAGCCATGAATGTAGATTCAGATACTGTTCAGTCAAAATGCTTCATCATTACTCTGTGTAGTTAGTCTCCTAGTTCTTCAAATGCCAAATAATATCCAGCTGCCTCCACCTTACTTCTTCTGTACCTCTGGGACCAGGTGGTATTTTCTGGTGTTTCTGGTATCCTCTGGTATTTTGCTATCCCTGTTATCGGTGACCTCTGGTAGTTCGTGTGGTCACTGGGATCTGGTTTTCTTCTAGTAATTTCTAAGATAATCTTATAACGCTAGTATCTAGTATTATCTGTTATTTCTTCTCTCTCAAAACAAGTGATGAACAGCCCCTTTGTGACCCCTTGACATTTCACTTTGTTAATGGAGCCGCACACACAAACACACACTCATGCTCACACACACACACACACACACACACACACACACACACACACACACACACACACACACACACACACACACACACACACACACACACACATGCAGACACAAACATTAACGCTAGGGTAGATCAGGTGAACAGACTCACCTCGACCTTTCAAAGCTCTATGGATGTCATTTAATTCTGATATCCCTTTTCTCTTCCCCGCAGTACAGAACAGTATATCTCTGCCCCCGGAGACGAACACTTCCTGTTTTTTTCTTCATCTCCTCCTCCCTCTTATCCTCTCATCTTCCCTCCTCCTACTGAGGTCAACCTCTCCTCTTTGTCACATGAAGTTTATATTCAGATAGTAGAAAATAAACAACGGCTTCTCCATCTATCTTATTCCCCCTCTCCATCTTATTCCCTATTAACCTCTCTCTATATCTAATCCCCCCCCTCATTCTCTCTCTTTAATTCCCCGTCTCTTTCTCTTTTATTCCCTATTAATCTCTCTCTTTCTCTCTAATTCCCTGCCTCTGTCTCTCTCTCTAATCCCCCCCCTCTGTCTCTCTCTCTTTGTCTCTCCCTTATTCTTTATCTCTTTCTGTCCATCTCTCCCATCTCCCTTTTATTGGAGTGCACTTAATATTGTCAGACTTGATTTGTCCACATTATCATTGATATTTTCTATTCCAGTAGGATGTAGCCAACTGGCTCTAATTCCAATCCCACCTCCACGGACGTCCCCAGTGTGTGTTTAAAGAGCCACAGAACAGGAGAGGCAACAGATTCATGTTACAGACACATAATGCACAGGCCATTTATACATTCATCCATTGGTCAATATGACTGGGAGTGGTAGCTTCTGATTGGCTTATAAACAGTGCCGGACGCTCTAACGCCTGAAGCGCTGTTAACGCTAATTCTGCGGGTTCGTGGTTTTCAACATTATCTCATTGGACAAATTGATCATGTTTATTAGGGAGAACGCTAAATTATTAAGAGGTATTGGTGTGTGAAATCTCTTGGTAATAGGGACGGGGTTATGTCGGATACTATATATACAAGATCCTTATTCACTATTGTGTACTTGTTTGCCACATATTAGAAGCATCAGCGGTAGCTACAGACTTGACTGTTGGCCTTAACGTTTAAAGAGGTGGCAAATGAAAGCAACATGGCCAAGCATAGGAGAGTGCCGGGTTACATACGTGTGGTGAATGAGACGTGATGTGGTGTGTGTAGTCAGGAACTCTAAACCTGCATGTGACGGTCATGAGACTTGTGGACAGACTGAGTGGACACAGATGTAATATCATTGTTGGGTAAAATATAGGATCACAAATGTGATTGGATGATGTACAGACTGTGCCCGGGTCTAAACACATCTGATTGGCTGAAGGACATTTGTCTTGAGCGCCTCCTTTTTAGTCTTGCAGCTCTGTTAACCATATTCTCATGGAGAACTCTGTAATAACTACAGAAGGTAACACATTGTGAATGCTAATAAGTCTAATAGAGACTCTCTCCTGCTGACTTTCCCGTTTTATTATTTTGTTCACAGATTGAAATTGGACAATTTCTTACAGAAATCTAATAAACTATGTAATTCGTTTTTGTGCTGTGAGAATCAACGATGGGTAATGCATGTCTCTCTACCTCTCTGGCATTATGTTTCTCTCTCACTCTCTCCTTCTCACTCCCAATATAAGTTAATTTCATCTGCTGAATTTTTCATACTGCTTTGAAAGAACAGGGACGGCTCCTTCAGCTTTCCCCGAAATCATTTGCTAAACAGACCAAACACTAACAGAGATTGGCAGTCCAATATTAGTCTGTGGGTGTACAACACCACAACCTCCCATTTCTAATTATAATGCTGCTGTTTGTTCGTAGGAATGTCCTGTTTTGCTGCTTGAAGCAGAACAAAAGCGAATTGAGAACTTGGTGTTACCATATCGTTATTTGTTCTGAAGCTATTGCCTGGGAGCAAAACTAGCTACAGCTAATTGCTCGGTCAAAGAATTTAGCAAGAGTGGGATTGACATTGATACCAACCAACGTATAATCTTCAATTCTAAATAATCTGTCTGTTTGCTTTTCTTTCTGAATGTCTGTCTCCATGCAACCATGCTATGCCTGCTGACAGGCAATGTTTCTGTTTCTGTCTTAAGGGTTTAAGACACTGTTCGTTTTCATTAAATCAAGGACGATGCGAAAGCAGCAGAGACTGACAGAAGAATGTTTGCATGATAGAAATGCTGGTGGAACAGCTGGTGCCTAGATAAACCACCCTGGGGTCACCTAAAGGGCAGTCTACTTATAGATAACCCACCCTGGGGTCACTTAAAGGGCAGTCTACTTATAGATAATCCACCCTGGGGTCACCTAAAGGGCAGTCTACTTATAGACAAACCACCCTGGGGTCACCTAAAGGGCAGTCTACTTATAGACAAACCACCCTGGGGTCACCTAAAGGGCAGTCTACTTATAGATAACCCACCCTGGGGTCACTTAAAGGGCAGTCTACTTATAGATAACCCACCCTGGGGTCACATAAAGGGCAGTCTACTTATAGATAACCCACCCTGGGGTCACTTAAAGGGCAGTCTACTTATAGATAACCCACCCTGGGGTCACCTAAAGGGCAGTCTACTTATAGATAACCCACCCTGGGGTCACCTAAAGGGCAGTCTACTTATAGATAACCCACCCTGGGGTCACATAAAGGGCAGTCTACTTATAGATAACCCACCCTGGGGTCACTTAAAGGGCAGTCTACTTATAGATAACCCACCCTGGGGTCACTTAAAGGTCAGTCTACTTATAGATAACCCACCCTGGGGATAAAGGGCAACTTATAGATAACCCACCCTGGGGTCACATAAAGGGCAGTCTACTTATAGATAACCCACCCTGGGGTCACCTAAAGGGCAGTCTACTTATAGATAACCCACCCTGGGGTCACCTAAAGGGCAGTCTACTTATAGATAACCCACCCTGGGGTCACTTAAAGGGCAGTCTACTTATAGATAATCCACCCTGGGGTCACATAAAGGGCAGTCTACTTATAGATAACCCACCCTGGGGTCACCTAAAGGGCAGTCTACTTATAGATAATCCACCCTGGGGTCACATAAAGGGCAGTCTACTTATAGATAACCCACCCTGGGGTCACCTAAAGGGCAGTCTACTTATAGATAATCCACCCTGGGGTCACATAAAGGGCAGTCTACTTATAGATAACCCACCCTGGGGTCACATAAAGGGCATTCTACTTGGACTTGAACCAGCTGACATCAAGTTGAAAACTACTTACTCTCTCATTCTCCTTTGTTTATTTGTTCATTCGGATCTCCTTTCAGTTGTGCCGATGCAGCAGCTAATTTATTGATTACAAGTTTAGTGGTGTGATTAGATACAAATCAGTGAGGTTGCACATCTTAGACACGACCCCTGGTTAGATAGAAATCAGTGAGGTTGCACATCTTAGACATGACCCCTGGTTAGGTACAAATCAGTGAGGTTGCACATCTTAGACATGACCCCTGGTTAGGTACAAATCAGTGAGGTTGCACATCTTAGACATGACCCCTGGTTAGGTACAAATCAGTGAGGTTGCACATCTTAGACATGACCCCTGGTTAGGTACAAATCAGTGAGGTTCCACATCTTAGACATGACCCCTGGTTAGGTACAAATCAGTGAGGTTCCACATCTTAGACATGACCCCTGGTTAGGTACAAATCAGAGAGGTTCCACATCTTAGACATGACCCCTGGTTAGATACAAATCAGTGAGGTTGCACATCTTAGACATGACCCCTGGTTAGATACAAATCAGTGAGGTTCCACATCTTAGACACGACCCCTGGTTAGATACAAATCAGAGAGGTTCCACATCTTAGACATGACCCCTGGTTAGGTACAAATCAGAGAGGTTCCACATCTTAGACATGACCCCTGGTTAGATACAAATCAGTGAGGTTGCACATCTTAGACATGACCCCTGGTTAGATACAAATCAGTGAGGTTCCACATCTTAGACACGACCCCTGGTTAGATACAAATCAGAGAGGTTCCACATCTTAGACATGACCCCTGGTTAGGTACAAATCAGTGAGGTTGCACATCTTAGACATGACCCCTGGTTAGGTACAAATCAGTGAGGTTGCACATCTTTTGACCCCTGATTCTGTGGGAAATTCTAGGAGAATCTCTGTCTCGGTTGGGCTCTGGCACTCCTTCTGTTGCCTATTTACTCCTCCTGACCCTGGTAGCAATGAGAGCTCTATTGTTCCTTCACTCGGTAGTACCAGGGAACACAGAGCTCCTTTGTCATTGTCTTCCCTGTCGCTCTGCTAGCGCTGGCAGGGTCTGTGGCGTGCGGCAGTAATCTGGACTATGGAGGTCGCCCAGTCTACTCAGGATTTGCATAATCCACATTGTAATGACGGACATCTAATCCCTGACGTTCTGTCCCTCGGAGAAAAACGGATAGAAGTTTTGTCCCCGTCACCATATCTGCCCTAATGATGTAAAAGCGCTTTTGTATAAGTGTATTACTATATTATGATATAGTGTTATGCAGTCTCACAGGGACACACACAGGAAATGGACACTGGATCAGTGCTCAGGGCCATGAGGGGATGTAGAATTAACCCAAAAACTGGGGAACGAATCGGATGGTCAAATTTCTGCTGGCCCCTGACCCTTCGTCTCTGGGATGTCTTCATCCTTTTCTTCGATGGCTTTGACAGTTGGCATCATCTCCTCTTTTTCTCTGTTTGTGTGCCTCCGGAATGTTCTGGCACCTACTGGCATTGTGCCTCCGAGGTGTTGCTCTGGCGAACATCCATAATGTGATCACACATCACTCATTCCATACGTCGGCAGTGTGGTTGTGTTCAGACTGTTGTCCGCAGGCTAGAGCATCTGAACCCGGCGGTCGTAATCACATGCCCGGCCCGTGTTGCATGTTGAGACGGTCACACTGAAGGCGTTTGTGTCAAGAGGTGTTGGGTTTGTTCAGCTGAGCGTAACGAATCATGTCAGTTAATGCCAGCACTGTGAAACCATGATCTTACATGATCTTCCTCAGTATGATTTTATTTACTTTATTTCTCCCTGGCTGACTGACCGACAGACACGCAGGCAGACAGGCAGACAGGCAGACACGCAGACAGACTGGCAGGCAGGCAGACAGGCAGACATGCAAAGGCGTGTCACCACGTCCATGCAATAGCTTTAGTGTCGTTCAATGTCCTCTAGGGCACTACCTCTGGTCCAGAACCACTTATTCTGTGGTTAAATAGGCAAAGGCAGTGTACAAAACAAGGGATTAGTGTGTAGTATGTATAGATGGAGCTGCTGTGTACCGTGTTATAGCCGTTAGTTAACTCCCGTGACCCACACTGGGTCTACATTACATACCACAGTATATTTACAAGGCCACTTTCAGGAAGGGGAGTTTTAAGTGGCCAACTGTCTGATCTCTAGATTATTTACTCACACGAGAGAGAGAGAGAGACGCGCTCTATGATGCTCGTTGTGATATTTACTCTACCCTAAAGTATTCCACAGGACACAGCTTCTGATCAGAGCCCTAATGGGCGTAGAGTGCAGTTTGGGGTGACTTCAGGAACCACTCATATCCTGTAGTGTGGGCTGTGAGACCGGCTGCAGTTTGTTTAGTCTGTGGAATGTCTGACCGCAAAAAGCCACATCTACCCTTAATCTATACCTAACATTCACCTATACTCAACCATAACCTTAACCTGGATCTAACCCAAACCATAATCTGTACCTTACCCTGACCAGAACCTTAACCTATACCGACACCTAACCTTATCCTATACCTAAACCTAACCTTATCCTATACCAAAGCCTAACCTTAAGCAACCCCTATACCTAAACTTATCCTATACCTAACCCTAATCTTAACCAACCCCTATACCTAACCTTATCCTATACCTAACCCTAACCTTATCCTATACCTAAACCTTACCTTATCCTATACCTAACTCTAATCTTAACCATCCCCTAAACCTAAACTTATCCTATACCTAAACCTAACCTTATCCTATACCTAACCTTATCCTATACCTAACCTTATCCTATACTTATACCTAAACCTAACCTTATCCTATACCTAACCCTAACCTTAACCATCCCCTATACCTAACCTTATCCTATACCTAACCTTATCCTATACCTAACCCTAACCTTCATCTTTTTTGGATACGAATGGTGTCGTAGCAGAATGTCCTGATGATCCAGTTGCACTTTTGTATGAGTTTACAGGACATGATGACTGTAAGTAGGTTTACAGACATCACTTCTAGTAGGGCTCACACACACTACCCCTGTAAGTCCGTTTACAGACATCACTTCTAGTAGGGCTCACACACACTACCCCTGTAAGTCCGTTTACAGACATCACTTCTAGTAGGGCTCACACACACTACCCCTGTAAGTCCGTATACAGACATCACTTCTAGTAGGGCTCACACACACTACCCCTGTAAGTCCGTTTACAGACATCACTTCTAGTAGGGCTCACACACACTACCCCTGTAAGTCCGTTTACAGACATCACTTCTAGTAGGGCTCACACACACTACCCCTGTAAGTCCGTTTACAGACATCACTTCTAGTAGGGCTCACACACACTACCCCTGTAAGTCCGTTTACAGACATCACTTCTAGTAGGGCTCACACACACTAACCATGGTCACTTCCACATTCTGGGTTTGAAAGAAAAACTGCCTTCAATTTTCAACACACATCTTGGTTTGGTTATAATGTTAAATATTTCAATTGCTACACAGAGAACACATCTATGTTCGTGAAGAGACGAGGGTGAAGTACTATTGTGTCTAAATGTAGACGATCAATAATGTATCGTCAGCTAAGTGTCTAAAATGTGATAATGAGTTAGCGTTACAGATGGTGCTCATATTTTCTCATCATAGCATGTAGAAGTATGTGCATTTTACCCATCTTTCTGTCTACATCCCTTCCTCCTCTGTGGCCACATGAGGACACTTTTCCCATGAGCTTCCACTTCCTGTTAAGCTTAAGACATCGCTCGTCATGAAAAGGGGTTATTTTCAAACAACTCGTTGTGCAAACGCTGATCGGCACATATTGTCCACATCTCATTGGTCCTCCTGTATTTCTGGCAGCTTTTCTTGCAGTATTACTTCCATTATTTCTGGCTGTATTTCTGGCTGTATTTCTGGCTGTATTTCTGGCTGTGTTTCTGGCTGTATTTCTGGCTGTGTTTCTGGCTGTGTTTCTGGCTGTGTTTCTGGCTGTGTTTCTGGCTGTATTTCTGGCTGTATTTCTGGCTGTGTTTTTGGCTGTATTTCTGGCTATATTTCTGGCTGTGTTTCTGGCTGTATTTCTGGCTGTGTTTCTGGCTGTATTTCTGGCTGTATTTCTGGCTCTATTTGTAGCTGTATTTTATATTGTAACTCCATTAGGAATCAGCTGGCTAGCCTCTCCACTGTACTAGTTGACTGTACTAGTTGACTGTACTAGTTGACTGTACTAGTTGACTGTACTAGTTGACTGTACTAGTTGTCAACCTGGGCTACTGTATTAGATAACTAGGACACATCGTTAACACTATATTGTCTTTATGAGTCATGTAGTTGTTAGCATATCATTCAGCTGCATGTCAGAGTTTGTACATCCCCTCATAAATTACACATAAATTACACATACATTACACATACATTACACATACATTACACATACATTACACACAATTACACATACATTACACATACATTACACACAATTACACATACATTACACATACATCCCCTCATAAATTACACATAAATTACACATACATTACACATACATTACACATACATTACACATACATTACACACAATTACACATACATTACACATACATTACACACAATTACACATACATTACACATACATTACACATACATTACACACAATTACACATACATTACACATACATTACCCATAATTACACATACATTACACATACATTACCCATAATTACACATACATTACACATACATTACACACAATTACACATACATTACACACATTACACACAATTACACATACATTACACATACATTACACATACATTACACACAATTACACATACATTACACATACATTACCCATAATTACACATACATTACACATAAATTACACATACATTACACCTACATTACAAATACATTACACACAATTACACATACATTACACATACATTACACACAATTACACATACATTACACATACATTACCCATAATTACACATACATTACACATACATTACACATACATTACACATACATTACACCTACATTACAAATACATTACACACAATTACACATACATTACACATACATTACACATATGTTAAACATACATTACACATAATTACACATGCATTACACATAATTAGACATACATTACACATACATGTGTTCATGTATGATGAAGTGTCATAGATTTGTGCTGTAGCCAGATACTCACCAGATACTCAAACACGCTCTCTCTCTATTTTTCCGGGAAACATTTGTTTTGATTGCCAAAGCCAGTGGACAAAAATAAACATCCTGTATGATACATAACAAGAGGGGAAACAAAAAAAAACATTACATTGGCAAATCTAAAAGTAGTCAAAATACTACATGATGTTTCATATTAATGCACAAACAAATCTTGCTTTATCCACGCGAATCGTTAATACATGTTTTTGAAGTTATTGTAAAGTGTTTCCCTGTGTGTTTGTAACACGAGAGAAAGATTTGGCTGTGAAAATGAATAACAGCTGCCATATTTGGGAGTTGACTGATAACACATTATACACACACCCTGCTTTCTCTGGCCACTGGCCAATCACTGCTGGAGCCTGACCTGGATGCCTCGATCTAAGATGGTGACTCGGTTGCTAGGGGAGGGGCTTCAGTCCAGACCCATTCAGGAAACTGTCCTTCTCCGTAGCAGTTCCCAGTAGCCTAGGGCATCACTGAATGTGTATATCCCAATTAGAATCCTATGCACTGTACTGTATTTCTTTCACCTGAATAGGAGCCTACCAAAATAAGGACTTTGTTCCCATTTAGACATCTGGCATCCTTCGTCCCGCTCTCGTACATTTAGGTTGTACATCTCGTGGCCAGCTCACTAGGGGCTCGTCTAAATATAGGAACACAAAACAGCATACACCTGCAATTGTTTTCTAGCGACTCATTTATTATAATCCTGGCCGGCGGTTTTCACCTCATTCAGTTCTCCCTGCAGGTATTCCCTGAGCACCATTAATCAGAACGGGACCTGGCAGTTTCCAAACTACTCCCGAATTATTGTCCTCCAGGAAAGAAGAGGACAAGCAGACAGACAAGAAGACAGACAGGCAGACAGACAGACAGGCAGACAGACAGGCAGACAGACAGGCAGACAGACAGGCAGACAGACAGGCAGACGATGGATAATTAAAAGTCTGTTACCGTTTTGTTGCTTTCATCCCTCAAAAGGGTGTTGTTAAATATTTAACAAGGTCTTGTTTGTTTTGTGCATCACAAGCTGTAATGTTAGCAGGCAGCTTATCCTCCACAGCCAGACATCTAACGTGTTTATATTGTGGTAGTTGAGCAGGGGGGGACGCTGTACGGTGGCTCTGGGGCTCAGTTGGTGATAGATGTGGCTGATTTAGATGTGGGTTTACAGTACTGGCTCCGTTGGATAAAGACATGTAACACGTGGCATATTATGTAATGTTAGGCTCATATATTTGATTGACAGTCAGTGTGCTAGAATGGATACAGTCAGTGTGTTAGAATGGATACAGGGACAAGGGATACACTCATTTCAATCACCACCTACCTGGGCGCTTCCTGGTCCCCGGTTAGCGTCAGACGCTATAGCCATCAGTAGGCTCCAGAGTGCTAAACATCTGCTGACATTCAGATTGTTAATAATATTAGTTGTTAATTCATATTTACCTGATATCAATCAAGCAGTAACATTGGACTTTTGAACTCTGTTCGTAACTAAGCCACTGCCTTTTAAATACACTGAAAGTAAAAGATAACAGCTGTCGGTTAAAAAGTGTTACTCCAATTTTGCCAACGTACATTTGTGCAAAGCAGTTCCCCCACTTAATACGTATGACGTCCAAAATTACTTTAAAAACGGGGGAAAACAGAATTGCGTTTGACATCAACATTTGTGGTTTTATTTCTCTGTTGATATATTGAGAAAATAAATATAATAATAAATAAAATGGACAAATAGCAGCTCTGGTGGCAGTACAGTACCCAGTCCTTATCCAGGCCAGTGGATGTTACCCTGACTAACATCTCTAGTACAGCCCCTGAGGATGAGTGGATTTTAATGCATGTACCACTTCAACATGTTCTCCATGGCTTGGCCCAGACCCTAATATAACCTTATCCACTACATAGTACACTACTTATAATGTAGAGAACTGGTAGTGATTGGGGATGCACCACAGGACTGCACTCTGTCCGTCGCCACTTGCCAGACGTATGACACAGTGTGACTGGAGTAGAATGCAAACCAAGGGCGTGTTAAAAGAGGGGCAAGGGATTTGGGATCTTAAGTGAGGGTGAAGGAAGTTTTACTTTTGATTTGATTTCTTAGGTTTCCTAACGTGCTTCTGTCTTTTTTCTTTCACTATTCCAGATTAGAAAACCTTTTGTTGTTCTCAGACAGGACTCTGTTCTGCTCCTCAGTTTGTCAGAATGTTCAGATTTGTTCTGCTTTGTTCTGTTCTGGTCGGCTCCTCAGTCCTTCAGAATGGGTAAATGGTGCCTTGTGGGTCACCTTAGGATCTCCCTGGTAGGAACCGGGATTACACACTCCACATGGACACACATGTAAGGTGTGAGACGGGGAAGACATGACATGGAGAAGCTTGGTGAACTCTATAATAGGATTTGGGAATGTTCCACACACATAAAGGGACATAATGACATTTTCACGACAAGTCTCCAAGTCAGCAGTCTGTGCTCTGGTCTCTTTCATCTTCACTTTAAGGGTGAGAGTACTCTGCTCTGTTCCGCTTGTCCTGCTCTGTTCTGCTCTGTTCTGCTCTGTTCTCCTCTGTTCTGCATTGTTTTGTTCTGTTCTGTTCGGGCTCTGTTCTGCTCTGTTCTGCTCTATTCTGCTCTATTAAGCTTTGTTCTGCTCTGTCCTGCTCTGTTCTGCTCTGTTCTGCTTGTCCTGCTCTGTTCTGCTCTATTCAGATTTGTTCTGGTCGGTTCTGCCGGGTCTGTTCTTGTCCGTTTTGCTTTATTCTACTCTGCTTTGTTTTATTCTGCTCTGTTCCATCCCACACTTCCTCTTTTTTTCTCTTTCGTTCTGTTCTATTCTGCTTTCCTCCTTGCGGTTCTTTTCTTGGTATTCTCTGATCCTGGAAATACCAGGATTGTGTCAAATATGTAAATACATTTTGTTATCTCATGGGGAGAGAACTGTGAAGGTTATGCGAACTGTTTACGTTTGTGAGAACTGTGAAGGTTATGAGAACTGTGAAGGTTATGAGAACTGTGAAGGTTATGAGAACTGTGAAGGTTATGAGAACTGTGAAGGTTATGAGAACTGTGAAGGTTATGAGAACTGTTTACAGTTGTGAGAACTGTTTACAGTTGTGAGAACTGTTAACGGTTGTGAGTATTGTTAACGATTGTGAGATTTGTGAAAGTTGTGAGAACTGTGAAAGTTGTGAGAACTGTGAAGGTTGCCCTCATCTAAGCAGAGAATATGTTGGCTCTGCTCTGCTGCACTCACTTATCATGCACTATGATACAGTGTGAAGTCCCATTTTAATGGTAATACCTTCTTGGATTCGAGTGCCTTTTGAATCCATGGACATCCTCTATGAGATGTGTTAATATTTGCATCCCATTATGATGTCCTGCATTTTTTATGTTGTAGCATTATTACACTTGCAATGTGAACCTATTGGACTGGAACACGCAAGTTTATCTATTTTATATTAATATTGTTGTCATGGAGATTCTACGAGAGGACATTGTAACTGAGGTCATAGTGCCGAGGTCATCATGCTGAGGTCATATCGCCGAGGTCATAGTGCCTTAGCCAATAAAAACATATACAAAACTATATTATCATTAAGGATTCTGTATGGAGGACTGCCAATGTGTTTCCCA
The DNA here is from genome assembly GCA_029465975.1 of Dallia pectoralis. Classification (NCBI taxonomy): domain Eukaryota; kingdom Metazoa; phylum Chordata; class Actinopteri; order Esociformes; family Umbridae; genus Dallia; species Dallia pectoralis. The sequence goes on along the minus strand of CM055730.1, from coordinate 5,078,263 downwards.
TCTTATACTACCATTTTAGATGTTTTTGTCTGTCCAGCTCTGTTCATATATACCATTAAAATTACATTTGCAATGTTGTTACAAACAACAAAGCTTAGTCTATAATATATATATATATATTTTAAATATATTTTCTCCGGGGCGCCAATGGTCTTCTTGATTGTTAACGGTAACGGCATTTGGAGAAGAAAAACCCTCCTGGCAGTGGAATCCCCCAGCCCACCCCCTATAGCAACAGACAAGAGAACTGCATCACCATAGTAACCACGGAACCTCGGGAGCACGCTCGCGTTCCTTCTCAGGAATCTTTGCTTTCCACAGTGTTCTTTCCAGGTGGATACATGGTTCTGTCTCTGAATCTTCTCTCTTTTATTCTCAACCCTCCTATAAGCTTCTTCTGATTTCCAGGTGGATATATCATGGTTCTGTCTCTGATTCCTGTCTTTTATTCTCAACCCCCTGGCAAGCCTGCTCTGCTCACCAGGTTCCCCCTTTCTTATTTTAAACCTTGATAACCCCTCACGGGTATGAAGAAATTATATTACGTGGCATATTACAAATCCACAGTTTCTCCCTATAGATACAGTATGTGTATGTCTGTGTGTGTCTGTGTGTGTCTGTGTGTGTCTGTGTGTGTCTGTGTATGTCTGTGTGTGTCTGTGTGTGTCTGTGTGTTTCTATGCATGTGTCTGTGTGTTTTGTGTGTTTGCGTGTGCATGTGTTATACCGGAATGGATTTATAACGGAATGCACTGTGTTATGTGGACACACCTAACACACCTAACACAGTGGACACACCTAACACAGTGGACACACATAACACAGTGGACACACCTAACACAGTGGACACACCTAACACAGTGGACACACCTAACACAGTGGACACACCTAACACAGTGGACACACCAAACACAGTGGACACACCTAACACAGTGGACACACCTAACACAGTGGACACACCTAACACAGTGGACACACCTAACACAGTGGACACACTAAACACAGTGGACACACCAAACACAGTGGACACACCTAACACAGTGGACACACATAACACAGTGGACACACCTAACACAGTGGACACACATAACACAGTGGACACACCTAACACAGTGGACACACATAACACAGTGGACACACCTAACACAGTGGACACACCAAACACAGTGGACACACCTAACACAGTGGACACAGATAACACAGTGGACACACCTAACACAGTGGACACAGATAACACAGTGGACACACTAAACACAGTGGACACACTAAACACAGTGGACACACCTAACACAGTGGACACACCTAACACAGTGGACACACATAACACAGTGGACACACCTAACACAGTGGACACACCTAACACAGTGGACACACATAACACAGTGGACACACCTAACACAGTGGACACAGATAACACAGTGGACACACCTAACACAGTGGACACAGATAACACAGTGGACACACTTAACACAGTGGACACACCTAACACATCTTTTTCAAAATTAACATATTTTTCAAATAATGTTCCCTCTTCGTGTCACTGTATGTGTTTATACATAAACAACACCTTTTTTCTTTTTTTGACTGTTAACATTATTGTGGTTTTGTCTGTGTAACATTGACTACTAAAATATCGCTCAGATAGTATCTTTATAAAACAACGTATGTGATTATTTGCCGAATTTTTTTCCCAGCTAACTCGCTCTTCTTTATATTCTACCTCCAGTTTTATTGTTCCCCTATAATACAGACATAATTAAAAAAATTCTGTATCTCATAGTTCTCTCTGTCTCTCCCTCATCTTTCTCTCTTTCTCTCTCTTTCTCTCTCTCTCTTCTTTTCTTACACAGGTGTAGAGCATCCCTTTAGAAGCAGTGAGTGCTGAAGGGATATAGACAGAGTGTGCCGGGGGAGCTGGATGTGAACAACTGAGAGTTTTGCACACAACAACAGTTCACAGTTGCCTGAGGACAGAGGGTATAAGACTTAGAAACTGAACCTGTTGTCTCACTGGGACCGACAGACTCTACTCTGGTCGAGCACCAGAGAACCCTCTGGAGAACCCTCTGGAGTACCCTCTGGAGAACCCTCTGGAGATCCCTCTGGAGATCCCTCTGGAGAACCACAGGACTTCCAGGAGCAATGTGACCCGGGACTGGGTGGAACCAGTATCTAACGGGTTGTTATGGATCTGAGAGGAGGAACCCAAAGAACCAGCCTGCTGTGAATCCACACTTGTCCAGGTACAGAACAAACTGCAACTGTCTCTAATGACAGGAACCAGCCCAAAAGACTACAGTTAGAAATTACATTTTCACAACAAACATAAAACAACAAAACATCTGGTGTTTTTTTGCTTCCTTAACAACTCGTTATAAAACTATTGTGGTCAGCACGACTTTGTGGTAGGCACTTGCGGAAACTGATCTGGGTTCAGAATGGGAGACTGCCACTTTGCTACCAAGGGTGTCAAAACTCCACAGTAAAGGGACTCTGGAGCTGTATGAGTTGGTTGATATTCAATTAATCTGTGTTCCCCATTGTCATTTAAACTAGTAGTCTGATAGTTCTACATGGTCATTTAAACTAGTAGTCTGATAGTTCTACATGGTCATTTAAACTAGTAGTCTGTTAGTTCTACATGGTCATTTAAACTAGTTGTCTGATAGTTCTACATGGTCATTTAAACTAGTAGTCTGATAGTTCTACATGGTCATTTAAACTAGTAGTCTGATAGTTCTACATGGTCATTTAAACTAGTAGTCTGATAGTCCTACATGGTCATTTAAACTAGTAGTCTGATAGTTCTACATGGTCATTTAAACTAGTAGTCTGATAGTCCTAAATAGTCATTTAAACTAGTAGTCTGATAGTTCTACATGGTCATTTAAACTAGTTGTCTGTTAGTTCTACATGGTCATTTAAACTAGTAGTCTGATAGTTCTACATGGTCATTTAAACTAGTTGTCTGATAGTTCTACATGGTCATTTAAACTAGTAGTCTGATAGTTCTACATGGTCATTTAAACTAGTAGTCTGATAGTCCTACAGCGTCATTTCAACTTGTGCCAAGTTAGTTTTACTCACATTAGTTTCCTGGGTCTTTATAGAGAACATTGCCATGACAGCAAGCTGAATTACAGTATGGCTGTGGTCTGTGTGTTGACCTGAGATGTCTGAGATGTGTGTCTAGGGTGGGTCCGGGTGTGTGTGTGTGTGTGTGCGTGTGTGTGTAAGTATGTGTATTCATACACTTGGGAGGAACATGTGTGTTGAGTAAATACATTCCACATGTTGACATAGAAAGTAAATTGGGTTTTAGAAGAGTGACCTGAGGGAATTTTTTATATTTCAACCAAATATCAACCTAAACTAAATTATATAGTAGTTTTTGGAATTACTCTTAGTTACTGTAAAAAATTCAACCGTGATTTAATCAAACATTTTATGTATCCATTCAAGGTTGCTTTTTTTACAGTAAATTCATATCTATTTTCAATGCATTAAATAATATTTTTTAGGGCAAATAAAGTGGAATCCAAAACAAACGTTAGGTGCCTTCTGAACCCTGAATATGTTTGCACAACAGGATTAAAGTTAGACAGGGTGTCTGTGTAGCCTAACTTTGTGAATGCTAGTTAACGTGAGGCGTCTGCAGTACTTTGGCATTTGCGAATCAGAAAATCAATGGAGTTGAATAAGGAACTGGAGATCTGAGAGACTAGAAAACGGCTTTATTTTGTGAGTCCGCACGTCCTATCTACATTGCCAGTACATTCTCCGCGCGCTGACATTTTGTGACATTTCACGGGTTTACAGACAGATTTCCTTTACAGATATTTATCAACATATCAGTCACAAGTGTAGAGGCTCAGGATTTAGGTTTGAATCAGAATGTTATTCATTCTGAGGAAAAGATGTTGATTTTGCTTTGATTCTGTTGAAGACTTAACTCTAAGTTTTTTCTCTCTGTGTGTGATTGTCAGTGTGTGTGTGTGTGTGTGTGTGTGTGTTAATGTGTGTGTTGAACCTGTTTACTGGGAGGTCCTTGTTGTGTGTCCTGGCCTCGTTTCATGTGTGTGGGTGTGGTATGTGTCTGTGTGTGTGTGTGTGTGTGTGTGTGTGTGTGTGTGTCTGTACGGGCGTTTGTGTGTGCAGATCTGGGGACCTAGCCTCGTCACATAAACCATATTTAGCAGCTGATTAATTCCACTGTTGATTAGACCGAGTTCTTACAGAATTTATCTCACGATGCGAAGCTGATGATTTTCTTAATGAGAGTTATAATGAATTTTCTGACAGAAAAGGGAGGGCTGGTGGGGAGGTTGAAGGGTTGGTGGGAGAGAGGGTGGGTTGGTGGGAGAGGGTGGGTTGGTGGGAGAGGGTGGGTTGGTGGGAGAGGGTGGGTTGGTGGGAGAGGGTGGGTTGGTGGGGGAGGGTGGGTTGGTGGGAGAGGGTGGGTTGGGGGGAGAGGGGGGGTTGGTGGGAGAGGGTGGGTTGGTGGGAGAGGGTGGGTTGGTGTGAGAGGGTGGGTTGGTGGGAGAGGGTGGGTTGGTGGGAGAGGGAGGGTTGGTGGGGGAGGGTGGGTTGGTGGGGGATGGTGGGTTGGTGGGAGAGGGTGGGTTGGTGGGGGAGGGTGGGTTGGTGGGAGAGGGTGGGTTGGTGGGAGAGAGGGTGGGTTGGTGGGGGAGGGTGGGTTGGTGGGAGAGGGTGGGTTGGTGGGAGAGAGGGTGGGTTGGTGGGGGAGGGTGGGTTGGTGGGGGAGGGTGGGTTGGTGGGGGAGGGTGGGTTGGTGGGAGAGGGTGGGTTGGTGGGAGGGTTGGTGGGTTGGTGGGAGAGGGTGGGTTGGTGGGGGAGGGTGGGTTGGTGGGAGAGGGTGGGTTGGTGGGAGAGAGGGTGGGTTGGTGGGGGAGGGTGGGTTGGTGGGAGAGGGTGGGTTGGTGGGGGAGGGTGGGTTGGTGGGAGAGGGTGGGTTGGTGGGAGGGGTGGGTTGGTGGGAGAGAGGGTGGGTTGGTGGGGGAGGGTGGGTTGGTGGGAGAGAGGGTGGGTTGGTGGGAGAGGGTGGGTTGGTGTGAGAGGGTGGGTTGGTGGGAGAGGGTGGGTTGGTGGGGGAGGGTGGGTTGGTGTGAGAGGGTGGGTTGGTGGGAGAGAGGGTGGGTTGGTGGGGGAGGGTGGGTTGGTGGGGGAGGGTGGGTTGGTGGGGGAGGGTGGGTTGGTGGGAGAGGGTGGGTTGGTGGGAGAGGGTGAGTTGGTGGGAGAGGGTGGGTTGGTGGGGGAGGGTGGGTTGGTGGGAGAGGGTGGGTTGGTGGGGGAGGGTGAGTTGGTGGGAGAGGGTGGGTTGGTGGGGGAGGGTGGGTTGGTGGGAGAGGGTGTGTTGGTGGGGGAGGGTGAGTTGGTGGGAGAGGGTGGGTTGGTGGGAGAGGGTGGGTTGGTGGGAGAGGGTGGGTTGGTGGGAGGGGTGGGTTGGTTGTTGTGAAGTGGTGGGGATAAAATAACAGGAAAAGAAACATACTCTATCTAACAGCCAGATGGCAGACAGCATGTGCTTACAGTGCAGAACACACACACATGTTTAGACACACACGTGCATAGATATACACACACACACACACACACACACACACACTCTGTGCCATACATTGCTTGACCTAGATGGAGGACAGGCAGCTTTTGAAGGACACTCTCCCAGCAATGATAGATGATGGAGGACATTGAGTATGTCATATATTTATATATAGCTATATATTTAAATGATTTACTGAACAACAGCTAATGCTAACTTCAAACAAAATTCAAAATGTTTAAAAAGTTGTCCCCAACTCTTAAAACTGAAAATGTCAGACTTGATTTGGCCTGACAAAACACCTCAAAAAGAAAACAAATAATAATCCACACTATGCCAACATTTCCTTTTGCTGTGGGGTGACATTTCCCTCTGAGATTCTGGCTCAAATGAAGATATAACAGCCTTTTCCCACAGGAAGTTAGGAAATGTTTTGAAAATATCAATGCCATGTTCTTCAGCTGGAGGCCTGTTTTGCCCACGCGTCTTATCCTTGCTTCCTCTCCAGAGTTGACACCGTGTTCTCAGGGAGATAAAACACAATGCCGTGGAGAACTGTGTGGAGAAAACGATGTCTTAACCCCGTATTATTTCCAACACTCAGACTTTCTTGGATGTCATTCTGTTTACAGAGCATATTGAAATCCTGTTAGCGCTACTGCAGATTTCACTAAATAGACCTTTCACTTTTATCTGAATACCATATTCATTCTGACTCACCGAATCACACATATGGACTTTAAAGATGCATTTAAAGATGCAGATTTACTGGCAGACTGTTTTTCCTGTTTTGGCTGTTAAGGCTGTGTTAACTTCCCTGATTGTTTTGAGTGTTCTGACTGTTGAGCACGTTTCGGCCGCTTTGACAGTCTATGCGCTTGTTAAGGCTGTTAGGATTTCTCTGAATGTTTGGACTTTACTGACTGTTTATGCTGTTCTAACTGTTTATACTGTTCTGACTGTTTATAATGTTCCGACTGTTTTAGACTGTTCAGAGTGTCCAGGTTATTTTTACTTTTCTGCCTGTAGATTGTTAATGCTTCTCAGACTGTTAGTTACTTACTGACTGTACCTGTGTAGATTGTTGAGAAAAGGACTGTTCTGATTGATCAGACTGTTTAGAATGTTCCGTCTGTCTATTCCATCTCTCCTCAGAAGGGCTTTTTTGCATTTACATTTTTTACATATTTTTTATATTTTGCAATGTTTGGGGTTCTGCATACTCCAACAAGAGTGCAGTCCAAAACGAGTGTTTCCTCTCATTAGTGAATTATTGGTTGGTAAGTGGATCGTGAACTTCACAGACGTGTTGGACACCTCTTTGTTTGCTGTAAGCCAGCATTGCTTTGCTAGAATGTTTGGACCTACAGTTGAACGATCTAACGATCTAAGGCTTGCTTTGATGAAGGTATTACGTGTTAGATGATTTTCTATGTACATCGTTGTAACAGTGTGAACATTTCCAGGAGGAAATACAGGTACATGTTGGTTGTGTGACTACAATGCATTTGGTGCTCCTCTGGGAGCTTTTTCCCCATGGAAACCAGAGCGTGTCTGGCTACTGTGATTACACTGATTGGATTTAGCTGAGATTGCTGTGTCTATTTCTCTCTGTCTTTCGCTCACACTTTTTGTCTCTGCATCTGTCCATTTCTGTCGGTTAAATATAAAGGCCTTTATTTGCAAGTTTTAAATATAAAAATAATAAACAGCAAAAATAATATATATATATTTAAAAGTAAAAAATCCTAAGTTAAAACATAACACAAAATTGATGACTAATGATTAGGTTAAATATGATTATAAATATGATTATGTATATGTCTCCGGTTCCTTTTCCTCATGGCAACACGTGTCACAAAACCTTTCTGCACATTATTTCCCATACCACAAATTAATCAGTGTGTCTCTCTCTCCTTCTGTCTCTCTCTTCCCCTCTTTCTTAATCTCTGTTTTTTGTCTCTGAGTAAAGAGTGGATGTAGAACTTCCTCTGAGAAAGGGGTCAGTGGGTTTGTCTAGTGGCTGGACCACACAATGAAAATACCCTGTGTGTGTGTGTGTGAGTGTGTGTGTGTGTATGTGTGCAAACGCTTGCCACACTGAGGAGAACAATACTTCTTAGTATGGAGATAGAGAATGGCCGATATTCCTAAAGAATTTTGCCGATGCCCAAATGACCCAGACAACATGGTTACACAATGTTATTGTAACAGTGTGGATCTCCCAGCAGTGGCCCAGTGGTGGGGCCGGGGGCTGTGGGGCCGTGGGGCCGGGGGCCGTGTATAGAACACATCAGCGGGGTGAACTCTGGGTATGTCATCAGCTTCTTAACCCCACGCATTATCGCTGCTTATGAATGTGCTGTTGACTCTTGTTTGTTCGAGAACAGCAGCCTTTTTGTAATGACTGTTATCAACCAAAAGGGTGCTCAGTCCGATTCTGGTGTACAGTAGAACTTCTGGCTAATACTAAACTCCCTTTAGGGCCTCTATGGGAACACACAAGTGGTCAGTTCTACGGCAGCTTACAACCAGATGACGAGTTTACAGCTTATAGGGAGACCTGGGTGGACAAGGAGAGAGAGGTGAGTTGGAAAAAGAGCCGAGAGAAGCAGTGGGAGAGAGAGGTGGGAGAAAAAGGTGAGAGAGAAAGGTGGAAAGAGAGAGGTAGAGGCAGTGTGAGAGAGACACAGGTGGAGGCAGTGTGAGAGAGACAGAGGTGGAGGCAGTGTGTGTGTGTGTGTGTGTGTGTGAGAGAGAGAGAGGCAGTGTGTGAGAGAGAAAGAGGTAGAGGCAGTGTGAGAGAGATAGAGAGAGAGAGAGAGAGAGAGAGAGAGAGAGAGAGGTACAGGTGAAAGCAGAGAGAGAGGTAGAGAGAGAGAGAAAAGTGGAGGCAGTGTGTGAGAGACAGAGGTGAAGGCAGAAAGACAGAGAGACATATATATATATATATATATATATATATAGAGAGAGAGAGGGGTGGAGAGAGTGTGTGAGAAAGAGAGTCAGACAGACATACATTCAGGGGGAGAGAGACAGAAGGGAGATTATTAAGTAATTGCGTGTTAACCCATTAAGACCACCCTGTCTCCACTAACTCTATGTTACCATAACATCCTGTTGACAAGGAAACATCAGGTGGTCATGTCTGGCCTCCACTCACCTGTTTCCATGGTAATAAACGTTTATTGGAAAACATTAAGGTTACTGCAATACTAAAACAAATCTGAAACATGGCTGGAGTCCCACAAACTACAAAACAACATACAAATACTAGTGAAATACTGCAAGCTAATGAATAAAATAGGGTCACCGACCACAAACACCACTCTAGACCAGACACTGACCACAAACACCAATCTAGACCAGACACTGACCACAAACACCACTCTGGACCAGAAACTGACCACAAACACCACACTAGACCAGACACTGACCACAAACACTACTCTAGACCAGACTCTAACCACAAACACCACTCTAGACCAGACACTGACCACAAACACCACACTAGACCAGACATTGACCACACACACTACTCTAGACCAGACACTGACCACAAACACCGCTCTAGACCAGACATTGACCACACACACCACTCTAGCACCAATCCTTACACACACACACTGTTCTAGAAGGGTCACCAATCCACACACACTGTTCTATATGGATCACCAATCCTCACACACTGTTCTATATGGATCACCAATCCTCACACACTGTTCTATATGGATCACCAATCCTCACACACTGTTCTATATGGATCACCAATCCACACACACTGTTCTATATGGATCACCAATCCACACACACTGTTCTAGATGGATCACCAATCCTCACACACTGTTCTAGATGGATCACCAATCCTCACACACTGTTCTAGATGGATCACCAATCCACACACACTGTTCTATATGGATCACCAATCCTCACACACTGTTCTATATGGATCACCAATCCTCACACACTGTTCTATATGGATCACCAATCCTCACACACTGTTCTAGACGGGTCCCCTAGCCCATGTGGGGCCTGCTAGTCAGATCAGCTCTTCATCTGGCCTCTCCCAGGGTGTATCAATAGCAGCATTTCAGATAACCTTGGCTGGGTGTTGGCAATCTTTTATCACACTTTATCCGTCCATCGTCTCATGAGTTCCGCTTCTCCGGCTTGTTCTCTCCGTCTTTCTCTCGCTCTCTATCAGCCCCCCAACCCCCACACGCAACCCCCACCCCTCCAGAGTTTCTGCCAATCATCCTTCCCGTCCATCTTGTCCTCCTCAGGGATTCACCCCTCCAACAGTTTCGATTATTCCGAGTCTGGGCAATTACACAAGGGATTCAGGAACGCAACGGAGGCTGTTGGGGAAGACTCTAATGCTCACCAGCTGTGGGGAAAGTGACTAAACCAGCACGTCTGACGCTTGTCATTATCCGCCTCTACACCGTGATAACCAGTCCGTTACACTGAACAGGTAGGGAGGAATAGAGGCAGATGGGAGAAGAGAAAGAGTTAATAGAGGCAGAGATGGAGGCAGAGAGAAAGAAAGAGTTAATAGAGGCAGAGATGGAGGCAGAGATGGAGAAAGAGTTAATAGAGGCAGAGATGGAGGCAGAGATGGAGAAAGGGGTGATAGAGGCAGAGATGGAGGCAGAGAGAATGAAAGTATTAATAGAGGCAGAGATGGAGGCAGAGATGGAGAAATGAGGTTTACTAACAAGGTTCGGGAGGAGGACTTCCAGCTAATTAATTACAGGTGGAAGCCCTCAGCAATTAACAGCTAGAGGGTACATATAGACTCAGCAGTCTTACCTCGCTCCGCTGACAGCTCGCAGCAGCTTCTCTCGCCCAGATACTACTCGTCTCGCTAAAGCGCTTCCTCCGCGGAAGGCACTAACAATCCCAGGAATGTCCCCCCGCAAGTCGCGGGTCTCCCGACCATTTCGGTCATGCCGTACGCCACTCCGGAGCCCAGGGCTTCTCGCGGCCGCACTCCGGCCCGACCATCCGCGCGTTCACCCGGACGCCGGTACCAGGCTTCGCCGCCCCCAGCAAAACCACCACCTTCTTCCCCGGCCTCCTCCTACCGCTCGACCATCCCGACGATCCCTCCCGTGGGGAACTGGACCGTAGCCGGGCTAAGACAAGCGCTGGGCAAGTCGGACCCACAGGTCTCAAGGAAGACGCACAAAGCGGAGCCGTACGACCTATATGTCTCCCAAACCGGCCCGCAGGCAGGGCAAAACCCGCAGGGCTCAAAATATACCGCCCCAGGCAACTCCGTCGTCCTCCCGCTCAGGACACGGCTCGCTTTGCTCCGCCAATGCCTCTGCCGCCGCAGCGCCGCATTCGGACGAGCCCAGCTGCTCCCCTTTTACAGCTCAGCCTTATACCCCTAATAACCCTCTCCCTTCCCAGCGGCCCCGAGCTCCGCCCCGGGCACTAGCGCGAAGCTTTCCCAGCCAGCAGTACAGGCTAACCCTCGCCTCCAGTCTCTCTACCCTCCAGGTGCCAACCCCGCCCACTGGCAGCGGCACAACCCCGCCCACCGGCAGTGGCCCGCAGGCCCGCAGCCCCACAGCTCCAAACCAGCGCGGGCCCGCCCCCGCTCGCTGCGCAAGCTCACTCTTCATCCTTCCAACCGCCATTCCCCCTCCCCTCCTCCCCACTCCGGTTCGAGCAACCCTATTTGTCCACCAGCTACGTAACTCGTACAGCAACCACCAGCGCAACCCACTGAACCCAGGTCTCCGCTCTTATCGAAGGCAGGCAGATCGGTGATAATTTCAACGCGGGCGGATGCCATAGAGCACGCAGCCGTTCCATGCATATTTGTAGCTCTGCGGCGGCGTACGTCCAGCCTAAACCCGCAAATAAAACATCCAAATTATTCCACGACTCCCGTAAAAAAAAAAAAAAAAAAAAAAAAAAAAAAAAAAAAAAAAAAAAAAAAAAATAATAATAATAATAATAAAATTAATTAATTAAAAATTTCAGGCAATGTATTTAGAACGGCCATCCACCCGGACGAGATAAAAACGCATTTTTATCACCCTGTCAGACCCACGCAATTCCCCGTTCCCAAGTATTAACAGCCTGTCCCCTCTCGACGAATCTTCGCTTAAATTCCACGGCATAGACCAGGCATCTACCTGATTAAAATCGCGGGTCGGGGTGCCTGGCTGGCCAAAGTTGACGTTACATCCGCTTTCAAAGTCATGCCCATCCATCCCGACTCATGGCATCTCTTTGGAGTCCGCTGGCTCGAGAAATACTATTTCGCCGTACGTCTAACGTTCGGATGCAAAAGCAGCCCTAAAAATATTCGACATGCTATCAGAAGCAGTCTGCTGGATCTTGTCAAAAACTACGCCATCCCCCACCTCATTCACCTGCTAGATGATTTTCTAATAATCTCGCCTCCCAACGCCATCCCGGCCGCGCACCTCCTCTCAGTCCAAAACGTCTTCTCCGAGCTCGGAATCCCCCTCGCAGAGGAGAAAACCATGGGCCCCGCGACGTCCATCGAGTTCCTAGGGATTAACTTGGATTCTAGGGAATTCCAAGCCTCCCTGCCAAAGGAGAAAATCGACCGAATAATTCTCGTCTCCTCTACCTTCCTCGAGAAATCGGTTCTCTCGAAACGCGAACTCTTGTCCCTGCTTGGCCATTTAAACTTCGCGATGCGCATCATCCCGCAGGGTCGCCCCTTCGTATCGCATCTCCTCTCACTCGCGTCCTCCGTCCACTCGCTAGAGGACCCCATTTCCTTAACCCATGCATGCCGCGACGAACTTAGGCTATGGGTAACATTTCTAAAACAGTGGAACGGCCTATCGTTTTTTCACAAAAACCTCGTCGCGTTCCCCACCGACATCCAACTGTTCACAGACGCCGCCCCCTCAATCGGGTTCGGGGGTTTCTACCAAGGTCGTTGGTTCGCGGCTCCGTGGCCACCCCAGTTCCAGCAATTACCGCAATCCTCGGCGCTATTCGAGCTCTACCCTCTCGTAGTAGCAGCTTTCCCGTGGGGGAAGGAATGGTCCTCTACAAGCATCCCAGTGCATTGCGACAACGAGGCGACCGTGCACTGCATTAACAGAGGCCGTTCCCATTCACCCGCTCTGATGCCACTCTTAAGGCGCCTCACCTGGATCGCAGCTTGCGACCAATTCATTATCGTCGCTAAGCATATCCCCGGGTCGGAGAATCAAATCGCTGACTCCTGTCTCGCTTTCTGTTTCAGAAATTCAGGACGCTGGCTCCGGAGGCGGACCATATCCCTACTCCGGTACCTCGCTATTCGGAGTTGATATTCCCGTAAACCACCCGCTAAAAACCCTGCTCGACTCATCACTCAACACCATCCTTCACGCAGTCGCCCCCAGGACCCTCCAATCCTACCTTACCGCCTGGAAAAGTTTTAAAACATTCCACGCTTCTTACAACCTACCCTTCCCGATTTTTCCCTTCTTTCCATAACGTCTTTCACCTCCTATCTTTATACTATAAAGGGCTTACAAGCCGGGTCCATTAGAGGGTACCTGAGCGGCATCCAGTTTTTCCATAAATTGATGCACGGCGCTCCCTCCCCCGGAATAAGCAACGCACAAACCTCCCTCCTGATTAAAGGGATTCAAAGATCCCAGCCCACCCGTACCGACGCCAGGCAACCCTTAACCCTTGATATCTTAACCAAATGCATTTACACCCTCCGCACAGGCTACCAGCCCCTAGGTGCCGCCCGCACACTTGACGCCATGTTTATCCTAGCCTTTTCGGCTTCCTCAGGTGCTCGGAACTCACCACCACTTCCAAATTCGACCCCGAAATCCACCCCACCATCTCAGACCTATCAGTAATAGACGACGAGGCAATTTCATTTCTGATTAAACGAAGCAAGACCGACCAGAACAATAAAGGCCATTTTATCTACATTTTTAACCTAGCCTCGCAAATCCAACCGTACCAGTCAATTCGGGTTTACCTGCAACGGAGAAGATCCCAGGCTAGATCTCCTCTGGAACCCCTGTTCATGGACGAATCCCGGAAACCCGTGTCACGTTTCTGGTTCCAGAAGCACCTCAAATCCGTTCTCCAGCAGTCAGGCATTCCAGCAGAACACTTTTCAGGCCACTCATTCCGCATCGGGGCAGCAACTTCAGCAGCCCAAAAAGGCCTCTCCCAACAGCAGATCCAAGCCCTAGGGAGATGGTCCTCCGACGCTTTCCAAAGCTATATCAGGACAAATCGGTCCCATATCAAAATAGCTCACCAAACCCTCGTAAACGAATCAACCAATAGATAAATGGACAATTAAATCAACTAAGTAATAGAACTCCGTTCTAATTAATAGAACCCCCCCTTGTTCCTTTTCTGTCCTCTCTTTCCGTCCAGCGAGCATTGGCCTCACAGCGGACGGAGTGAGAGCCCCCGGTAGAGCGCTCCTGTTTTCTCTTTCATCCAGTGAGCATTCGGTCTCCAGCAGATGCCGCGTGAGAAAATCTCCCGGGCAGGCACTCACTTTCGCTATTTCCCGTTTCCTTCCGTCCAGCGGGCACTAGTCTCACAGCGGACGGAATGAGAACCTCCCCGGTTGAGTTCGTACGTTTTCTCTTTTCATCCAGTGAGCATTTGGTCTCCAGCAGAGGCCGCGTGAGAAAATCTCCCGGGCAAGCACTCATTTTCCCCCTTCGCGTTTCCCCTTTCCGTCCAGCGAGCACTAGTCTCACAGCGGACGGAGTGAGAACTTCCCGGTCGAGCTCCAACGTTTTCTCTTTTCATCCAGTGAGCATTGGTCTCCAGCAGGTGCCGCGTGAGAAAATCTCCCGGGCAAGCACTCATTTTCCCCTTCGCGTTTCCCCTTTCCGTCCAGCGAGCACTAGTCTCACAGCGGACGGAGTGAGAACTTCCCGGTCGAGCCCATCGTTCTCTCTTTCATCCAGTGAGCATTGGTCTCCAGCAGATGCCGCGTGAGAACCTCCCGGGCAAGCACTCACTTTCCTGTACGTTCCTCCTTTCCGTCCAGCGAGCATTGGTCTCACAGCGGTCGGAATAAATCTATACCAAACGGGCATTGGTCCCACAGCAAAGCTCCCACGTTTCCCGTTCCGTCCAGCGAGCATTGGTCTCCCAGCGGTCGGAATAGGAACACCAAGCGGGCCTCAGTCCCGCAACAAACGTTCAAACGCCCCACGTCCACAGGCCAGCAGGGCCCGCCTAGTCCAGGCCGTGAACGGCTTCACAGGCCGCGCGCATACAAAAAAAAAAAAAAAAAAAAAAAAAAAAATATAGATTAATAAACAAAAAAAAAAAAAAAAAAAAAAAAAAAATATAAAATAATAATAATAATAATAAATAACATTTAAAAAAAAAAAAAAAAAAAAAAAAAAAAAACAATTCTGACCCTTCCTCGCGATGCCAGTCCGCCAAGCGCGGCTCTCTGGGGGGTTTATAATCCAGCGGCTGTCCTCGGCTCCTTAGCGTTAGGGGGGTACTCTGGGTTCGGGCCAAATTCCGAGCCCGGAGCCCCGGGCCGGATTCCGAGCCCGGAACCCTCCCTCCGGACAGCACGCCAAATACGCATTAAACCTATATCCCTTAATTGGCATGTAAGTGCGAACTCGTGAAATGAGGTTTACTAACAAGGTTCGGGAGGAGGACTTCCAGCTAATTAATTACAGGTGGAAGCCCTCAGCAATTAACAGCTAGAGGGTACATATAGACTCAGCAGTCTTACCTCGCTCCGCTGACAGCTCGCAGCATCCCCCCACCACCCCTTCTCCGCTCAAATTCTAGTCCTAACCACTTACATGCGGGGGGGGGGTACTCTGGGTTCGGGCCAAATTCCGAGCCCGGAGCCCCGGGCCGGATTCCGAGCCCGGAACCCTCCCTCCGGACAGCACGCCAAATACGCATTAAACCTATATCCCTTAATTGGCATGTAAGTGCGAACTCGTGAAAGGGGTGATAGAGGCAAAGATTGAGAAAGAGCGAGGAACGCAGAAAAAGTAAGAAAGAGTTAACAGAGGCCGAGATGGAGGCAGAGATGAAAGAAGAGAGAGAGAAAAGGGTTATTGAGGCAGAAAAGGATGAAGAGAGAGAGAAAGGGGTGATTGAGGCAGAGATGGAGGAAGAGATGGAGGCAGCATTTTATCAGGGATCTGCCTTTAGAGACCATGTGTTATTTTAGCCCGATGTTACATCTGTCATATTAATCCATCCAGCGTCAGCAATGCACAAAATGTCAGAGTATGAGAGGGTGAGTGAAGAGAGGGAAAGCGATGGAGTGAGAGATAGAGAAACATGGAGAGAGAGAGAGAAGGAGCAAGAGCGATGTAGTGAGAAGGACAAGGACAGGAGGATTAAATGCATAATGAAAGCGAACATTTCTTATAAGGGCCGATTTTCCCTGGGTAAGTGACTGACTGGCCAATTTTCCCTGGGCAAGTGACTGACTGGCCTATAACATGGTTCTTCAAGTGGGTGATCTCAAACAGATGTTTCTATCTTGGTTCTGACATGAAAAGGCTGATGTACTGCCTTATTAGCCTCTTCCTGTACGCCAGGAAGTGATGTGTGCTGCAGGAAGCATTCTTATCTGTCTTGCTGAATCCTTTTAATTCATTGGTTAGCAGAGGTAGAGGAAGGGGCGGAGTGTGAGTGTGTGTGTGTAGTCCAGCACTCTGATACCCTGCAGAACCACAATCTGTTTTACACTATGTTGAGAGTGTGTGGTTAACAGGTTGCCATTCATTTAAGCACTTTGCTTGACCTGATCGGGTATTTTTAGTCTAATGGCCAACAAAGTGAGACAGGAAACTTCGGTGACCACGCAAATGAATAGAAATTAGCAAGAGAAACGTGGTTTCCAGTTAACCACAATGGGTTTCCTGGCATCGGTTCCCAGCAGCTTGAGAGGGGGGCGGCCATTTTGGGACCGCCTCCTTTCACCTCAACACATTAGGAGCAGACCTCACAGGTCAGCGTTAAATCAGACTCACACATCACACTGGAGGAGCCCTGGCTGTTGGTTTAGGCTCCCTAGGTGTTCCTGGAGACATTCAAACTCCAGTCTTACATCAGAGCCATGAGGTGGTCAGCAGGGTAGTGACCAGATGAGTTATATGGTTGAGTTTGGAACGTGACCAGGGACCGCTCGACCAGCCGGCGTTCAGGGTGATGGCCTGACCACGGTCCCTTCTGGTGCAGATCTGTCGTGATGCAGTCCTGTCTACTTGATGTATATCCGCGCCTTCTGCCACAGTCTGTTTCTACGGTAACGCTCTGCAACACAACTGAGCAAGGAGCCGTGAACATCACAGGGTCCGTGTCCCAGAGACCCCGCTGGTGCTGTTGGGCCCCGGGATCCATGGGAGATGGTCAGAGGTGGCGCACACG